>JAOWBW010000640.1:307774-757887 GCA_026119855.1 Campanula takesimana | reverse complement strand
TTAAACTGAATGTTTAAACATTATGCGTTGAGAATATGAGCAGTTAAGATTATGCGCATGGGTTGAAATAATGCAATCATTATTCCTAAAACAAAGAGTTTGAATTGAACAAGGTTTTGGAAACACATGATGCGATTTTTCTCATTAAACTTGAAATGTAAAGAGTTGCAGATTACAATTTTGAATAAGAAAAACAAAAAAAATGCGCACAAAAAGAAATACTTTGCGCAAAAACAAAAATTACATAGAACCTAGTCTATGTTGATCCGGTGCAAGGCTTCAGTAGCTCATTCTGCAGACTGTTGACTTATTCATAAGTTCAATCTTCAGTTCTTGAAATCTTTCTCTGAACGCTACGGCCTCACCGACATAGGTAGCCATTACTCTGCGCATATCTGCGTTATCTTCTCGCATCTCTCGGAAGTTGGCTCTATACTGCACTTGATGTCCTGTCATCTGATTAAAATAAGACTGCTCAGCAGCTTCAATAGTGTTGATGACGGTGGCCTGCGTTGCTTCGAGTCTTTGGTCAGTGTGGAGGCGCTGAGTGTTCACGCTAGCTTGAATATCGAACATGGCTTGATCCCATCCTAGCGTTGAACCCATCAGCAAAATCAGTCATCGCTTGAGTTATGCACTCCCTGACACTTTCCATATTAGCGAATTGGCATGCGCAGGACCGGGACCTTGTTCCAATCTCTCCAACAACATCGCTTCCATCCCAGCAAATCCTTCATGCAACCCATCGGCTAAGCTCTTGCGCAGACGCTTAAGCAGTCCTATAAACCCATCATTGATAGCTGTATAGGTGCAGATGTTTTCAAGCATCCCAGCTATTGACTTTAAAGAGTCCAGGACCATTTGGTCTAATGCATCAGGAACGCGTTGCGCAGAGGGGCCGGCGGAGGTACTTGCCTTTGATATATTCTCCCCCTTAATGGCAGCAATCTCTAAACGCTACGCATCAAGTTGCTCTTGGATAGCTGTCTGCGCAGTAATGAGCTGAGACATTTGGGACTGCGCAGCAACCTGGTTGACTTGAATAGTATTGAGAGCCTGGAGAATTTGGCGAAGATCAGCGGAGGAAGATAGAGAGGAAGTAGATACTGTAGGGACGAAAGAATAGCTTGAGCAGGAGGAGGAGAGACTTTGGGAGGAGAGTGCGTTGGAGAAGGTTGTTTGGGAGAGAGATGAATAGGAGCAACAGCAGGAGACCTATGCGGAGATGAGTGCGTGCTGCTTCTATCTGTATCAGTTGTGCACACATCTCCTTCCTTTTCACCTTCAGGATTAACAGGAGCTTGCTGCGCAGCATCATCGCCCTGCGCAGACTTGGTAACCTCATCCGCATCCTCATCTTCCAAGTCCAAATCATCATGAAGGACAGAGGTTCCAGGTTGAGTATTTCCAATCGGAATATTGAGGCGCTGGAAGGCACTTGATGATGGTTCAGGACAAGGAGGAGTCGCAGCATTTGGCTGTCCTTTCGCAGTGCTGCGCACAACCTGTTTCTTGCGCGGAGTTCGAGGAGGATCCTTGGCAGGTGCAGCAGCAGCGGTCTTTGCAGGCGTACCGGAGGCAGGAAAAGCTTCATCCATCCAATCATCACTATCTCCTGTACCCTGAGCAGGAGGGGCGTCATCAGCCTTTGGATCTTGCTCCCCCTGCGCTGTATCATCAGTAGCATCAGCAGCAGTCTCATCCATTCGAGACTCGCTGTCTTCTTCAACCATAGCAGCCGCAGGAGGAAGTCTGGTAAAAGCAGGCTTTTTCTTGGTTTTGGCAGGAGAGGGAGCAGGCGCAGGAGGATCTTTGAGCTTCTTTGAAGGTTTGGGAGCAGGTGGCGGTAAATCAGATCCAATTTTAATGCCAGCAGTTGATCTGACATTTAGGATTTCCTTCACCTTTTCTGGCATAGGTTCTTCAATACCTTTGCCTTTGCGCTTTGCCTGCACAGCAGCAGTTTCAGGTTCAGTAGGCGCAGTGGCCTTCGATGGCTGCGCGGCAGTGTTCTTTGCTTTAGGTTAAGGGGCTTCATCATCATCACTATCAACCCAATCTTCTTTGTCTGGGCTGGTGTCCTTGTTCCAAATCTTGCGATAATCACTGTGACCAATTTCATTTCGCAGAGAGTAGAGGTGAGAGATGGAATATGTCTTGGTGCAGGGGACTTTGAGATCAGGACGCTTTTGCACGAAGGTGCGCAGCTCAGAGATATTCATCAGAAATTTGGATAAGAGCCTACTGTGAGTTCTGTACTTGGCTACATTCTTGTCCATGCGCTTGTCATAGCTCTCCGATGCGTCCCATAGCTCGTCAAAAAGAATAGAGGACCAGTCTAAAGCATCGCCATTATATACCGCAGCACAATAAGCCCACTGCTTGGAAATGAACTTGCCCTTATTTCCATTTTTGCAGTTTACGGAGTCGCCAATAATGGTGCAAAGGTGATACATTACCTCACCAAACTCCTTGCGATCATGGACGCTCCACTTCTTAACCAGAGAAGGTTCCCCAACCAGTTTCTGCGCAAGCTTGTTTTGTTTAGCTTCAGAATAGGCTTCTGGCGCATCATCAACTTTAAATCCGCAAATCTTTTTAAGTGACGCAGGAACAATGCGCACTGAGTAATTCCGAACGACTGAGCGGATAACATCAATCTTTTCTCGAGTCTGCTTGTGAGTCATGGTGACTCTCTCTGCGTTCTCAAAGAACTCGTCTACTAGAGAGGGGACATAGAAGTCCTGAGCCAGAGTAAAGAGAGGTAAGATGCCAGAAGAATCCATAAGATGAACAATCCTGCGTCCGACAGCATCTTTGTGTAGCGCAGCAAGATCCAGTTCCCAGCCTTGTAGGAAGTAGAAAGAGTTCTGCGCAAAATAAGTAGTTTAGACAAGAATTGCGCATGGAGTGAAGCGCATGCGTAGATACACGTGTGCGCAGCATCTCCATAGGAAACAAATGAGAAAGATATGCACAAAAACGCAAACACAGATATAAGGCGACCCAAATCAAGAAAATAAGAACTTGATGAACACGGAATAATAAAAATATGAACACGAAGAACATCAAGAACACTAAAAATCAAAGTTTGACCAAAAAGGACAAAAAGCATATCGAAATAACCGCATTTCAGAGACGAAAAACATTCAAGAAAACAAGATTTCCAAAAACAAAACATTTAGCCCAGAAATCGAGAATAACCGTTCGTCTGCCTAGGAGGTTTTCGAACGAAAAAATTTGCAGAGAACATATGAAAACAGTACTGATCGTGAAATAAAGTACATACGAAGGTAGATCAGAGAGAGACGAACGCAAAACAACAGACGATTTCAAAAATGATTAATAGATAAGATCAAAATCGAAAAGGGGAGTTTTTAAGAACTTGAGACATAACAATGGCGGATAAACAGAAAATGAGTTCAAGGTTCAGAAATAGTTACCATGTCGTCAATAGCTTTAGCTTCTTGAGGAGGAACCTCTTCAACAGGTTCATGGACCTCACCAACTACTTTAGTTTTCGATTTTCGGGGAGCCATTGTAAAAGAAACTAGGGTTTTTGAAAAGGGAAGAGAGAGAAGAGTTTTGCAGAGATTGAGAGAAAAGTCAAGGAGAGAAGAAAAGGAAATGATTGGGAAATGGAGGGTAGGTTGCAGAGGAGAGAAAGAAGATGAATTTGGGAAAGAGAGAGAGAGAGAATAGGAAAGAGAGAAAAAGGAAGAGTCAAAAGGATTTATACTAAAAGGGGAAATGGCGCAAGACGTCAGCGAGGCGTTTTGGTGAAAGACGGCGAATTTGGTGAAAAATACAGAGGCGCACGATAGCAAAGCGACGTGGCCGAATAGGGAACGCGCGTGCGCAGACCTGACGCGCGAGTGAGTGAGTAGGTCTAGGCAGGTCACAGTCATATCAACTCCCTCATAAATGTTGATCAGGAATTCTAACAGGCGCTATCATTAATGGCCGTTTGCATTTAATGATAATGGGACATGCGCGGGGGTAAAAGCGTAATTTCCCAAGAAATTTCAAAAATAAGGCGAGGGAAAATTTTAATTACACAAGTACCCTTGTGAACTAAACGTTGACTTTTCAGTCAGGGACCTAAGTGAAATTTCTAATAAATAGAAGACTTACCTGCGATCCACGAAGTGTGCGCATGTCAAAATCATGCGCAGAGCTGTAAATAGCGCAATCAATTCTTAAAATAGATTAACATTAGTGATATGCGCAAAGGAAGTACTGCGCAGGGGTTGCGCAGAAGCATGGATCTTGACCTATGATGAATATCTTATCAAGCAAACACAAGATTATTAGTATTGACAAATTATATGGACAGGTTAGCTAAGTTCAAGCATACCCATTTCTCCTCTCAGGAATACAAATCTTTTTGCGTCAAGAGCCTTTGTAAGGATATCAGCAATTTGATTATCTGTGCCCACGTGCTCTAAATGAATGTTTCCTTTTTCCACGTGGTCCTTGAGAAAATGATATTTAATGTCGATGTGCTTTGTCTTTGAATGCATGACAGGATTGTTGGAAACTGCTATGGTGGACATATTATCGCAGAAAATTGGGCAATTTCCTTCATTAATTCCATAGTCCACTAATTGTTGCTTCATCCATAGGATTTGGCAGCAGCAGCTCCCAGCAGCAATGTATTCAGCTTCTGTAGTGGAGATGGACACAGCAGCTTGTTTCTTGCTTGCCCACGCAACAAGTCGATTTCCAAGGAAATGACAAGTGCCACTGTGCTCTTCCTGTCAATAGTGCATGCTGCGTAGTCTGCGTCTGAATAACCTAGCAAATCGAAATTCGAATCTTTGGTGTACCAAAGTCCAAGGTTAACAGTTCCAGAAAGATAATGAATAATGCGTTTAACAACAGTTAAGTGCGCTTCTCTAGGGTCCGCTTGATAGCGCGCACAGACACAAACACTAAACATAATATCTGGCCTACTTGCAGTAAGATAAAGGAGAGAGCCAATCATACCTCGATATAAAGTTTGATCAACTTTCTTACCTTTCAAGTCTTTGTCAAGTTTGTTGCCCGTGGCCATTGGAGTGTCGTATGCTTTAGCATTCTCAAGTCCAAATTTCTTGATTAAGTCCTTTGTGTACTTGGCTTGATTTATAAAGATACCATCATTCAATTGCTTGATTTGAAGCCCGAGGAAGAATGTGAGTTCTCCCATCATGCTCATTTCAAACTTGCTTTTCATGAGCTTCTCAAAGCGCTTACAAAGTAACTCATTAGTAGAACCAAATATAATATCATCGACATAAATTTGAACAAGTAAAGAATGATCATTATACTTAGCAATAAAAAGAGTTGTATCGATTTTACCGCGCTTGAAGCCTTTCTCTAGTAGGAATTTTGATAGCATATCGTACCATGCTCTTGGAGCTTGTTTAAGTCCATACAAAGATTTTTGAAGCTTGAAGACATGATTTGGAAATCTGCTATCTTCGAATCCGGGTGGTTGTGCTACGAAGACCGTCTCTTGGAGTTCACCGTTGAGAAATGCGCTCTTCACATCCATTTGATAAAGCTTGAATTTCTTGTGAGAGGCATAAGCTAAGAAAATTCTTATAGCTTCAAGTCTTGCTACAGGCGCAAATGTTTCATCGTAGTCGATTCCTTCCTCTTGCCTATAGCCTTGCGCAACCAACCTTTCTTTGTTTCTTGTGATGCTTCCATTCTCATCCATCTTGTTTCTGAATACCCATTTTGTACCAATAACGCCTTGATCATGAGGTCTGGGTACTAAGGTCCAAACCTTGCAGCGCTCAAATTGGTTAAGCTCTTCTTGCATAGCAGTAACCCAGCTTGAATCTTGGAGCGCTTCGTCAATCTTCTTTGGTTCGATTTGAGAGATAAAGGAGTGATATTCATCATCAAAGTTTGATGCTCTCTTAGTACGAACCCCTACATTGAGATCACCAATGATATTTGAAGTTGGATGATCTCTGACTTCACGAACCTCGGGAGGTAAGTTAGGTTGAGTGGTAGGAATACGAAGATCTTCAATGGGTACTTCATTTGCACCAGCATCGAGATCATCAAAAGTGATTTGCTGAAGTGGAGAAACATCATGCGCGGGAGGAGGTGTTTGCGCATCAGGAGTCGTCACTTCTGGCGCAGCATCTGGTGTATGCGCATGGGATGGACTTGCCTGATTCTGATTTTGATAATCATTATACGCAGGTGCAGTTTGAGGCTGCGTACCTGTCTCATCATTCTCAACAGAATCATCAGAATCTTTTGGAGCCAAATGTGGATTCTACAATTACTAGAGTAGTTCTATTAAAAACACGAAAAGCTTTAGAATGTTTGGTATACCCAACGAAAATGCCTTCATCTGCTTTGGCGTCGAATTTACCTCTATGATCTTTCCCATTGTAGAGGATATAGCATTTGCAGCCAAAGATCTTGAAGAAAGCAATGTTGGGCGCTCTTCCTCTCCATAGCTCATATGGAGTCTTGTTGTAGGCTTTGTTGATGAGGGATCTATTCTGAGTAAAGCAAGCAGTGTTGACAGCTTCTCCCCAGAAATACTTTGGAAGCTTAGCTTCTGCTATCATTGTCGGAACCGGTACAGAAATGGGTGCTTTTTCTACGTTGTTTCCAGCCTCAATCAACGTGCGATTCTTTCTTTCCACAACGCCATTTTGTTGAGGAACTCCAGCAGCAGAGAAATTGTGATCAATTCCATGGTCATCGCAGTATTGAGCAACACCGTTATTCTTGAATTCAGTTCCATTGTCTGATCTAACACTCACGATGTCGTCTTCTTTTTGAGTTTGGAGCTTTCGAAATAGCGCAGTCAAGATATCATAGCAGTTATCTTTGGATATCATCATTTCGACCCATGTGTATCTTGAGTAGTCATCCACCACGACTAAAGTATATTTGTTTCCTCCAATGGTTGCAGTGGTGACCGGTCCAAACAAGTCCATGTGAAGCAGTTGTAAACATTTGGAAGTTGAGGAGACAATCTTGCTGGAGAAAGACTGCTTAGGTTGTTTACCGAGCTGGCATGCTGCGCATTTTCTGTCATGATGGTCAGCTACTTTGGGAAGTCCTTTGACAAGATTTTCCCTTCCTAGCTTAGCCAAATACTTGAAGTTCAAATGACTTAAGCGCTTATGCCATAGCCAGCTGCTTTCACTTACATTCTTTGCTACAAAACAGTGATTAGTGATAGAATCTATAGAAGTAAGATCAATAATGTAAACATTAGTCTTACGAGTCCCTATGAGCAAAGTTAGTCCGGATATGCCATCTTTGATGTAGCAGTGCGTTGCAGTGAAGTGACATTCCAAACCTTTATCGCAGAATTGTGATATGGAGAGCAGGTTGTGCTTGAGACCTTCAACGAGCGCAACTTTCTCAATGCACACTTTATCTTTTCTGATTTTTCCATATCCAACTATGTGCCCTTTGTTGTTGTCACCAAAAGTTACAGAGGGACCTCTTCCTTCATGCACTTCTTCAAGAGCGGTAGCATCTCCAGTCATGTGTCTAGAACATCCACTGTCAAGGTACCATATATGCGCTTTAGCTTGTGAAGAGTGCGCAGTGAAGCAGGAGACCTGAAAGATAGACATTAAGAACGCAAGTCCCCTTTATTCTTAGGTCCTAGAGTTAGCAACTTTTGACAACCCACTCCTGTCTGACCTTAGGATTTTTACGTCCCTTGGCATTAGGAGCAAATCGCAAAAGGCATTCTGCAGCCTTGTGACCTAAACCATCACACACAACACAATGATGAAAGCCACTTATAGATTGGGTTTTTACAAACTCTTTACTTTTCTTTGGCGCAGCATTCTTTACTGGAGCAGATGAACTTGCTTTTACAAATATCATTTTCTGAGGTTTGGGTACGCTTTTCTTAAGAATGCGCATCTGGCGTTGGGGCGCATGGCTTTCATGCGCATGACCCTTTTGCACAGATTTGACATTCGAAGTTGAAGCGCAGCCATAGTCAGAATATGAGAAATCATGCGCAGGTTCAACTTTAGCCTTACCCTTGGCTTTCCCAGTTTGCTTCTTTGGGTAGACATAATGGAAATTTTGTCTCTGGACTTTCTCCTGTCCTTTACCCACTGAAGCAGAATGCTTTGCTTTAGGAATTTCAATAGTTTGCTGTGGTGTAAATTCCTTTTCCTTTTCAGAGCAAACTACGCATTTAAAGTTGTCACTAGTTGAGAACCCCAAGCCTTCCTTATCTCCACTAGCTTTTTGGGATTCCAGAATTTGATCCATAGTGACACGAGATTAGGTCCACTCATCAGTGATCTTTGTGAGATCAGCTACTTGAGCAGCCAATTCTTCGTTTCTTACTTTAAATAGCGCATTTTGATCTGTAAGAAAATTGTTCTTTTCAGTAAGAGGAGTCATGCTCTTAATCTGCTCCTTAAGGAGGGTGATCTCAGATTTTAAAAGAGTTTTCTCCGTCTTAAGATGTGAAATTTCTCCAATTGATAAGTCCACTGCTTCTTTCATAGAATTGAATCTTTTGATTACCTTTTCAGCTTGCTGAAAAATAGACTCGCGCTCAGCAGCAGAGTCATCCTTTTCTATTACAATTTCAGCAGGAATTTCAAGAGATTCTTTGCGTGTTGGCGCAGCAACAAATTTCTTCGTTAGGTCTGCTCTGGCAAATAAGTACTTGCCATTCTGTCTGGTTGGAGTTAGATGTCCCATTTCTGCCAGTTCTATGATGGTGGGACCTTTCTTCTTTGTTCTTGGCGCAGCCTTTGTGTTTGCATCTTGATCATTGTCTGAATCGCTATCAGCATCAGCATTTGCCATCAAGCAGAGCAGTCCATCCTCAGAGTCATCATCATCACTGTCTTCAGTGTCAGTCTCTATCCAAGTCTTCAGTTCCTTTTCTGCGCAGTCTTCTTCAGCAACCATCCCGCGCTGCCTTGATGATCTCTGCGCATTATTCCTCTTCATGAACTCATATTTTGGAGTGGGACATTTTGAAGCAAAATGACCGGGCTTTCTGCAGTTGTAGCAGACCAATTCTTCATCTTTCTTTGAGTCTCTGCCACGAGAGAATTTAGCAGGTGGTTTGCTAGAGGATCCAGGTTTAGAGAATTTCCTGAATTTTTGGAATCGCTTAACGAACATAGCGAAATCATCATCATCCATTTCGAGTAAAGAGGAAGTAGAGACTTTGTCTGAGGTTTGAGCAGGCGCAGGTTCCTTTTGCGCAACATAGGAAATAAGCTTTCCTTTGCCTTCAGTTTCGTCGATTCGATCAAGCTTTAGCTCGTACACTTTTAAGTTAGCGTATAAGCTGCGCAGAGGCCAAGTATCTAGAAATCCAGAATCTTCCAGATGACTTGCCTTGTGCACATATCTGGAACCTAGCGCATCTAAGAATTGAGAATTTACTTCTTTATTGGTGAAGGTAGTTCCAAGAGATTTACAAGAGTTAACAACAGCACAGAAGCGATCATAAGTTTGTCTCAAGGTTTCACCATCCTTTCTCATGAAGCAGTTGAATTTTCTTTGCACCACAAATCTTTTGTTTTCCTTGCTTACTTTGTCACCATTCACATAACCTTCAATAGCATCCCATAGATCCTTTGCAGTTCCACCGCTCACAATTTGATTGTGCGTGGAGAGGTCTAGAGTGCTAAGAATGATGTTCCTTGCTCTTCCATCATAGCCAACCCATTTCTTTTCTTCATCAGTCCATTCCTCCTTGTTTTTCTTGATGGTAGGATTCTCCTTATTTGTAGCAGCATCAGGATTAGCCTTCATTGGAATGTAGGGTCCTTCAAAAAACGATGTCGTGGAGGATCTCGTCGATAGAAGAAAAATGAGTGAGCATGCAGTGCTTCCAGATTTCGAAGTGATCTTCATTCAGCACTGGGACATGTGAATAGTTAGCCATTGCCCAAGATTTTGAAGCCATCTTGAATCGGCACCCAAGCTGTTAAGCTTGAAAAACAAAACAAGTTTTATGAAGGTGTTTGCTCTGATACCACTTGTTGGTCCCAAAGGGGAAACAAGGGTATGAAAAATGCTAGAGGGGGGGGGGTGAATAGCGTTTTAAAATTCTTTTCAAACCCTTTTGCAAATCAATGGCTTATGCGCACAGTTCTCAAATAAGCTAAGTATAGCGCGCAGTGAGAGTGTGAAATGCACACCGGAAGTTTTAAGCAGCACCTGCGCAGTAAAAAGCTGCACAAGGATAAAAACGCACGCGCTAAGTTTTGGCTTAAAGAGTTGGATAAAATGTTCTAAGGCAATAAGAAATAACAAACACAGCGGCAATAGTAGCAATCTGATAAGATCAAACAAAGCAGTAATTCAGAAATGATTAGTAGAAAGTAAATAGCGAGATTAAAGAACAAGCTATTTGGAGAGGTTCGATCGATGAAAGATCTACGTCCTCTACCAAGATGGTTAGTCTTAGATTTTCTAAAGGAGATCTTATTATATGAGAGAGTTACAAGATACAACAATGAAACACAACTATCTCAAAGATCTATAATCTATGAAGAGCAAATCCTAGACTAAACCGGTGTATCTCAAGAAGAAAGATCTAAATGATCAAAGCTTCAAGAGGTGTGTGTGTGTTCAGAAATTCTGGGCTCTATGAATCTATGAGATGAAGAGCACGAAGAATTTTGGTGATTTAAGGCTTAGGATCTGGGCAGGAGTTTGAAGGTATGAAGGTTGAAGGTTGATCTTGAATCTGTGAATAGTAAGCAGCAATCTTCAGAACTTCAAGGATATTATAAAGCACAAACTCTAGCAACTTGGAAATGAAGATGAGATGGCTTATTTATAGCTGAGAGCTTGAATATAGCCGTTGGAGCTCTGAGCAAGGACGATGAGGTGGCACAATATGATTGGTGCGCATGTGTCCTTTATAGCCGTTGGAGCTCTAATCAAAGTTGATGACCTGGCACAATATGATTGGTGCGCAGGTATGTAGAGCCGTTGGAGACTGAGCATGAAGACCAAATTCAAAAAGCTTCTTCTAGAAGGTTGACAGCTGTCTTTATTTGAAATATATCTCTTAAGCGCGTCTCCACCGTTGGATATGCTAAGTGTGCTTGTTTTGTCGTTTCTGCACACCTTAACACTCTTAAAAGCGTACATCTTCAAAGCGTTTTCCAAGTTTAGGTGATCTGAATGGATTGAACTGAGGAAGAATGCTGCGCAGGATATTCCTGCGCAGTGGTGTCCTGCGCAGCGAAGTCCTGCGCAGTAACCACTGACACTTGGATCTTCATTCCTTTCCGCTTCAAGTCCTGTGATCTAAGACTATACTATAAAATGGACTAAGCTAAAAATTGAAGTTATGAAACTTCTTACATAGGGTCCTAAAGTCCATAAAATATTAATAGGTGATGGTATCAATCAATTCTAACGAGAATAGGAGGGTCAAGAAGTAAGCATACCCAACATCTCTAAATTCTTAATCAAACTGGGCTTCTCGATTAAATGGACTAAAAGCTAATACATGCCTGTGTATTGTCTGTGTCATACTAAATCATTTTAAATGACTCTTCCACTTCCTCCTTCTCCCCCACCAGAGGCATTCTTCAAGGTGACCCTCTCTCACCTTACCTCTTCATCCTTTACGCGGAAACACTCTCTATAACTCTTCATCACCTAAACGAAGCCAAAATTATTAAAGGTATTCAAGTGAGAAGATCAGCCACCCCTATCAATCACCTCCTTTTTGCAGATGACTGCCTCATTTCTTTTGAACTTAACCCCAATGCTTGTTTTTTCCTCAAATGGACCCTGGACTCCTTCAGCGCTCAAGCTGGAGAAAAAATAAACTTCCAAAAAAGTGACTTTACTTTTTACCTTAAGTAACCCATGAGTTATGCCAGCAAGCATTAACAATCCTCCCCATTCAAAACTCTGAAGTTGACGGGAAATACCTTGGTCTCAAACAAATGTTCTATGGATCCAAAAAACAAATTTTCCAAGACATCATCCAAAAAGTTCATTCCAAACTTCAAGGTTGGCAAGGTAATTTTCTTTCCTTAGTGGGTCGTGTTATCCTTATTAAGCACGTCATAGCTACCATACCGGGTTATGCCATGTTTTACTTTAAATTTCCAATCTACCAAATTAAGGAACTGCATCGCATCTTCAATAAACTTCTTTGGCTTACTCTTGACAAAAATTCGGGTATTCATTGGGTAGCTTGGAACAAAGTTTGTCTCCTAAAAAATTTGGGAGGTCTTGGTCTACAACATATGGGAGCTTTCAATCAAGCATGTCTGGCTAAAATTGCTTGAAAAATCATTTCACAACCTAACTCCCTTATCAGTATCACCCTCAAATCTAAATACTTTTCTCGAGTGGACTTCCTTGAATCCAAAGCCGCCTCCAAAGCATCCTAGGCCTGGTGAAGTATCTCCTGGGGAAAAGATATTCTCACCTCAAACCTAATTTGGCTAGTCAAGAATGACAGAAATATTAACGCCATGTTAAATCCTTGGATTCCTAACCACCCTAACTTCATCCCTCAAAATTCATTAGCTGCCAGTCTCCCTAACCTTCTAGTTGCATATCTTTTCAACCCTCAAACAAAGCTGTGGCGAGATGAACTCCTTAGAACCCTATTCCCTCAATACATCATTGACTCCATTCACTCAATTCATATTCCAAGAAAAGGAGGAGAAGATAAACTTGTTTGGCAACTAACAAAAAATGGGCTCTACTCTATCAAAACCGGATACTTCTTAGCCTTATCTCTATACAAAGACACAGAATCTCTAATAAAGTATAAATTCTTGACAACTTACTCTAAAAGTTGGAAAACCCTCTAGAGATTCCCCCTTGAACCAAAAATTCAGTTCTTTATATGGCGTGCCCTCAATCATACCTCCTTACCCAAAAAGCCCTTCATCTCAGGAAATGCACTCCCTTAATCTTTTGTAATCGATGTGGAAGCTCAGAGGAATCAGAATTCCATCTTCTCATCGGTTGTCTCCTATCCAACCTAACATGGACTCGAGCCCCTATAACTCACCCAAACCACTCGCCTAATCTTCTCCACCAAAATCTCTTAGACTGGTTTACTTCATGGATCTCCAAAGATATACCCTAGACATTTTCTTAACTTTTCTTATTTTTTGGGAAATCTGGATAAATCGGAACAACATTGTTTTCAACAATGCCTACCTATCCATAACCGACTCACTCCCCCTTGCTCTACAAAGCCTCCAGAAAGTAAAAACACACATAGCCACCAAAAAATCCACAAATCCAAACAACCATGTGACACGATCAAACAGTTATCCCACCCCAATTGATGAAATTTTTCTGAGTCTTGATTCGTGGAAAGGAAAGACTCTTAAGGAATATCTCGACAAAACCTCATAAATTATTCTCAAGATCTTAATCACAGATGGTTCTTGGAAACAAAATGCGCAATGGGCCGGTCTTGGTTGGGAACTCTGGGACCCAGGGACAGGTAGAATCGTAGTAGGCAGTATATCATGCATGGCAACATCAATCATTCAAACAGAGAGCCTAGCTATCTGGAAAGGTGTGGAATGGGCAGTACACAACTCTCATTCTGATACCCTAATTTTGAAGGACTCAACGCAAGCTCGAGATTATATCCAAGATCCAGTCTGTAAAGACTTCTCATTAGAATCTATTATTGTGGACATCCAAAATCTCATGAATCAATGTAATAGGGTCTTTATTAGTAAAGTTGCTAGAAATGTAACTCAACTAGCGCATAATAGTGCGACCTTTGCTAGGAAAATGTATCATCCTTTAATAGGCCCTGAACCTACTTTTCTAATAAAATAGTAGCATAGC
Source organism: Campanula takesimana (assembly GCA_026119855.1). Classification (NCBI taxonomy): domain Eukaryota; kingdom Viridiplantae; phylum Streptophyta; class Magnoliopsida; order Asterales; family Campanulaceae; genus Campanula; species Campanula takesimana. Next base: position 744,066 of record JAOWBW010000640.1, on the reverse strand, counting down.
TGTTCAAAAAAAAAAAAAAAAAAAACCAGAGAAATGCAAAGTGAAAGTTAATTCCTAGAATAGAAATGCAAATATTTACATTTTTTTTTTTGACAAAGAAATATTACTTTAAGAGAAAATTTTGGGGAAAACTAGTTTCTCCATAAGTTATAAAAAGTCCTGTTTTTATAGGGTTTAAGGTTTGGGGTTTAGGGTTTGGGGTTAGGGTTTTAGAGTTTAAGGTTCAGGGCTAAAAATTGGACTTTTTATAACTTATGGAGGAACTAGTTTCCCCCAAAACCAACTCTTACTTTAATTCACACAGCTTCCGCCTTGACATGGAGATCAAACCCAGACTCCATAAAGGGATATGGAACTATTCCGGTGGGAGTTCGCTCCCGGCCCTCTTGGGAACGGTTCAGATTTGACCACACTTTCCTTAGAGGAGGTCTCCTGTGCAACGGTTGAACTGTGCGACAGGAGCCTACCTTCTTCTTCTTCTTTTTTTTTTTTTTTTTGCCACCGCCAACCTTTTTTTCCTTCCCAACAAAAGTAACACTTATTATAACGAAATTTAACATTTTTTTCTTTTAAAATATAACATTTTTTTTTTCTTCAAAATGTATCACAATTTTGCTGCAATAGATTAAAGATAACATAAATATTGACAACTAAACTAATGTCACACTTTTTATAAAGGAATGTAACACTCTTTTTTTCAAATGTAACACTTTTTTTTTAAATGTACCACAATTTTGCTGCAATAGATTAAGATAACATAAAGATTGACAACTAAACTAATGTCACACTTTTTATAAAAGAATGTAACACTCTTCTTTTCAAATGTAACACTTTTTTTTTTCAAAATTAACATAAGATTAACAAACTAAACTAATGTTACATTTTATAAAAATAAATGTAATATTTTTTTCCTCAATTGTAACAGATTATATTCTTAAATGTAAAATTATATCTGAAAATGTAACAATTTTTTTATTGAGAAAGTAACAATTGAAATGTAAACCCGATTATATATATATATATATATATATATTAATTTCTACTCTTTTTTTAAAGAAGAAAAGTAACATTTACTAAATAAAAATGTTACATTCATCTATATAAAAAATTATAATCATATATTCACTTTGTTACACTTCAAATATTATTTTTTTAACCACAAAAACTATCAAAACAATTTAATTTTTTTTTGTAAAATTTCTGTTACATTTTAGTGTAAAAGCATTACTTTTTGAATATTAAACTGTTACTTTTATTAGAACAGAGTGTTACATCTCAGCTGACAAGCAACTCAAACTTTTTGTGTGTAAAAAAATATGTTTTTTTTTAAAAAAATCAAACCATATCATGATCTATGTAGTTTTATTCGTCTCGTCGAAACGAACACAACGGTATTTTTAATTTTTTTTCTGAGTTATAAATCTCAAGATATAGCATTTTAAAGTTATTTTATTTTTATTTATTTAATTTTTTTTAAGGAAGACACGTGTCGCGATCTGGGAAGAGGGAGGGTTGGATCCAACGGTCGGCTGTAGCACAGCAAGTGGTTGCGAGAAGCAGCGGAACAATCCAAGGTTGCCGCACCATATGCGGCCGATGCATATAAGACTTTGTCCTTTCCCTATTAGTGAATCAACAGTTAACATTAATTTGGTCATGTGAAACACATCTCAAATCATATCAATATCAACCATTAATTTACCAACAGGTTCAGGGCCGGCCCTGTAGCAAGACGGGTGAGGCGGCCGCCTAGGGCCACCGAAAATTAAGTCGATTTTAGGGCCCCCAAATTTTTAAAGTTAATATATATATATATAAAAGGCCCCATATTTTAATATCTAACTCTGTTGTTCCGGTGGATAGAAGGTTTTGCTTTAAGGATTAGGCGTGTGCAATGTGGGCTGGGATCAAAACCCAGTAGCTACTAAAGTTTTTCCTCTTTAACCTATTTTTCTCCAAACTTTTACTTTCTTACCCTTCCAATCCATCCAACCTTAATTTGCCCCTTTACACTTTCTTCTCTCATTCTTTTTAATTAGTAGCAACTTTAGTGTTTTTTTTTTTTTACAATATGCTTTTATGACTTATTTGTAACTATTACTTCTATTGAAATATTGACATATATCACTAAAATATGGTGAGATAATTTCTTACAACTTTTGCAATCAATACAATTCGCTGCAATTTTTTTTTCTATTTTTTTTTTTTAAAAAAACTTTCTTTGCACTACTCTTCACTCAATTTAATCACCAAATCCAACCAGCTAAGTCAGGTTTTCTAAATAAAGTTCTCCAATGCTCGTTGTTAGTATACGAAACAACGACGAGAGGCGTAAACTGGAGAGTAGAGATTCGCGAACACCACACCGCACTATTGCCCATAGTGAGAATTAAAGGGCCCCGATAGCATAACTTAGCCTAGGGCCCCAAATTCGACGGGACTGGCCCTAAACAGGTTAGACATTAATTTACCAACAGGTTAAACGTTACCTAATCCAGACTATTCGCAAAAGGTGAGGAGCAAATGAAAGAGTATGAAATACTCTTATATTTAGTTTTGTATCTTTGTGATTCTGATTTAATAAATGTATATATTTAGAGTTTATTTATTTTAGGAATTAGTTGTAATTATTTAGGAATAGTTTATTTTGGGTTATTTATTATTTTTTATGATTTATTTGACTAACATACTAATACTTATCTTTGGTAAGTGGATATATTTTAGGTGTTTTATTTTAGGAAGACTCTCATATGAAAAGAAGGATTTCTTGGAGTGTAAGGAGCGGCCAAGCCTTGTATAAATACAAGCCGACTCCTTCATTGACCTTCACGGATTCACAGAATATTTTGAGAGAGTCTTTTGTTTTTTCTTGAGGTTCTTGTTCATTAAGAACTCAAGTATTTTTATGTTTAGTCTATTCAAGATAGAATAGGTTTTGATCTTTTAATTGTTTTTGTTTCTTTCATCTTTTTGTACTCTGAAAGAGTTTTAGTAATGAAAGTTTTCCAGCAAGACGTTTCTTGCTGAAGTGTTTAATTTATTTCGTTTTAATTCCGCTGCATTATTCTCTGTTCGTCGTGTCAACTGACAGGACAACTGTCTTGACAACTGTGAGCACAGTTGTACTCACAGTTGGTCGGTTCCCAGAAAACAGTCCCAGCCGCTTAATTTCTTTCAATTGGTATCAGGAGCTCTGGTCTCGACATACTGAGATCGATCTTTGAAAGTGGTCATTATGGACTGTACTCATACTCGTAATAAGCCGCCTACTCTAGATGGTTCAAACTATACAATTTGGAAGGCAAAAATGATCATGTACATCAAAAACATTGATCATCGTGCTTGGGTCAGTACTCTAGTGGGATATACATCCCCTACTATGGAATTAACTGATCCAAAAGCAAAAGCTTCAGTTTCTGATGAAGAGAAAATAGAAAAGATTTTCGTTCCAAAACCCGAGCAAGATTGGAATGCGGAAGAAATTGCCCTTGCAAATTATAATGCAAAGGCAATGGCTGCCATATCTGATCATGTTGATCACAATTTGTATCGGTTATTTTCTAACCATACCGTGGCCAAAACTGCTTGGGATATTTTACAACTTCATTGTGAAGGGTCTGATAGTGTCAAACAAACAAAATTAAGGAGATTGATGACAGAGTTTGACAATTTAACAATGGGAGATAATGAAACTATTCAAGACTATTCTGCTAGATTAATGGATATTTCAAATGAATCCTTTGCATTAGGAGAATCCATCCCCAATGCAAGGTTGGTTAGTAAAGTTTTAAGAACTCTCCCAGAAAAATTTAACATCAAAGTCTCTGTCATTGAAGAAACTTGTGATACTCGGACTGTGAGTCTTGAAAATGTTCTAAGTATTCTAACTACGTTTGAATTGAACCTTGAAGTTCAACAAACTAGCAAAGTAAATTCAATTGCTCTTACTAGTGCTCTTACTGTGTGCAAAGATCTTGTTGAATTATCAAAAGATATTGATGACTCAAACTTAGAGGAAGATGAATGTGACTTGATCTCTAAAAAATTCAACAATATGTTGAACAAAAAACGTCAACAAAGGTTTACTAATAAGGTTACTGCTTCTTCCCCTAAGATTGAATCATTCAAGAAAGAAACAACTAGAACAATTTTTTTTCTGAAAACAAAAGATCTATTGAGTCCGTTCAGTGTAGAGCGTGTTTAGGGTTTGGACATTATGCCAATGAGTGTGCTAACACACTCAAAAAGAGAGGGATGAGTCTTTCTTCAAGCTTAAGTGATTCAGATGATGACGATCAGACAGCAAACCTGTCATTTTTACGATCATCACAATCCTCCTTTTCTGACAGTGAATCTGATAGTGAGACTGTGCTGTCAACTGACTACACAACTGACCTATTAGATGGTACTAATGTGTATACATGCTTGAATTCCTCATCTGCAGGTGAATCTGAGGAGTCCCAACAGGAAGATGAAGATAGTGCAACCTATGAAGATCTGTACAATACATATGTTGAGCTTCATGCAGATTGGTCCAAGCGAATGGAACAACTCAAGCCATTCAAGAAGGTAAATGAAAAACTCACCTCTGACAATCTGAAATTAAAGGATGAGAATGAGAGGTTGTCGAGTGAAAGTGATACTCAAAAGGACTCCATAGCTAGGTTAGAAGTCATGCTTACCAAAAAAGACAATGAGTGTGAGAAATATAAAAGCAATCTTGAAAAAGAAACCACTACACTCAATAAACTTAACAATGGCAAGGATAAATTGGAAGAGGTTCTGAACATGGGGAACCAAGGAAAATCAGGTTTAGGCTATGGAGATCCAATGTTTGTTAAGGAAGGTGAGGGCACTTCGAAAAACAATGAGAGATTCAATGCTAATCACGTGTCTCCTCATAAAAACAAAAGAAATAGAAAAAGGAGATACGTGTGTCACCATTGTTTTGCCCCTGGACATATACGTCCATTTTGCTACAAGTTGAAACAGGAACTTGGCTTGGAGAAGAACAGCAGCCACTTGACAAGACAACTGTGGGCACAATCTGACAATCAGTTGCCCTGTCAACCGCCCAAGCAGCAGCAGGTCGGAAAAAAAGACTTGGGTAAGAAAGGACACTTTACAGTGTCAAGTGGTGTTTACCTCCTTCAAAAGTAGTGTGGAAGGAGCTTGGTACTTTGATAGCGGTTGTTCTCATCATATGACTGGTTCTCTTGAGCATCTCATAGATTATGAAGTCTTCAAAGGAGGAAATGTCAATTTTGGTGGAGGTGCTAAGGGAAAGGTCATTGGTAAAGGTACGTTGTGTGTTGACGGCTTGCCAAATTTGCACAATGTCTTACATGTAGATGGGTTGAAAGCAAATTTGATAAGTATTAGTCAACTGTGTGATGATGACTTATTTGTAAAGTTTGACAAGTCCAAATGCAAAGTTTTTGATAACAAAAGTGTGTGTGTTCTTTCTAGCATTCGATCCTCTGATCATTGTTACAAGTTAGTTGAAAATCATTCATGTTTTAACCCACTTTTTGATAATGCTACTGATCTTAATGTCAAAACTGTTGAGGATGATGTTTCAGATTGCACCTGGGAGTATGGGCAGATTAATGATGAATCTGAACCAACGAATGTAACAGAACCTGCAGATGCGCAAACTGTAAGGACAACTGACAACAGTCACGATGAACAGTCAACTGCCATGTCAGATGGTCAGACGGCAGCTGGTTCTGGTTCGGATTCTGAAATCGCTGAAGATCAGAAAAAAAGAGGCAACGATGCTGCTGCAAGCATACAGGGAAACCATCCAACTTCCCAGGTCATTGGGGGAGTGGATGAAGGAAGAAAAACAAGAGGAAAAAGAATAAATTACCGTGAATTAGCCGGTTTGGTATGCATGCAATCCGCATACCATCAGGTAAGCTCTTGTTGTTTAGTTGCTGATTTTAAGCATGAGGATGAGTCAGAAACTTTAAAAGTTAATAATTGGACCAATATCATGCAAGAGGAAGTGGTAAAGTTTGAAAGGAAAAATGTTAGGTTCTTGGTTCATAGGCCATCTAATGCTGAATTTATGGGAGATGCTACTTGTTGTACTCATTTATTGAGGATGAACCAAATAATCAAGGATTATGGTCTTAGAAGTGAAACATTGAATGTGTTTTGTGATAGTTTAATTGCTCAGAATTTTGCGAAGAATCCGGTACAACATTCCCGAACAAAGCACATAGATATTGGGCATCATTGTATTAGAGATCTCGTTGAACAAAAAATCATTACTCTTGAACATGTAAGCACAACAGATCAACTTGCTGATATCTTTACCAAGGCTTTGGATTTCGAGAGATTTTCTCTCGGACTGTGTCATACCAGTTGACTGCACAAGTGTGCAGACAACTGACTGCATCTGTATAATTGTATATTACAGTAACCACTAATCAAAAAAAAAAAAAAATAGTCTGCATTCATTCTATTTGCACGATTGTCTCTTGTGATCACTTGGTCTTCTTTAGTTCCTTGACTCCGAGTTTTGACCCTTGAATGTGAGATCCTTCTTAACTTGATAATAAAATTATCCTGTTAATTCCTCCGTGCTGTTTATCATGAAGTGGGCACTTAATCTAAGGTTGCGGGGAAAACAAGCTGCCTCCAATCTTTGAAGTTACTACCCATTTAAGCAAAAAGCTGAAGTGTTTCAATACATAACTTGGGAATCAGTGTAACACTGTATTGAGAGAGTGAATAGCTCCTCCCCGTAACTGATTCATAAGTCATAAGCCTTCAAAGGGAGTGTTCTAGAGGCTTCGTGATTGAAGGAAAATCTCATTGAATTCCTGTGTGTTGAAACCGAGTCATGAACTGAGTTGACCATTCTATGTCACACCAAAATTGAGACAATCTTCACTTGTGTGTTTAGGCATAATTTTTCTAAGTTTTTTTTCTCCCTTGGTATTTACATCAGCAAATTGAATTGTGGTTCTTCTTGTTAAAGATTTAATGCTTTCATGTGTTAACGATAATCTAATGGCGTGATGTTCAAGTTTCATTGTACAGTTGGTGGAAATTGTGATACATTGTGGATAAAAGGATTCAGTTGAATTTGACAAGTTCTAATTCTGGGAAGGATAATTTATCACAAAACATGGAAAAAGTTTGAATTTTAAAATCAAAATCCTTGGTTGTTTTGGAATTCAAATGGGTACTTCAATGTTTCTCGGCTCTCCTTACTCCTTGGCATTCCCGAGTTCTTAGGATGAATCACTGTCCTCCCTTGATATTTCTCCATGTCGAATCTGGTTGTGAATTATGATTTAGTATATCTTCTTCCTCATGCTTTCTAGCTTCATTTCTCTCATCTCATCTTGTTCCTATTCTGCAAATGCTCTCTTTCTAACATTTTTGCAGATAAATTCGAGAATTCTGGAGAAACTCTAAGTGATTATGTGTGACACAAAATGATTGTTTGCCACTGATCTGATCAAGCTCTGGTATTTTTGTTGTTAAGCATCCAGCTGGTGCTAAGCAACTTGTTCGTGCAAATGTGCGGACAACTGGACAATCAACTGTACAGTCAATTGTACAGTCAGCCGGTAAGTCATCAGGTAATTCTGCAGAAATCTCTGGTCTGTTATGGTTTGATGCGATGTGAGTTGAGATTGGTGGTGCTCTTAGAGGTATTTTGTTGGGTAGATTCAAATTTAGGGGGAGTGGAAGATATTCGAAACTTTCTTTTTTTGAGTTTGATGGTTCCTCACAAAAAGGGGGAGAAAGATGTGTTCTAGGGGGGAGTAGAATCCATTGTACAAATTCAGGGGGAGAGATTATTGTTTTGGATGTTTTGATCAGAACCACAAAGATAGAGGGAGATTGAAAGAGTATGAAATACTCTTATATTTAGTTTTGTATCTTTGTGATTCTGATTTAATAAATGTATATATTTAGAGTTTATTTATTTTAGGAATTAGTTGTAATTATTTAGGAATAGTTTATTTTGGGTTATTTATTATTTTTTATGATTTATTTGACTAACATACTAATACTTATCTTTGGTAAGTGGATATATTTTAGGTGTTTTATTTTAGGAAGACTCTCATATGGAAAGAAGGATTTCTTGGAGTGTAAGGAGCGGCCAAGCCTTGTATAAATACAAGCCGACTCCTTCATTGACCTTCACGGATTCACAGAATATTTTGAGAGAGTCTTTTGTTTTTTCTTGAGGTTCTTGTTCATCAAGAACTCAAGTATTTTTATGTTTAGTCTATTCAAGATAGAATAGGTTTTGATCTTTTAATTGTTTTTGTTTCTTTCATCTTTTTGTACTCTGAAAGAGTTTTATTAATGAAAGTTTTCCAGCAAGACGTTTTTCTTGCTGAAGTGTTTAATTTATTTCGTTTTAATTCCGCTGCATTATTCTCTGTTCTTCGTGTCAACTGACAGGACAACTGTTTTGACAACTGTGAGCACAGTTGTACTCACAGTTGGTCGGTTCCCAGAAAACAGTCCTAGCCGCTTAATTTCTTTCAGTAAACATACCACTGGAACAGATCCATGTCCCTTAAGCATGTAATCTTTGAGTACTTTCTCCGTCTTAAATTAGTGGCTATTAAAATTGAATGTGTGGAGATTAAAAAAAACATATTGAAAAAGTAATTGGTGTGAGTGGGTATGAGAGAGAAAAAAAGGTACGAAATAATAAGTGAATAGTAATTGTGAGTGAATTGGAGAGAGAAAATTAAATATTTTGAGTAAGTAGCCATCAGTATGAAACGCTCAAAAAGCGGAATAAGTAGCCATTAGTGAGACGGAGGGAGGATAATATTTTGTTAAGTTGTTAATTTTTCTTATTGTCCATATATATATATTCCCAAATGTCACAAGCTTTGAGTTGGTACCATTCTTTCAAACTTCATTCAATAATTGTGCATTCATTAAACTTAAATGAAACAATTTCATGTCCAAATAATGCTTTAATTTGATCATCCATAAGCTGTGCTTAGGAAACTTCTAATGGTACACAAATTAAGAATCCTCAATATAGCTACATTATTTGTACACCTTGGTGTCTTGAATTGACTTATTGAAGCTCCATTTCTTATAAACTCATCCAACACCTTCTTAAAACTACCTCTCTCAACAATGCAAAGTTCTAACGGCCCGATCGATTTCGTCCTTCTCGAAACAACGTACCCGTGATCGACAAATGCTTCATCCATTTCCTTACAACACTCTCTAAGCACGTTTTCTTCGACATTGCCCTTGATTTCCCAGTAAATTACGTAGTGCCCCGGCTGTGTTGCCACGTCAGCATGGCTCGTAAAGTCGACTAGCTCAGCTCTTGCCTTGTTCATTAGTATTTGGGATCCTTTATGTACTACCAGTTGAAGGTCTTTTTCTGTGTTCTTGTCAATGTTTATTGTTAAGATGAGGTTCTTCCTGCATATAAAGGTAAGTTTGGGGGTGTTTCTGTAAAATCCAGATACTTCAACCACATCCCCTAGTCTGTATCTGTAGAGACCTGGTAATGAAGGTAGATGTTAGTAAAGGGTTATGATTCCAATCATCTAAATAATCAACAGAGAAATAAAAAACAAGAAATGAGAAAAAAAAAATACTCCTCTGTCCCATTTTAAACTTTGTCAACTTCATTGCTCTTTGACATTGATTTAAAGAAAATTTAATTATCGTATTGAAAAACTAAAAGTTACGTATGAGAATATTGATAATGGTGAATAAAAAACATTTTTTAAATTTTTTATTAAGATAATTAATTATATTATAAGTGTTTAGTCAAAGTACAATTAAGTTGATAAATTTTCCTTTGACTTTGAAGTTTAAAATGGGATGGAGGGAGTATTCAGCAATATTATCTTACTATAAGAAGATCGAATGTTCTTATTAAGGCTGTCAATTGGGCGGGTTGGGTCGGGTACAGACGGGTTGAAACGGGTCAGCGGGTTAAGACGGGTCCAACCCGTCACTACCCGTTTAGTTTACGGGTTAGACGAGTCGGGTAGTCATTCGGGTCCCGTAAAAAAACTTTTTTTTTTAAAAAAAAAATTACGCTTCACTTGAAATATAGTATTGCATAAAAGAAATCATATAATAGATGAATTTTTATTTTTATTTATTTTATTTTTTTGGCTTTATATGTTAACTGTTATCAAAATAACTAGAGAAAATACATTTAAATTGCTGGAAAATATATATATAATATATATTTTTTTTGAGAAAACCAGAACTTATTATTCAAGAAAAATTGGCTCAGGGCCAATAAAGTTATGGTACAATTTCTTAGCGTAGATAGCATTGTTATGAGCATACTTTATAGTATGCCTATCGACATTTACAAATATTGAAACTATTACAACATTTATAATAGAAGTGATATCCGATAAAATATTGTCCTAGATTTTGAGGAGTCTGAGCTGTTCCATTGATGTATGAGGTAGCAAGATAGGAGTCTGTGAGTACCTGGATGTTGGTAAAACTATGATTCGATGCCCACTCAACCCTTTAGGACTGCCAAACATTCTGTATGGATACTTGATGGGGTTTTGATCGATTGACTCCCTATAGCTATTCTTCCATTTCTCTTATCCCAGAGCTCCCATCTCAATCCTGCCCATCTAGTATTTTTTTTCCATGCTCCATCCGTAATAAGGACAACATTGCTTTCCGAGATATTGTTTTTGAGATGTTCTTCTAGAGTCTTTCCATTACAAGAATCAAGACTCCTTGTGTTGTTGTTTGTGGTTCCGTTTGTGACGTTTATGGTTGTGGTTATTCCTTCTTGTCTTTCAACGATCTGCTCGTCCATTGCATGGTTTGAATTCCTTGAAGTTTGCAGCATTTTTATTTTTTGAAGGTGATTCAACGCTTTTTGCAGAATATTGTCCATTGAAGGGTTTGCTTGGTTGAATATAATCTCATTTCCGTTAAGCCAAATTTCCCAAAGAATAAGCACTAGAAGGGTGAGATCTAGAGTGCTAAGAGACTTTTCAATCCATTTCCGTTAAGCCAAATTTCCTCAAAATTCCCGCAACGATTACATAGGTTTGTAGGGGCGCATTTCCGAATGTGAAGGGCTGATTGGGTTGGAAGGTTCTTCCTTAGAATTCTCCAAAAGAAAAGTTTTTGTTTGGGTTCTAAATTTGATGCCCATAACTTTTTCCAAACTTTTTGGAAATTTGGATTTGTGTCTAATGTCAAAGCTATCTTAGTATCAGGATGGATAGTTAGACCTACATAATACCCTGATTTAACAGTGTACTCTCCCTTCGCTTCGTGGATCCAAACCCTATCATCTATACCTGATCTAGGAATGTGAAGACCAAAAATCGATTCAGATATAGTGGGCGGGGAAAGGAGTCTGAATGAGAGGAGCTTTCCATTTGAGGAAGGTTTTAAGATAAAGGTCTGCTACCATTAAATTTGGAATATTGTTGGCAACTAACTCATCAGAGGTGAAAGAAGGGTAGTCTTTGAATCATTTATCTTGTAAAGCACGAATAGATTTTCCATCTTTAATCTCCAAATGATATTATCTCGAATAAGTTCTTTTCCCACAAAATGCTATTCCAGCCCCATGAACCTCTACTAGATTTATTAACATCCAAAAAGTTTTTTCCCATGGAAATATTTCCCTTTCAGCGTGACACTAAGGAGGGTGTTCGGATTTCGAAAAAATTCTCCAAGCTGTTTTAGCAAGGCAAGCTTGGTTTAGAACTCCATATGTCTCAAACCAAGGCCTCCTATGTTTTTTCGAGTGCACATTTTTTCTCCAAGCTACCCAATTTATGCCTCTATCTTTACCAAAACCGAGCCACAGAAATTTGTTAAAGATTTTGTGCAACTCTCTGATGAAGAAGACAAGGAACTTAAACAATACATAGCATAGCAGGGAATAGTGGATATTACGTGTTTAACCAGAATGATTCTTCCTGCAAGGCTAAGAAACTTTCCTTGCCACCCTCGAAGTTTTAAATTTACCCTTTCAATGATATCTATGAATATATCATTCCCCCCCCCCCATAAAACATTTGTCTAAGACCTAGGTATTTTCCATCTACTTCACTATTGGCATAGAAAGAATAAAAATAGCTTGGGCTTTGAGATTATGGTCAATGAGAGGGGAGAAATATAGATAACTTTTATTAAAATTATTTTTTCTCCCGCTTGAGAACTGAAAGCCTCAAGAGTCCATTTGATAAACCAGCAAGCATTAGGAGAGACATCAAAAGCAAGGAGACAATCATCAGCAAAAAGAAGATGGTTTTAAAGGCGGGTATTTCTGTTTAGCTAATCCCAGGAATTATTTTGGCTTCATTGAAATGGTTTAGAGTGGCTGATAAGGCTTCAGTGCAAAGAATAAAAAGGTAAGGAGATAGAGGGGTCACCCTGCCGGATTCCTCTTTGAGGAGAAAACGATTGGGAAGGGGATCCATTGAGCACAATGGAGTAAGAGACCGTGGAGACATAATGATGGATTAATCCTACCCATTTTGACTGAACCCCAGTTGAGAGAGGACCTTAGAAATGAAATCCCAATTTAAGCTATCATAAGCTTTCCTGATATCCAATTTGGCAAAGCAGAGGGAGTTTTTTTGGCTTTTGATTTCTTAACAGCTTCAGAGATTTCATGACTAAGGATAATATTGTTAGAAATAATACGTCCAGGGATAAAGGCATTTGGTTATTCGAAACTAGGGAAGAAATGTGAATCTTAGTCTATTGACTAAAACTTTGGCTATGATTTTATAGGGGAGTATTACACAAACTGATGGGACGGAATTGGTCCGAGTTTCAGGATTATCCACTTTAGGAATGAGAGTAATAAAAGTTTTGTTGAACTGATTTATAGGAGCCCCAGAGTTTAGAAAAGCTAGAGATGCAGAGATTACCTGTGTTTTTTGAGCTTTCCCAGAATTTTGATATAGCTCTGCTGTAATTTCATCCGGACCCGGAGACTTGTTTTTCCCCCATTGAAAACCGCACATTTCAACTTCTTCCTCACTAAAATCTTTGTCAAGTAGATCCTTTTGATTTGAGTTTAGGGGTTTTGATGTGGTTAATGAGGTTTATGTCAGGCTGAAGAGGGTTTGATTGGCTTGAATTGCGGGTGGATGTTGGGTCACATTTTTGAGATTAAGGAGAGAAGGTTTTGTTTAAGGTTGTGGAGATGGTTTGAAAGTTGATTTGTGATAGAGAGTTATCTGGCTATCAAAAGCATTCAGGAAGTGGTTGAATAAATCAGTCTAATTCTCTTCATCTTTCAACCCATTCATTATCTGAGTTCTTTATATGGTGGATATTTGCTCTTTTACTTCTCATTTTGACTAGTTGATGGAAGTACTTCGTGTTTCTATCTCCCAGCGTATACCAATTTTGTTTTGCCCGTTGGCTCCAATATTCATGAAGGCCGGAGAGAGATATGTCTAGCTCTTCTTGCTTTGAACGGATAGATTGGGCTACAAGACCAAGAGTTTGGGCCGAGGTTATACCTTTTAAGGAGGTTTTAAAGGTTTTCAAATTTGGCTTCGAAGGTTGTCCACTGATTTTTGAAGGATTCCAACTGTACCCCAAGTCCAATTTTTGTAGTGGCATAATAAGATTTGTTGTTTGGTCGAGAGTAGACATGTCCAATAGAACCGGGAACCGACGGAACCGGCGGGTAGAACCGGAACCGGGAACGGCGAGAACCGGGAACCGCCGGAACGGGAACCGAACGGAACCGAGAACCGGATTGAAACGGTTCGAATACGAATCCAACATATTTAGAACCGAGGAACCGGCGGAACCGGGAACCGAGGACCGGAACGAGAACCGGGAAACCGAGGACCGGAACCGAGGAACCGGGGAACCGGGAACCGAACGGTATATACTGATATACATACTCCCTCCGTCCCAAAATACTTGTAGTTCTAGGATTTTCACACAAATTAAGAAAAAAAAAATTAATACATGTGTAATGGACTATATTACTCTTGGAACATTTCAAGTATCAAGACAATTTAATACTTTTACATTGATAACACTATCATAAATAAGGGAATATTGATAAACAAATGTCAAAAATGTATAGATAATAGCAAAACTACACAACATTTTGGGACAAACTTCAACTCCTTAAACTACAAGTATTTTGAAATGGCGGGAGTATTACATTTTAAACTACAAATATTTTGGGACGGAGGGAGTATTACATACTTAGTAGATGGTGAGATGGAAACGGTGGAACCGTCGGAACCGGAACCGGAAACGGCGGTTAGAACCGGGAACCGGATTAAGATGGTTCAAATACGGTCCGGCCATTTAGGAACCGGGAACCGGCGGGTCCGGAACCGGGAAACCGGAACCGGAACCGTTTGGACATGTCTAGTCGAGAGGTTTCTATAGGGTTTTGGTTAGAAGGTAAGGCCCACACTTTTTCAAGGATGTGTAAGCTATCCTTAAAAAGAAGCCATAGTTTTCGAAGTGGGTTCTTTTTAGGGTATTTTTTCTTATCGGTGAGATTCAAGATAATAGGACTATGATCGGAGCGGATAATAGGGAGAGTATAAGTATAGGCTGAGGGAAAACGATTGAACCATTCCGTATTGCAAATGGCTCTATCAAGTTTCACAAAAGTGTGACTGTTTGTCCAAGTAAAATGACACCCTCTATTCGGAATTTCTATACTTCCAGTTTCATCTAGAAAGTTACTTAAGTGTTTCCAGCCCAAATAGGATTGCCCGAGTTGCTAATTTTGTCGCCCGGATGAAGGGCTTGATTGAAATCACCTATAATACTTATTGGCCCACTCAGATTGGAAATAGTCTCAGAAAACTTTTCCCAAATTTTTTCCTTTTGTGTTGTTTTGGTTGACCATAAAGAAAAACACTCCACCACCAACACCCATTATAACTAGAAATACGGGGCTATATATATCTTTTACAAGCTTGATAAACAGATACATTATAGTTATCCGTCAAAAAAGGCATAAACCGCCACTACGACCTAAAAGGTCTACCCCATGGCTATTTGGAAAATTCCATGATAAACCTAATTTTTTAGCCGAAATATATTTTTTTTTTGTTTCACACAGGAACAGAAAACTAGGCTTATAAATCCTGACCAGTAGTGAAACTTCTTTAATTGTAGCAGGTTGGCCCAAACCTCTACAGTTCCAGGAAATTGTACTCATGGAGAGCTAGGAGATTGAATTCGGTCAATCTCCGCAACCCGATTATCGTCAGTGATTTCATTATCTCCTGTTAAGACATTGGTGATCTCATTGAAATTTTGGAAAGAGATGGAAAACTCACTAGGACTAGAGTGTCTGTCCAAAGTGTTTCCAGAAGCAATGTTGTATTTGAATATTTTTGATGGAGAGCCATCCAGTTCGGTGTTGTCTAGGTGCTGTCGTTGGCTTCCCTGCAAATGTATGTCACCTTCGGAATTTCTTTTGGGAGTTTTGTTTTCGGACTGCATTGAGGTATCAGACTCTTCCTTTGCATCTTCAGTTTGCTTCTCGAGATTTTGTTCCTCTTCTGAGAAAGGTTGATCAGGTATTTTCATTGCAATATCAGATGGGCTTTTTGGAGATTTCTTCGAAGAGGCTGTTGATTGGGTATTTTCTGATGGGTCCGATTTAGTTGTGCTCGATGAAGCAGTTTTGGACGGTTGTTTCATAGTAATGGATTGTTGTTTCCATTTGGCTTGAGCTTCCGCAAGTTCTTTCATAACATCTTCCACAATTTTGTCTTGTTCTGTCCAGTCAATTTGATGAGGTTGATCTTCAGAGGATGAAGGAATCGTTGAGCCAGGTGAATTCTGATCCTCATTTACTGCTGTTTTTGGAGATTTTTTGGGTTTTCTTTTTGGGAGGTTATTGTTTTGTTTGGGGGTTGTGTCTGATTCTTCTGAAGGAATGTTGTGAGATGGGTTTTGAGTATGATAGATAGCATGTGAGGGTTCCCCCCTTTCCATAAACCAATTTGGGTCATCGTCGCTGTCAGAACTTGTGTTTTCTGCTTCCATGACTTGAGCTTTCCTCTTTTCCCAATTCTCTGTTGTGGCGCTGCTATTGAGTTTTTAATGTTCGAGTGTTGTCGCGGAATATTATCCCAGTTGATCTGTTGGCTCTGTTTCGGTTAAAATGTCGCATAGTTTGTCCTGTTCGTGATCTTTCCTTTCTCTTCTTTGAATCAACATTGTTATCTTGTTTGAGTGCAGCAACTGCTACAAGGTGTTGGTTAAAAAGGTTTTGTAAAGCAATTTTGATGGCTTCATGATCTATGGGGTTTGGATGGTTTGGGTCAGACTGAGGATTTATGTGGCCTTCAGTTTGGGTTAAAATTGCATTTGGGTTTGGGCTTGGGTTTGTATGGGTAGAAGGGAAATATCGGTCATTTGCAAAAGGTAAAAGTTGTTGGGCTGGTTTTGAGGGTCCATTTGTAAAATTGCATCTTTTGACCTCCTGTCATTTAGTGAAAAGTAAAAAAATCTTCATGATAAAATTACCAAAATACCCTTTAAAAATAGTTTAAAATAAGAAAGATAAACCAACCCATAGAAACGAGACCCACTTTCCTAGAAGCTTCGTGTTCCCCTTCTTCTCTCCTCGCTTTTTCTTCAGATCAAAATAGCAACGAGGAAAGAGGAAAAGGCTTCTCCGGTGTTGCTTATACGCCATCGCCGGCCATTGAATCGCCACCGAGGAGAGCCGCCGACAACAATGAGGAAAGAGGCATTTGATCCTTTTATACCCTCTGCTTTCTGCCGATAAGGGCAGGGTTCGCACGACTTCGACACCGGCCACCGCCTCCGCCGCCGTCAGGCTGGTCACCGTTGCCGTCGTGGCTGCCAGGTTGATCGATATCCGTCTTCTATGGAGACAGAAAGAGAAGGAAAGACAAGGGTTTGTTGATCAATTTTTGTTTGCGCTAAATTTATAGCGGGTCAAACGGGGTCAAACGGGTTAGCGGGTTCAACCTGCCTCAACCCGCTAATTATGACGGGTTATTCGGTTACCCATTGTTGGTTGAATAAAATGAGTGGTGAAGAATGAAGAGAGAGAGAATGAGTGGTGGGTTTGGGTGAATATAAAATATTAAAAAGTTTACCATTTTGGACAGTCTCAATCGAGGTGAAACGGACGAAAAGGAAAATAAGTCTCAGTTCTCATGAAACACGGAGGAGTATATTTTAACGGATCCGGTCCAATTTTCCAGTTCCGGCCCGGTTCTAGTCCAGTTTGACCATCCCTAGGGCGGGTTACCGGGTAATGAGTCATAATTATAATTGACAGGCCTAGTTCTTATGATGACAAAAGATTTTTTTCTCGTGATACTCTATATGTTCATAATAAATGTCTTATTTGACATTTCGACGTTTTAAGGAATACATTATATTTTATTTGTTTGCACCGTGATTGCATAATGATAACCTATTCTTTATTTTCAAATGCGACATTTAAATTAGACGGAAAAAAAGTGCTATATTTATTATGAGCGGTAAAACAAAAAACGTAAAAAGAGGAAAATCCCTCAAAAATCTAGCTAGATGTTTGGTCTAATTTCACCCACGTCTCTGGAATTTGCAACCAGCTTCGTTAGTAATGGATTGAGGAAAGGGAAATTAGATTTATTGAAAATTCATTGGGCTTAAAGTTATGGACCGTCCACTTCTATTTGAATGCGACAGTACATGTGGCTGTGTTGAAAAGGATACCATGAAAATTGTACATTTGTGGCAAAAATTAGGTTGGACAGCTTTAAATTGACAATAGAAGCTCAAAATTTGGTTTTATTATGGCAAGGGTTTGTTGGTACCAAACTAATTAAATAACTATCATCTTTTAATGTCATAGGGACCTCATTGTTTTGTCTGCCATTGACAATGCTTGGGGATTGCATGAACTGACATGATCCTCCCACTTGGAGTTTGAAGCAGGAGGGGCAGCATGACGAAATAGCAGTCGGACGTGTGTAAATTTATTTAATGATAAATCAACAAATGAGATGCTACAAATTTGAAATGTTTGAAATAACATATTGCATGTTATAGTAGATTGTTTGAATTTTATAATTGATGAATTACATGTTATAATAGGCTAGCAGTCAGTCAAAATGCGCAAGCGTAAATCGATATTGTTGACCAATCATTAATGATAAACCTAGTTACCAAGCTAATCTTTTTTATTTGCCTTATTTTTGTTCTTTTTTGGATTAGCCGACCCCAAATTATTTTGGGACTAAGGCTTTGTTGTTGTTGTTGTTCTTTTTTGGATCCTAGCTATGAACTACCATTGGTTTTGTTACCTTTTGTTTCACGATAATTGAGATCAAATAACATATAACTAAACAACACAATGCATAGCAAAGTTAACTTTAACTGACCTGTAAATGTGGTTAGAACAATCTCATATTGTTGACCAACTTTGACCTTCGTGAGCGGCACAGGATCATCTTCAATAAAATCACAATCCGTCATCGGTTGACTACAATGTTCTTCGCACTTCTTACGTAACGGAATGAACTCAAAATAAGAGAAAGTAGGAATGACAACAAACGAAACATTTTCGGGTTCACAACAAGGCTCCAAATTCACCCCAATCCAACTCTCCGTTGACCCATAATCACCACTAACCAAAGGCAACCCCCCTGCATAATGCCTTAGCTTCTGCAAGTAAGGTAACATTGAGCCAGTCATAATAGAATACACATACTTAGCATTTCTCCATAATTTCGGAATTAACCCGAACCATCCCAATTCTTGTTCTAACTCTTCACAATCCTTCCTTATCCGTGTAGCCAAACACGGGTTTGGCTCGATCCGATCCAAGACAGCTTTCCTCACATGTGGGAGAGCGATTCTTGGACTTAAAGTACCGTTTTCAAGGTCATTACATAGATTTCTCCAAAGATCCTCGAACGATCTAAAGGCTTGTACTAGGCTATACGCGAAAGCTGAGGTAAGGAACTCGACTTGGTGAGAGTAAAAGAGGCCTAAAAGGAGGTGACAATATGTTGTTTGCATGTAATCTCCATTTGAGATTACCTCCCTTGGGCTGCAAGTAAAAGACTTTGTTTTTTCTTGTTTTATTTTGAATTCTTCACTTGCATAATAATGGGATGTGGCTGTTCCTGCAGAAATGCCTCCTTTTGTTTTCTGTTGTTTGCTGCTGTATATGAATTCAAGTATCTTTCCTCCTTCCCTTATTGGGTAAATCCTAGAAAAATAAATGAATAAGTAAATAACATAAGTATTTAAAAAACCTTTTTTTCTTTTGGCCGACAAGAAAAAAAGAAGTGAGTTTGGCAGGTTGCATTTCCATTCTATTGATTTGCAATAATTTATTTCGGAAAGTTAGTTTTTTTTTTTTTTTTTTTATTACGAATGAATTTTGAACAATAATTTAGGCTGCTTTTAGCAATACAAATTACATTTTATAGTGTATATTCTATATTTTACCGAGGAAGAGTAAAAATTAGTTACATATTTTCTTACATGAGTTACATTTTATAATAAAATATAATCCAACTGCATGCAGTCAGACTGGACATGTCCCGAATATTTGAAATGTATTCAGGGTTGATGAAAACAGAAACAAAGAGAGAGAGAGAGAGAGAGAGAGAGAGAGGGGGGGGGGGGGGGGAAGTACCTTGATCGATAAGCTGCAGCCAAGGTGAAAATCTGAAGAGTAGTATTGGAGCTATGGTGAGTGAAGGGTATGTACTTTTGTCGTCCATCTGTAGTTCCAGAACTTATCCACAAGCAAAAGCAATCCGATAAGTCACATATACACCAATACATGCCCATTAATATTTCTAGGGTTACACTTGCACCACATAAAGGGTATCTCCCATTCTAATGGAATTCGGTGCATTAAAAAAAACAGTATTTCGAAAGAATAATTTATATGAAAGTCGAAAGACAGACAAAAAAAAAAAAAAACTACTTCAATCTTTGGGTTTCTGAAAAAATGTTTCGGTCCAAATTTAGCAATGACGTACTCCCCCATTCAAAAAAAAAATCATTTTTATCTTGATTAAGAGAAAAACTTGAATTTTTTGGATATACATTTTGTGACGGAAAGAATAATTAAGATTAAATAGGTGAAAAACAATGAGAAGTACCTCAAGGAGAGTGTTGTGATAGGAGCTTGAGTGAGCAATGGAGAAGAGTCCCCGTCCGCGATTCTTTGAATATAAGGCTCTAAATTTGCATGTGAAGCAAGAGGGACAGAAGAAATGAAGAGGGATTCTAACGCATTTGGTTCCATTTCTTGAATATTCTTTATTTCTCCCAACCATTTCTTTAGATACTCTACTCCATGATTGAGCTCAAGAATCCGCTTAAGCGTCGTCGTTTGAACTTGGCCTGCATTTTCAGCTACTTCATCAAACCAACTTATTATCATATCCATTGCATTGCTCTTCTTGCTCACATGATCTAACTCCATTAATATGTCACAACTTGTTGAAAAAGTTATAATAATCTCTCTCTCTCTCTCTCTCTCCCTCTTTCTCCCTCTTTCTATCTCTATCTATGTGAGTATGAATATACTAGCAAAGGTGTCCTATTTATATAATAAAAACCAAGAAGGCAAAAAGTAATCTCTTTTTTTGTGAGTGTGATAGTACTGAGTAATATCAAATATTGAAAAAAAAAGTTTATAAAATTTTGGGCACAAACTGAGTTGATAGTATTTGATTGAATTTTGGGATTGAAGGTCCTACTGTTTATTAATTAAGTATTCATTCAAGCACTACCAACTCGATTTATAGTCAAATATTTATAAACTTCTTTTGTACACCTATCATTATTCATGAGTATGAGCATGAAATATATTAGGCAAATGTCCTTGTTATATATTCCCTCCGGCCTAAAATGATATTTCCACCTTTTTTTATTATTATTATGAATGAATTTTGAGCAATAATTGTAAGTTAATTTAATTATCCTAACGAAAATCTAAAACTTGTAATTGTACTCCATCAACAATACTATCAATAGCAAGTTTTAGATTTTCATTAAAAAAATAAATCAATTTATAGTAATTGCTCAAAATTTATTCGTAGTAACCACAAAATGATCTCTCCATGGCAGAGAGAGGGCAAATTTATAACTCTCTTAGTCTCAGTTTAACTTTACACCGGAATTAAGAAAAAGTAAGTGTTGTGGGTATGACAAGTAAAGTAGGAAAGAGAAAGTGGGTAGGAAGTTTTTGTTGTGATAATAACAAGTGAGTCTTATTGTCCATTTTAAGCAATAAACCAACTAAAAACCTTAATCTGAGACAGACCAATAAAAGAAAGTAAGAATTTTAAACTTGGACGGAGGGAGTACTACAGAGCAATTGATTAAAATTCATATTGTGAAACGTCTAGATAACCTTTCTAGAACCAAAACAAAATACACGAACCTAACCAAATTCAGATATGTTCCAGACGTGTTCTAAACACTCTATTTAGTACAACCAGATGGAATTTGGATTCAGATACTAGATTACCTCGAAAAAGACGGCCGTTCATGCCTCAAACTTCAAAACATTTCTGATTTGAGTTGGTTTTGGGGGAAACTAGTTTCTCCGTAAGTTATAAAAAGTCTACTTTTTAACTTTTCTTAAACCCTAAAAGGCCTAAACCCTAAACCTTAAACCCTAAACCTTAAACTTTAACCCCTATAAAAAAGGACTTTTTATAACTTATGGAGAAACTAGTTTCCCCCAAAATTTTCTCTTCTGATTTTGTTAAATGACCAGCAAACACGAATCAGAACAAATTAGACAAATCTCTAAGGGTTGTTCTCCTGTAAAACGCGTTTTTCGTAATGGTTATGAAAAACGTGTTTTTCAAAACCTCCAGAAGTCTTTATATTGATATCCAGAAGGCTTTATACTGATATCCAGGACCCTTCTGGCTATCACTTTCAAAGGTTCTGGCTATCAATCTCATATCCAGAAGACTTTGTATTGATATTCAGAACCAGAGAACCCTTCTGACTCTCACTTTCAAAAGTTCTGGCTATCAATTTCAAAGGTTCTGGCTATCACTTTCAAAGGTTCTGCTATCAATCTCATATCCAGAAGACTTTATATTGATATCCAGTACCCATCTGGCTATCACTTTCAAAGGTTCTGCTATCAATCTCATATCCAGAAGGCTTTATATTGATATCCAGTACCCATCTGGCTATCAATCTCATATACAGAAGCCTTTATATTGATATCCAAACCGTTGAGAAGTTCCGATTATTTACAAAAATGTCACCGCGCGTTTTTTTAAAGAAGTTCCACATATTTACAAAAATGTCACCGCGTTTTTTTAAAACACGTTTTTCCGAGTTAGAAAAAACGCGTTTTTCTCAAGATTTTGTGAATATCTAATTTTTAGTAGTATGCATATTTGGTGGTTAGGTTTATTGCTAGTACCAAACAAATGGGTGTATATATTTGCAAGGCATGTGTTTGTGCAACGCATAAGTTATTTACTATAATACCCTCATATATATACCTCCAAAATACACAACCATTCATTTTAAAAAAACCATCCATCTCTCACTCCCTCCATCAATTTATAACCCTAACTTTTAATTTCAATTCCTAACTTGACTTTTATGCCTAAAATTCGATCCTATAATGCTTAATTGTAGTTTAAATTTGATCCTACATTGTTGTAATTGTGTTTGATTGTTTTATTTGGGGTTTATTGTTCGAATTGTGTACGAATTGGTGGTTAAAAAATCTGAAACTGTCGGCGTTGATTTCGTGTGGTTTTACATGAGTTGTTCTTGTGGGTTTCGTATGCCTTTACACGAGATGGTTCCATGTAACTCGTATGAACTTTACACGAGATGGTTCTCAACATTTCGTGTATAAGCATACGAAATGGTTCTCAAATTAGGTGAAATGCATCGTGTTATTTCTGTAAAAGTTGGTGAAATGCATGTTAGGTTTCGTGTAAACTTGGGCGAAACGCAACGCATTATTTCGTGTAAAATCAGGCGAAACTAACAACTTCTACCTTTGCCATATTTCGTGTAAAAGTGTGCGAAATAAACTCATTATTTCGTTCACGTTTACACGAAATGCGCGTATCCGGGTAAGGGTATTTTAGGCATTCCTGTGCCTTGTACACAATGGTGCCTTGCAAATAGAATTCGCCCAAATAAACCTATTACCCTAACTTCCAATACGTTTTTAACTATTTCAATACGTCCACAAAACCAACGCATTTCAAGATGATAGGTACGCTATATAAAAATAAATTTTTTTAATGACTGATATTATTTTATTTATTATAAGAAATGAGTGAATATATTTAAAGATGACGAAAATTGAAAGACTATTTAATTAGATTTTTCCAACCAAGGTATGAAAACGCGTAAGGGACAAATTTAATTTAGAAAGTTGTATTGTTTTCTTTTATGAGACAATTGTATTTGAAGTTATGAATTGTAAACTAATTGCGTTTCGATTTTTTTATTTTTTATTTTTTTAATTCAAAGTTATGTAGTGTAAATTGTGCACCCGGTGGTTAGAAATCCAAGATCCGCCACTGAAGACAACTTGTGTGGTATAGTGGTTAAGTTGTTTGTCTAAGAATCCAAGTGTATCTAGGTTCAAACCCCATTAGTAGACTCTTTTATTTCTTTTCTCTACACTCCTAGCTTTCCTCTCATTCTTTTAAACGTGGCTTTTCCCATTTATTGAAACTTAATTAGCCTAATTTGAATTTTTCTGTCTCAATATTATGAGCTTGATTAGTAACAAGATTTTTCTCTTATTCTTATTGGCTTAATTAGTAGTAATAACGATTTTTACTACTACCTTCGTCCCTAAATGAGTATCCAAATTTCATTTCAAGGGACACTGAAAATCTCAACTTTTTGTACAATTTGGTAGCAAATATTCATATATAATCTCGTAATCTCCATTCCAAACATTTAATTTTGCACGTATAAATAAACTTGTGAATTTTTTTTCGAAAAAAAAAACATTTAGGGACAAATTTATGTTAAAATAAGACACTTATTTTGGGATATTTTTTTTTTTTTTTTTAAAGTGGACACTCATTTAGGGACAGAGGAGTATTATTACAATATTTTTTTGAAATATATACATTTATCACTAGTTTTGGTGAATTATTTTATCGCTTCCTTGTTATATTTATGTATGTAAATGTATTGAATATTAGCTTCACGCTATTTTTTTATTTTTATTTTTTCTTAAATAAGAGGCAACACCAAATATTTTGGTGTAGATCCGCCATTGCACCCAATGGCTCCGATTAGAGCCACCTCATTTTTTTTTGTTCGACGGATGAGATGTGTCCAAGCTCGGTAGGACCGAAAAAAAATTGAAATTATTTTAGCCGCACAGATCATGAGCTCGCCTATGTGGCCTCGATCTGAACCATTGGGTGGAGGGGTGGAGCTAATTTGGGTCAAGCGGTTCCGGGTCCCTGTAGGTGCTATTCACACTCAAAAAATTTAACTACACCTATCTTCTTTTTTTTCCCCCCTCTTGAGTAGGTCTTGTGAAAAATGTGTTTTACTTTAAAGAAAGGAAAAACGTGTTTTTCAAACACGCTGGGGCTTATTCTTAAAAACAAGCGGTGACATTTTCGTAAATACTAGTAAGCATCATAAATATCCAGTGTTAATATTACAAAAAGCCAGTAATTCAAAACTGGTGTTTATAAACATGAAATGACATTTTTCTAAAGTGCCAGTGATAGTTTTATAAATTGTCAGTCATTACACTGTCACTTATCAACATTGCCACTGACACTTATCAAAAGTGTCAGCGGTTGTGTTAATAAGTACCAGTGAACAATGGCTGGAAATTTCTAACACTAACACCGGCACTGATGTAGCATACGATCCAGCGCGTTAGAGCAGCCGAGGACCAAACGCCCGCCTGTTAGCCACCAGGCGCCCGCTTACTTGCTGCTGCGATTTTCACGAGTTTCTGTCGAAGACCAAGCGCCCGTCTGGTCCCTTCCAGGCGCCCGCTTGGTTGTCCGGCCATTTTTTCTCCCAGTTTTCGTTGTACGTTAAGTTGAACAATTTAGGGTATTTTTGGTATTTTTGTTGATTTCGTTTTGAGGAGTATAAAACCTATTTTAGGGTTTGTAAACATTATTCATTGATTTAGTTATTCAATTGCAACTTTTGCACATCTTGTGTAAACCCTAAGTCATTCAATTGGCTTGCAGAATAATCTCTTTGGGGATTATTGTTGAGGGATCTTTATCCTTGTTCTTGAAGAGTTGATTTCGATCAATTCTTGGTATTATTCCGCTGCGTTTCACATCAATTGGTATTAGAAAAGGACGATCCTTGGACGATGGCCAACGATATGAAGGACCTCCTCACCGCTTTAACAGAAAGTTTGCGAGCTTTTCAGGAAACACATGCACAAGAAGCCGCTACTCAAGCGCAGGCAACCGCCACCACTTCGCAGGAGGCAGCTATTCGTCATGTGGAACTTCTGGCAGTGTTAGAGCGTGGTTTTGGTGGTCGTGGCAACGAAAAACCTAGAAATCGAGCAGATCCTCGTGGGGAACACCTCCACCATGATGATCCGGTTCACGGGGGTTTCCAGGAAGGAGCATATAATGAGGCTAAGGCAGCGCCTCAGGCAGATCAACGACCCAAGATTCAGGCTGATATATCGTTTTTCTCTGGTGAGTTGAATACTGAAGATTTTATTGATTGGATTTCTGAGGTTGAAAAATTCTTTGATTTATTGCAAACTGAGGAGGATCGTAAAGTTCCTTATGTTGCATATAAATTACGTGGCGGTGCTTCTGCGTGGTGGACGCAAGTGACGAGACAGCAAATTCGTAACAATTGGCCTCCCATTCGTCGTTGGACAGACATGAAGACTGCATTGCGAGATCGTTTTCTACCCGAAGATTTTGATCAGGAGATTTACAGGAAATTCTTGGGGGTGTAAACAGGGCACTCGGACAGTTGACGAATATGCTCGCGACTTTTACGCGCGTTCTGCACGCACATATGTGAATGAAACATAGTCACTTCAAGTCGCACGATTCACCGAGGGTCTTCGTCTACCCATCCAACACCAGGTGGAGTTATTTGTTACACATTCAGCCAGTGAGGCCATCACAAGAGCGAAAAAGGTGGAACGCCAGTTGTCATGTACGTTTCGTTCTCCGACATCGTATAGGAAATTTGGTGAGGGCTCTTCGACCAGTAACAAGAGTCAACCTTCTGTGGCTTTTCCTGATACGGGTCACACACAACCTACGGGTTCAACGAATGACGATGGTAAGAACATGACCCCCTCCCCTGCAACAACCACTGCAGCTCGGCGCAACCCTACTACTACTACTACCGGGCAATGACCTCCTAACCCTTATGCCCAATCCTATGGCGATAAGTGTTTTCGGTGTCAATAACCCGGTCATCACTCTAACCAATATCCTAATCGCCGCTGTGTTAACATGGTTGACCGAGATATATTCGAGGAAGATGATGGAGATGAGTTTGAAGACGAATTTCGTGTTGATCCAAATGATGAAGATTCGGACGCTGCTGATGATGATGGAATACATGAGTCTCTCGTGGTTCGCAGAATGATGTTGACTACCCCTACAGAGGAGTATAACCCAGAGCGGCATAATATTTTTTGCACCAAAGGGAAGGGCATGGTCCCTTCCAGGCGCCCGCTCAGTTGTCCGGCCAGTTTTCTCCTAGTTTTCGCCGGCAGTCTAAGGTTTTCGCTGTGGATGACTTAGTCATGGTTCATTTGCGCAAGGAACATATTCCCCAAGGTACGTATAGTAAGCTTCATCCCAAAAAGATCGGTCCGTGCTAGATTTTGAAAAGATTAATGATAATGCATATGTTGTGGATTTGCCGGATGGGTGGAATATTTCCCCAACTTTAACGTGTCGGATTTAGTTTCTTATCACCCGGATATTCCTCTTTATGTTGATGTGGATTCGGGGACGAATCATTTTCAAGTGTGGGAGCATGATGTAGCACACGATCCAGCGCGTTAGAGCAGCCGAGGACCAAGCGCCCACCTGTTAGCCACCAGGCACCCGCTTACTTGCTGCAGCAATTTTCCCGAGTTTCTGTCGAAGACCAAGCGCCTGCCTGGTCCCTTCCAGGCGCCCGCTTGGTTGTCCGACTATTTTTTCTCTCAGTTTTCGTTTTAAGTTGAACAATTTAGGGTATTTTTGGTATTTTTGTTGATTTCATTTTGAGGAGTATAAAACCTATTTTAGGTTTTGTAAACATTATTCATTGATTTAGTTATTCAATTGCAACTTTTGCACATCTTGTGCAAACCCTAAGTCATTCAATTGGCTTGCAGAATAATCTCTTTGGGGATTATTGTTAAGGGATCTTTATCCTTGTTCTTGAAGAGTTGATTTCGATCAATTCTTGGTATTATTCTGCTGCGTTTCACATCTGGCACTTACGAACAAATTCATGTTTATTACAAAAATGCCACCGCATCATATTTAAAAAGGCGTTTTACGCTAAAATAGCGTAAAACTCGTTTTTCCCAGATTTTCACCACCTCCTATCTCATAATAATAAAAAAGCGTATAATAAATAAGAGTTCCTTTTTTTTGGGCGACTCGAAGCTATTAACCTAAAACAGTTTAATGGGCTCACTTGTCCACTCATAACAACAATCCACTTACTATTTTCATGTCTCACATTTTCTCTCCTACTTTAATTTTCATACTCACAACAGATACTCTACTATCGATATTATACTATTTACTTTTTCTTAATTTTGCGCATTCAGTTTTAGTTACTATTGCTATGAGACGGAGGGAGTATTGGACGTAATTGAAATCCACTTACTATTGAGTGGGATCCACTTGTCATACTCTCAACAATTCTCTACATACAATTCTCTACCTCATTTTCTCTCTCCTACCCATTCATAACACATTTTGTTTTAAGATTTTCTCTTAATTTTCGTTCTTAAAATGGTTCCTTGTTATGGGACATAAAAAGTATACTCCCTCCGTCCCACCACAAGTGAGACCAACTTGTGGGGAACAATAATTAAGAAAAAGGTAGTATATGTGTGATAGAAAAGGCCGGGATAGAGAGAATGAGTGGGGTAAATAGTAGTGTTGGTTGAATAAATTGAGTGGTGAAAAATGAAGAGAGAGAATGAGTGAGATTAAATGGTGGAGTTGGTTGAATTTAAATATATTAAAACATTTTCATTTTGGGCCGTCTCACTTGTGGTGTGACTGGCTGAAAAGAAAAGTAGTCTCACTTGTGCTGGGATGAATGTAGTATATATTTAAAAGTATTGAAATTGAGAATAATGATTGTGAATATCACAAGTGGGGAAAAGTTTGAGAGTAAATATAAAGTGATAAAAAATTTCACAAAATTTGGTCTACAAAATGATGTGTTATTTTTTTGTTGGTGCTTTTAATTAGTGTATATCGGATATACAATCGAAGCACCAACAAATTATTGTCACCTCATTTTGTATCCATTTTTTATAAACTTCTTGTCTGCCCCTAACATTGCTCAAGGTTTGATTTGCAATTCGAGCCTACTATTTAACATTTATGGGTATAAAAAAAGTTAAAAGTAAAAAAGAAAATTAAAAGAACATTTTAAAGAACTAGGCTTACCAAAGAACACTTACAAAAATTTGTGCAAGGTGTTATGAATGAAGGGAATATACTTCTTTCGACCAAAAAAAATGTTACACTTTTTAAATCTTTGACAAAAATTATGAAAATATAATTATTTTCATATTTTTTTTTGAATGGTTATTGACATATAAATATGAAAACTATTAATAACTAATTTTAGCAAATCATGAAAAAATAATAATTAATAAGTTATTCGTCGAAATTTATCAAATTAACAAAAAAACATGCTCCACTTTTAATTAGTGTATATCGGATATACAATGTTATTTTTGAAACGAATAGGGAAACATTTTAAGAAAGCGAGTGTAATTAAAAATCAGGCAAAGAAAATAGAAGCAATAAGAGTTCATCCAAAAGATTTTGAGAATATATGATTCCACTTTAAAGTAACACAAAAAGCATGTAATGATATGTAATAAGATGGATGTTGGGAATCAAAATTAGATTTACCTAATGGAGTGTGAATCAATCACCCAAATATTTAATCAAGGCCATGCAAGAGCATGGGGTTGGAGACAAGAATTGAATACTCCCTCCGTTTCATTTAAGTTGCAACATGGGTTGTGAAGCATAGAAATTAAGAAAGAAGAATAATGAGTGGTTGGGAGGAAGAGAGAGAATGAGCGGAGAATAATTAGTGGTTGGGAGGAAGAGAGAGAATGAGTGGAGGATTATAAAAGTAATAAAAACTTTCCTTATTTGGTAATGTTGCAACTTAAGTGAAATGCCAAAAACGGCAAAATGTTGCAACTTAAATGAAACGGAGGGAGTATATCTTTTGATTTTATGAAATTCTAAAGTGGACACAAAATATGTGTTGTTGGTGTTGGTGCCCTAGGCACGTTTGTTAAACGTTGTATAAGTTATCATTTTATTCATGATGATATATGTTTAGATTATTATTGTTGCTCATGTTTGCTTATAATAATCTATGTCTCTAGAGCTTGTTAAGCACTAGTATAAAGGCTAAATGATCATGGGATGATCATGTTAGAATTATGGGTACTTGTTTTGAACAAGGTACTGGACATGACCCGCTCTATGAGATTTATATCATGGTCTATGTCGTATATAGATCTCATATTAGTTATGTCATTTGAATCCTTAGACATGAAGTTATTATAGACTTCCACTTGATGAAGATTATGTTTGACATATTCAAACGCTACCTTTAACTAGGTAGTTATAAAGAGTAT
This sequence comes from Campanula takesimana, assembly GCA_026119855.1. Lineage (NCBI taxonomy): Eukaryota > Viridiplantae > Streptophyta > Magnoliopsida > Asterales > Campanulaceae > Campanula > Campanula takesimana. Next base: position 714,212 of record JAOWBW010000640.1, on the reverse strand, counting down.
GATTGGCATAAACGGATTCACGTAGGGAAGAATAATAAGCTAAATTGATTTGTCCCTCTTCGGAGAGATGTCATGCTTGGGCCCCTCGAAGGAATGATGTTGATGAAATTTTTTGCCAAACTCAAATGGATTGATTGGATCAATGTCATTTGGATTATCAACATATTCGGAATCGAGAAAGTATTGAACAATACAAGTTGACTTGTTGACCATGACTTGTGTTCAAAGACATCGTGGACAAAGAGATTGTGATATGTTCTAAAGGAATGCGAACTTGTATCTAGTTACACTATTTGGGTAGATATGACGGTTTGCTAGAACCTAATCATATCTTATGGATTCATGTTTGAGTCTATTGCCAACTTAGTGTAATCCTAGAGGGTCACACACAATAGAACGAATCTTAAAATGACTTAATTAAAATTTGGGTCGAAAGACCTTTTGAGGATTTTAGGAATTTAGAGGAGAAAACCGGAAAAAGTGGTGGTCCGGGCGGACCTCCTAAAGGACCTAGGCGGATCTTTGGGAGGGTCCGGGCGGACCTCCTATAAGACCTGGGCGGACCTCTAGGGTTTCTGCCCAGAACTTTCCTGTTACGTTTTCTTGCGGGTTTGGTCACTTGTTACCTATTTGGAATAGGTGAAACAAGTATAAAACTCCCCTCTAGTTGCCCTAATCAGTCTTATGCATTATGATATGTTTGTGAGTGCCTCCAAGGGTTTGAGATGGTTTATTTCTTGTTCTAAGAAATCCCTAGATTGAAGAACAAGAATACACACACATAATAATTCCATATAGTTCTATACATTGTGAAAGCGTGTTTCACAATTTGGTCTAGCAACCAAGATCAAGTGTTCTTGATATTCGTCTGTGGTGTGGATACCGCTAGAGGGTGAAACTTATCATCTTCAAAGTTCGTGTTCTTGTTCTGTTCGTGATCAAACTTTCAAGCCTCCACCGAATTCAAGGTTGCAAAATCAAAGTCATCAAGGTTCTAGTATTCATTATGCATGTATTTGACTTAATCATATGAATGGATCTATGGGATTTAAGTTTCATGAAAATTTTAAATGCTTTATTCCGCTGCGCATGTTACCACGAAACCCAACATGTGTTTGGCTCATTTTGCACAAGCTCTCCTTTAAAATGGCTAAAGAATCATTTTTATTAAAAAAAAAAGTCATTTATTAATTCCTCCTTCCGTTCAATAATAATCTAATAATAAGAGTTATTTTTTTTTACGTGTTTGATAACAAAAGTTATTATTTCAAAATGAAAACAATAAAAATATTTTTTATTCAAAGAGACTTGCTCACTCACAACGACAATCTACTTAGGATTCTCTACCTCATACTCCCCCCGTCCCACCCGAATTAGTATTTTTGGGTTGGGCACGGGGATTAAGGAAAAAGTGTTAGTGAAGTAGGTGTTGTGAGTATGAAAAGTAAAGTAGGAGAGAGAAAGTGGGGTATAGAATAATGAGTGGAAAGTTGTTGTGAGTGTGAATGTGGGTCTCATTAAATAAAACACTTCCATTTTTTGGTTGTCCTAATTCGAATGGGACATCTAAATTGAATTTTTTTCATAATTCAGAGTGGGACGGAGGGAGTATTCTCTTTTATACTTTACTTTTGATACTCACAAACCTACTCCACTATCAATATTATATTTACTTTTTCTTAGATCCTATTCAATTTTAGAACTCTTATTATGGGACAAAAGGAGTACATTGTTAGAACATGAATTGCATAACAAGTCATTAATCAATTCCATATATGAAATCATACTTATAATGTTAATATAAAATGTAGAAGATGAAAATAATGTGTAGAATTCTTGGGTGTAATATTACCTATTTATGATGGGCAAAAGGGTAATTTCACACCAATTATGTGAAAGGGTGTAGTCCCTAAATGAAGTGCCTATTTGTTTCCTTTATAAGGGTTCTCCATCAGCCTAAGAAACATACTTCATAAAATTCATTTCTCTCTATACTCTCTTCATAAGTGTTAAGAAGATCTCGAGAAAGGCACTCATCATTTAGAAGAACTCCGTCCCCTACTTTTTCTTCATATTTCTCCCTAAAGCAACATCAATATGGATTCAACAGGTATTACGCTTCCGCCTTCATCTTCCCTCTCTAACTTATCCCAGAATTGAGTTTATGGCATTAGTGAATATGGATTGTTCCAATTTTTGATAACATTTAATATAGTGAGAGTTTATGTTGTTCTTTCATTAATTGTTCTACTATTATTTAAAGTTGTGATCTCATTTGGTTAAGTAGGACTAGTTGAAAGAATATGTATATATTCATTATGTTCCATGTTACACATCTACATTTTGATATATGTCACTTAGTTGGATATGTATTGATGTAATAGGTTTGCAACGGAATAAAATAAAATAGTAACCGGATAGCAATTAATCGAATCAACGAATTAATTGACCCAATTCGAATCCACGAATTAGGGTTTGGCAAGAACAACAACAATAATGATGAAGCTCTTGAAGAAACGAAGGAATCCACCTTCCGAAGGAATCCACCTTCAACAAATAAGGTTTCAATGGTTTAAAACCACAAAGATGCAAGAAGCAAACTTTAATAAAATATCAAAATCAAAATGTGTTCAATATAATGAAATAAAAGAGTATTTAAAGGCTAGGAACTAATAAAACCCTAATCTAAAAAGGACTCCTAAAAGTTTACCAAAAATAATCCCAATTAATTAACCAAAAAGGAATTCTGCAAAACAAGTTATTTCTGGCGTTAAGGCTGGGAACGGTCGTGCCCTTTATCCCGCGCGGTCGTGCCAAACATGTCGAGCCCTGCCTTCTTTTGCCCCAATTTGCGCACGGGCGTACCTTGCTTCCAGCACGGTTGTGCTCGGCTTCCTGGGCGGATCTGATGGCTGGGCGGATCTGACGGCTTTGTCAGGCTTCCTCTTCCTCGTGCTACATCATACACCCCCTCTTTAAAATGATTCATCTCTGAATCATGTATCATAAAAGAACATCCCATGGGCAGTGTAAGGCCAAGCTCGAACGTCCCGGTATTCATCACCCGCTTGATGTTCCCTTGGATCCCCTTTGTAGGCAAGAAACCTGTAACAAAATGTTTAGAAATACAAAGGGAACTAATATGTTTTTCGTTGTCTTTGCACCCACGACCCTCCTTGTCTTTCAATGGATACAAAACAAACCGACGCCCATGCTTAACCAAACGGATCAAATTAGTACGCCCACAATGCATGGAACTAACATCAAAATGCCACGGCCGACCAAGTAATAACTGACAAGCACTCATATCCACCACATCAAATGTAGTTACATCCGTATATTTTCCAATTGAAAAAGGAATGATACATTGATGTGTTACCTTCACCGAGCCAGTAGCGTTGATCCAACCAACAACATACGGAGACGGATGTTTATGCACCTCAAACTTGAGCTTATTGACCAATCCCGGAGCCACCAAGCTCTCACTGCTTCCACTATCAATGATGATGCGAACCACCATATCAGTGACCTTACCCTTGGTACGAAAGATATTATGTCGTGCATGATCAATCTTCACCGAGGGATTAGGCAACTTACAAACCATACAAGAGTGATGTTCGTCTCCGTCTTCATCATCCTCATTAGGATCGTAAACAACCTCCTCGCAATCACCATCATCATCATCACCTCGCGAGCCACCACATTAATATTCTTGCGAAGAGTGCAACCATTAGAAATATGCCCTGTTTGCCCACATTTAAAACACCTGGTTCCATAATTCTTGGCATAAGGGTTATCCTTCTGTTGACCACCAGTAGCAGGAGTAACTGTCTTTTTAACCGGAACAGTAGGAGATGTCGGTACTGTTGTAATGGACTTTGAACCCATACCATGTGTCGTCCCTTTAGCCATCACAGAAGTACCAACAGAAGAACTAGCAACTGAGCTCCCAGAAACAGCAAGCTGACGCTCAACTGTCGAAGCCCGATCAATGGCCTCATCCAAAAAGTGAGCTTGTGTCAACTCAACCTGTTTTTGAATATCAATATGAAGCCCAAAAATAAACCTAGCAGTTAATTGAGCATCTGATTCGTTTAAATCGTTACGGGCAGACCAAGAGTGAAACTCATGCGTGTACTCACGAACAGATTTAGTACCATGATGACAGTCCAAAAATTTACGATACATTTGTTGTTCAACATTAGCAGGTAAAAATCGTTGTCTTAGGGCTTGTTTCATCATAGGCAATTCAGTAATCATGGGTCTATTGTTACGAATATTTTGAAGGCGTAACTGCCTCCACCAAGCAGATGCACCACCCCTCAATTTATAAGCAACATAGGGAACTTGTCGTTCGGCGGGAATATTCATTAAAGCAAAATATTTTTCTACCTCCTCAAGCCAATCAGTAAATTCAACCATATCTAATTCACCCGAAAAAAATTGGCAAATCAGCTTTAATTTTGGGATTGTGTTCATAATTAAAATTACCACCTCCACCCAAGTTATGCTGATTTCTGCCGGCTGGTTGACCACGACGGTTGGGAACCCCATGATCGACACGTTCTTCCCGGTGTTCTGCTCTCTGCCCAAGATTTCCAATACCTTCCTGCAAAGCCCGCAAAGCCTCTGTCAACAACCTATCTCGTTCAGCCTGTGCTGCTTTGCGCTGTTCCTCACACGCGGTCCGTTTTGCTTCGCGTTGCTCTTCACATTCAACCCGATCGGCCTCTCGTTGCTCCAAAGCATGACTGAACTGGTCGAATGCCGCACTCAATTCACCAATATTCGCCTGATTTGCGTTGTTGACTCTTTGATCGTTGGTCATCTTCCTCCTTGGATCGTCCTTTTTCTGATACCAACTGATGTAATAGGTTTGCAGCGGAATAAAATAAAATAGTAACCGGATAGCAATTAATCGAATCAACGAATTAATTGGCCCAATTCGAATCCACGAATTAGCGTTTGGCAAGAACAACAACAATAATGATAAATCTCTTGAAGAAACGAAGGAATCCACCTTCAACAAACCAATTAAGGTTTCAATGGTTTAAAACCACAAAGATGCAAGAAGCAAACTTTAATAAAATATCAAAATCACAATGTGTTCAATACAATGAAATAAAAGAGTATTTAAAGGCTAGGAACTAATTAAACCCTAATCTAAAAAGGACTCCTAAAAGTTTACCAAAAATAATCCCAATTAATTAACCAAAAAGGAATTCTGCAAAACAAGTTATTTCTGGTGTTAAGGCCGGGCACGGTCATACCAAACATATCGCGCCCTGCCTTCTTTCGCCCCAATTTGCGCACGGGCGTTCCTTGCTTCCAGCACGGTCGTGCTCGGCTTCCTGGGCGGATCTGGCGGCTTTGTCAGGCTTCCTCTTCCTCGTGCTACATCATGTGTACGTGATTATTTTGGGTTTAGTTGCGAATCAATTACAACGACTGTCCCTTTAGTCCTTATACTTGTATGACTAATGAACGGGATTGTTATGGATGACAACAAGGTGCACATTAAGGTTGTCATTTGTATTATACTTATGATTTTAAGGAAATACATTGTCATGCAACCCAAGTGGGAGATTGTTAGAACATGGATTGCATAACAAGTCATTAATCAATTTCATACATGAAATCATACTTATAATGTTAATATAAAATGTAGAAGATGAAAATAATGTGTAGAATTCCTGGGTGTAATATTACCTATTTATGATGGGCAAAAGAGTAATTTCACACCAATTATGTGAAAGGGTGTAGTCCCTAAATGAAGTGCCTATTTTTTTCCTGTATAAGGGTTCTCCATCAGCAGCCCAAGAAACATACTTCATACAATTCATTTCTCTCTTTACTCTCTTCATAAGTGTTAAGAAGATCTTGAGAAAGACACTCATCATTTAGAAGAACTCTGTCCCCTACTTCTTCTTCATCTTTCTCCCTAAAGCAATATCAATATGGATTCAACAGGTATTACGAGTTGGAGAATAATATGGAGCGGGTCGCGTGGAGCAGACCGAGACCAAATGGAACGGACGGAGCTTGACCAAGTCAACCGAGATCAAGCCAAATAAAGATAGAATCAATAGAATATATCTTACCTTATTTATTAGATGCAGTTTAGGAATAGAATATATGTTATTTAATTAGTTGATGTATTTTAGGAAGAGGGGTATTCCTTCAAGAATAGGGTTTAGGCTTTAGTATAAATATAGGTTAAGTTATTGTAAATCTTCGAGAGTGAAGAAACACAAATATATTATCATACTCCTCTCCACCATATTCTTAACATGGTATCAGAGCCTCCGGTATGGGGCCTGATGACCAACTACGCTTCCTCGACGAAGCCATCGTTGCCATGGTAGGCAACATGGCGGAGAAGATCAAGTGATGGGAGGAGCCCATGGAAGTCTCTTCGCTGCACGGGATGTGCACGATGAAAGCGTTGAGGAGGGACCCATTCTTGAAGAGCAAATTTGCTTCTTCGTGGCACGGATTGTGCGAGACAAACACGATGGAGCACGATGAAAAAAAAAGGGGAATTCACCGACCGTTATGGCAGCAGCGGCGGTGGTGTTGTAGCTGGCGGGGACGATGGAGTTGTAGCTGGTGGCGACAAATTAAAAGGGACAGATTGGCGATTGGCTAGCGGTGAGAATAGGGTGAAAACCCTAACGGTGGCGGAGGATTCAAGGCAATTACCGGAGATAAAATGGTGGTTGATAACGACGTAGGTTCGACTAATGATACAACAAAGAAAGCGAAGGATCTGAGAAGAAGAAGACTAGACTTGCTGGCAAACAGGCAAGTGGAAATAATGAAGAGCTAACGAAAAATCTGGGCTGCTGGAGTAGCCACTTGTGGGTCGAGTTGTTAAGTCAACTGTGTGATCATATTGTCAACACAAGTGGCTGAGACGAAAAAAAAAGGGGGGGGCAATTTTTTTTTTGTATCCCCATTTTAATTGACATATTGGCAAGTTGGGTATCTACCTTGTAGATCCTCCAACTTGAGGGGGGAGTTGGAGAATAATATGGAGCGGGTCGCGTGGAGCAGACCGAGACCAAATGGAACGGACGGAGCTTGACCAAGTCAACCGAGATCAAGCCAAATAAAGATAGAATCAATAGGATATATCTTACCTTATTTATTAGATGTAGTTTAGGAATAGAATATATGTTATTTAATTAGTTGATGTATTTTAGGAAGAGGATTATTCCTCAAGAATAGGGTTTAGGCTTTAGTATAAATATAGGGTTAAGTTATTGTAAATCTTTGAGAGTGAAGAAACACAAATATATTATCATACTCCTCTCCACCATATTCTTAACATTACGCTTCCGCCTTCATCTTCCCTTTCTAACTTATCACAGAATTGAGTTTATAATATTAGTGAATATGGATTGTTCCAACATACATGATTTTGATTTTGTCTAAGAATTAACAGCGAGTTAGTTTTTACATCAAATTGCAATAAAAAGAAAATGTTAAGAATCGAATTAACATGTTTACGAAGTCTAGTCGGTGATTGCATAAGTGTGACAAACATAGATAACTGAATTGCGAATTAACCCTAGTTCACTACTAATCCGGGTTGGCCAAGTTGTAGGAAGGGTCAGGGCTTTCTTCATTGGTTTGATATGGGAGAAAAAATTATTGTCTGACTCCCTTTTTCCCAAATACACTTCTGCCCCCAAAAAGATAGTCTTATTTTGATTTTTTATGATCAACAAAAATGAACTTTGACTAAACACTGGTGTCAATCTAATCATTCTAATAAAATTCTAAAAGTTGTAATTGATTAATCATTAAGTGATTTATCAATAACACATTTTAGAATTTTATTGTGATGATTAGATTAACACCAATGTTTGGTCAAAGTTCAATTTTATTAACCATAAAAAGTCAAAATGAGACTATCTTTCTGGGACAGAGGGAGTATGATTTATCGAGCTTAAGAATGTTGTAAACGAAATGAGTCAGACTATCCAATTTAAGAACAAAATAGATAGTCACGGTTGATTTAGATATTAACAAAATAATAGCAATATTAACCAAAGGCAGTAAACAAACATTTGCAGAAATTATTTAAATAAAAGAAATAATTGATTAGTAATAATAAAAGAATGAAACAACAATTAAAATACTTATCGTGAATGTTAAACGGAGTTGAATCGCCCAAAAAAATGGACTGGCCTTGAAGGAGATTTGCCCTCGTACTTACTGGTGCTACAGACGAGTTCGACAATCTTCTTCCAGGATAATTCAACTTCAGAGACGGAACTACAGCACGACTCCTCCGACTCTATTCGGCTGCTTACTCGTTGCTTTGGTAAAGAGAAAGTTTAACTCTCAAAATTCTTTGCGGAGGAAAGTGTATCAGTTAGTAAGTCTGTAAAACAAAGAGTCTCACCTATTTAATATCCATTCATGCTATTTTTTAGACTTTCTGGTAGCAAGAATCAACATGGGTGATTAACCCAATCCCGTTTTCTTAGCTACGTGGTTAACATCATGGGCAACCAAATGTTTATCCCATGTTTGAAAATAGTCAGCACATGTCCCATTAAACAAACTTGATTTGGTCTCTGACTTAATCAAAATTATTTAAACTATAGTTTTAAAATAGCATAGCATAAGAATTTAAATAAAGTTTGTTTCACTATACAATCTCTAACGTGCACATATATATATAATATATATATACTTTTGGTCTAAGAGATTGTAACAACAAATTTATTTTTCTCGGTCCACAACTTCTTTCAACAATGGATTCCGATCGTAACCGTCTCAATATTGTACGAAAGTTGTTAAAGTGAATATAAATAAAATTAGTACATTTACGAACCTCACTTTGGTCTATAGTAGTTCATGGTAAATAAAATATAGACCAGTTAAATTAGATAGACCATACATCATTTTCCAACAATCCCCCACAAATCCATAGTTGAAATTTAACTTGGACTTTCAAAACATGGTTTCAATAATGGTACCTTCCGGTTTGAACCATTATCTAAGTTGGAAACATAAACCCCCACAGGAACTAAGTGAACTAAGTTCTTGAACTTGAACCTTATTATGGTGGCTTTTTGTAAACAACAACATGTTATTAGCAATTGAAGTAATCTATAGGGGTAACGCATTTTGGCCGTACGTTCTGATCCTGTCTCAAGAATGCTTTTGAGAATTAACCCATATTCTCTTATTGCGGCCTGACAATGACATTCTCATAGTTGGACATCTCCAAGAGTGTGTTGCCACCACCCTGCCTTAAAGGCTCGATCCCATTCAAAGTCTTAAACTCTTACTATCCAGCAACATCTAGCATCTACCAGGTTTGTCAAGGAATAGACACAGACACGTTTGTGTCTTTTTACTCAGATGCTCAACTCACACTTGCAGCTTGTTTATACCACATTGAACCTACTTTGTGGGATCTCCACTCAGATAGGTTGGGTTGCCACCGCAGATGAGTCAACTATGGGTTTCAGTCCCATTCCTAACCTGGATTTCACAACCTGACCAAGGTCAAGTCCTTTAGTTAAGGGGTCAGCTGTATTGTCTTTGGATCCCACAAAATCAACAGCAAACACCCCTTGAGACACAAATTTCCTTATAGTTTTTAATCTAACTTGAATGTGTCTTCTCGTCTTTTGATTGTACTTAGTACTCTTTATCTTTGCTATTGTGCTCATACTGTCACAATGTAAACAAATAGGTGGAATCGGCTTGCTGATAATTGGTAACTCGGACATAAATCCCATAAACCATTCAGCCATGATTCCCGTAGTATCCAAAGTACACAACTCAGCCTCGAAGGTAGATCGAGACAAAATAGTCTGTTTGGTGGATTTCCAAGCTACAGCTCCTCCACCAAAGGTAAATACGTCCCTGTACATCCATAACTCCCAGAGTTCTTGGCTATCCAACTTGCATCACTATATCCTTCAAGGACATGAGGATATCTACCATAGTGCAATCCTAAGGAACTTGTTCCTTTCAAGTACCTGAGTACTCTATCCAAGGCTCCCCAATGAGTTCTATTTGGACAACTAGTGTACCGACTCAACTTAGACACTGAAAACGCAATATCAGGTCTAGTACAGTTAGCTAGGTAACCCAAGCTACCAATGATCTGAGAATATCTCAACTGAGACACAGGAACACCACTTTCATTCTTATACAAAGCTACAGAAGGATCAAAAGGTGTTTTTGTGATTTTAGCAATTTTATAACCATATTTCTCAATAACACTATCAACATAATGTGATTGAGAGATGGCTATACCCTCAGTTGATCTAGTCAACTTAAGCCCTAAAATCACACTTGCTACCCCCATATCCTTCATTTCAAACTTTGTTTTCAAGAATGACTTTGTCTCATTTATTATATTATCGTTTGAGCCGAACAATAATATATCATCTACATATAAGCACATCATAATACACTCATCACCTCTAACCTTGTAGTAGACACATTGATCTGCGTCACTAAGAGTAAAACCAAATGACAAAATTACTTTATCAAATTTTTCATTCCACTGCTTAGGGGCTTGTTTAAGTCCGTACAATGACTTAACCAATTTTCAAACCTTTCTCTCGTTGCCTTTAGCTACAAATCCTTCAGGCTGGTCCATATAAATCTCTTCCTCAAGGTCACCATGAAGAAAAGCTGTCTTAACATCCATTTGATGAATGTTAAGACCCAATACGGATGCCAATGCTATAAGCATTCTGATTGTAGTCATACGTGCAACAGGGGCATAAGTATTAAAAAAATCTATGCCTTCCTTTTGTTTAAAACCCTTAGCAACTAATCTGGCCTTATACTTGTCAATGGTTCCGTCCGGTTTCAACTTTCTTTTAAAAATCCATTTACACCAATAGTAGTACACCCGGGAGGAAGATCAACGAGTTCCCACGTTCCGTTTTGAACAATGGAATCCATTTCATCCTTAATGGCATCCTTCCAATGAATGGATTCTTGCGAAGCCATAGCATCTTTGAAGGTTACTGGATCACCCTCGAGATTGTAAGTAATATAATCACTTCCAAACTCTTTCTTGACCCTAGCTCGTTTACTCCTTCTAGGTTCATCTAGTTCTTCTGACTCTACATCATTTGTGCGAGAACTACTGGATCCAACCCCCACATTTGAAATCTTTTCCACTTGTTCAGGAATAGACTTTAGTGTGATGTCTGGATTTTCACTTGAAGTATGTTTAGGTACTCCAGTTTTCATGGGAAAAACATCTTCGAAAAATGTTGCATCACGGAATTCTACAATTGTGTTCACATCTATGCCAAAAATTTCTGATTTGATAACCAAAAATCTCAATGCATAAGAGTGTTCAACATAACCTATAAAAATTGCATCAACAGTTTTGGGTCCAAGCTTTTTTATTTTGTGTTCCGGGACTAGCACTTTTGCAAGGCACCCCCACACTTTAAAGTATTTTAAGCTTGGTTTTCTACCCGTCCAAAGTTCATAAGGACACTTATCTTTATGTTTCAGGGGTACCCTATTCAGAATATGACAAGCCGTATTCAAGGCTTCACCCCACATATATTTAGGTAGTCCTGAACTTTCTAATAAACTGTTGATCATATCTTTAAAAGTTCTATTTTCCGTTCCGCCATCCCATTAGACTGTGGTGAATAAGGAGGTGTTTCTTCATGCACAATGCCAAACTTTTGACATTCTAGTACAACCAAGTTTGAAGTATACTCTCCTCCTCTATCGGACCTTAACCTTTTGATTTTCTTGCCAGTTTGATTCTCTATTTCATTCTTAAAAATTAAGAATTTTCCAAGAGCTTCATCTTTACTCTTAAGTAGGTACACATAGCAATATCTAGTGCAGTCATCTATAAAAGTGATAAAATATCTTTTGTGGTCACGTGTGAGCAAACCATTAAACTCGCAAATGTCCGTGTGAATTAAATCAAGAAGACCAGAATCCTTATTTATGGAATGATATGGTTTTCTTACTTGTTTGGCCGTCACACAAACTTGACATTTCTTAGTTTTATCAATGGTATGCTTTGGAATTAAATCTAAGTTCATCATGCGTTTAACAGAATCTAGATTGACATGACCCAAACGACAGTGCCATAAAGTAGAAGAATTATTTAAATTTGAAACAGAACTCTCTGAAATATTATTAACTTCAACAAAACTAACAACTAATTTAAACAATCCATCTGACAAGTAACCCTTGCCAACAAAAGATCCACCAAATAAAATAACTACTTTATTGTACTTGAAACTAAGTTCATAACCCTCTCTCACTAAAATTGAACCACTAAGAATGTTTCTTCTGATGTTAGGAACATGGTGCACTCCATGCAAAGAAAGAACTCGACCTGAGGGAAATCTCAAGTCCACGCGTCCGGTTCCAAGCACGTTTGCAGCACTAGAATTTCCCATCATCACTGTTTTTCCAACTGCAGGCTGGTAAGAAACAAAGAGTGATTTATCAGCACAAACATGCACATTAGCTCCAGTATCTACTAGCCACTCATTAGATTCATAAATAGTGAAAATTTGAGGGTTAACAGAAACATACCCACTAGAATTGGCCCCTTCAGTCACCATGTTGACTTGAGGTCCACTAGCTTGAGCTTTGGACTTTTTAGGACAAGTCCTAGTCCAATGCCCCATCTGTCCACAATTCCAGCAAGGTTTGTTTGCCTTTTTTTTAGCTATTTTTTATTTTGGCTTAAAATGATCCTGATTATTAGAATTAGCAACTTGTTTGTTCTTAGCCTCTTTCCCAGATTTCCCAGTAGTTATAACATGAGCCTTAGGGTGATGTTCAACAGGAAAATTGTGTGTTTCACTCCTATGCTCCTCCTCAATTGCAATGGAATTCATTAAGTCATTCAAAGAGATTTTTTCTTTCTTGTGCTTTAGAGTCATACCGAAATTTTCCCAAGACTTTGGAAACTTCTCAATGATGGACATCACCTGAAATTTTTCAGGCAATTCCATCTCTGCCTCACGAAGGGAGTGAGAAATGAGTTGAAACTCATGTGTCTGTTCAGTGACTGACTTGCCCTCTTTCATCTCATATTTCAAGAACTTAGAAACAGCATATTTTTCAAGGCCATGATCTTCAGTATTATACTTCTTGTCCAACTCATCCCATAAATCCTTTGCATTGCCTAGAAGGGTGCAATAGACATCGAATAATGTGTTGGACAAGCCCAACAGTATCATTCCTTTGCCTATGTCATCCTTCTCTTACCATGCAGCAGAACTTCTGGGATCATTGACAACATCAGAGGGTTTTCCTGATGTCACTACAGAAAGCAGCCCCTTTGTGGTCAACCAAATTTTCATGCGCTGTTGCCAACGCTTGGAGTAATGCCCCGAGAATTTCTCAGGCATTCCGGTTAAATCCACCTTGGGCATGAATGCTGTAGTGTAACCAGAGCCAGAGCCAGAGCCAGAACCAGAGCCAGAACCAGAGCCACCATCATTTCCACTAGGCGGAACAATGTTACCAGATTCAACATTAGTACCAGGGGTTGCCATGGAAAAAGTAAATCTCCTTCAATATTGTTGTAAACGAAATGAGTCAGACTATCCAATTTAAGAACAAAATAGATAGTCACGGTTGATTTAGATATTAACAAAATAATAGCAATATTAACCAAAGGCAGTAAACAAACATTTGCAGAAATTATTTAAATAAAAGAAATAATTGATTAGTAATAATAAAAGAATGAAACAACAATTAAAATACTTATCGTGAATGTTAAACGGAGTTGAATCGCCCAAAAAAATGGACTGGCCTTGAAGGAGATTTGCCCTCGTACTTACTGGTGCTACAGACGAGTTCGACAATCTTCTTCCAGGATAATTCAACTTCAGAGACGGAACTACAGCACGACTCCTCGACTCTATTCGGCTGCTTACTCGTTGCTTTGGTAAAGAGAAAGTTTAACTCTCAAAATTCTTTGCGGAGGAAAGTGTATCAGTTAGTAAGTCTGTAAAACAAAGAGTCTCACCTATTTAATATCCACTCATGCTATTTTTTAGACTTTCTGGTAGCAAGAATCAACATGGGTGATTAACCCAATCCCGTTTTCTTAGCTACGTGGTTAACATCATGGGCAACCAAATGTTTATCCCATGTTTGAAAATAGTCAGCACATGTCCCATTAAACAAACTTGATTTGGTCTCTGACTTAATCAAAATTGTTTAAACTATAGTTTTAAAATAGCATAGCATAAGAATTTAAATAACGTTTGTTTCACTATACAATCTCTAACGTGCACATATATATATAATATATATATACTTTTGGTCTAAGAGATTGTAACAACAAATTTATTTTTCTCGGTCCACAACTTCTTTCAACAATGGATTCCGATCGTAACCGGTCTCAATAATGTACAAAAGTTGTTAAAGTGAATATAAATAAAATTAGTACATTTACGAACCTCACTTTGGTCTATAGTAGTTCATGGTCAATAAAATATAGACCAGTTAAATTAGATAGACCATACATCATTTTCCAACAATCCCCCACAAATCCATAGTTGAAAATTTAACTTGGACTTTCAAAACATGGTTTCAATAATGGTACCTTCCGGTTTGAACCATTATCTAAGTTGGAAACATAAACCCCCACAGGAACTAAGTGAACTAAGTTCTTGAACTTGAACCTTATTATGGTGGTTTTTTGTAAACAACAACATGTTATTAGCAATTGAAGTAATCTATAGGGGTAACACATTTTGGCCGTACGTTCTGATCCTGTCTCAAGAATGCTTTTGAGAATTAACCCATATTCTCTTATTGCGGCCTGACAATGACATTCTCATAGTTGGACATCTCCAAGAGTGTATTGCCACCACCCTGCCTTAAAGGCTCGATCCCATTCAAAGTCTTAAACTCATACTATCCAGCAACATCTAGCATCTACCAGGTTTGTCAAGGAATAGACACAGACACGTTTGTGTCTTTTTACTCAGATGCTCAACTCACACTTGCAGCTTGTTTATACCACATTAAACCTACTTTGTGGGATCTCCACTCAGATAGGTTGGGTTGCCACCGCAGATGAGTCAACTATGGGTTTCAGTCCCATTCCTAACCTGGATTTCACAACCTGACCAATGTCAAGTCCTTTAGTTAAGGGGTCAGCTGTATTGTCTTTGGATCCCACAAAATCAACAGCAAACACCCCTTGAGACACAAATTTCCTTATAGTTTTTAATCTAACTTGAATGTGTCTTCTCGTCTTTTGATTGTACTTAGTACTCTTTATCTTTGCTATTGTGCTCATACTGTCACAATGCAAACAAATAGGTGGAATCGGCTTGCTGATAATTGGTAACTCGGACATAAATCCAAACACACAACTTAGCCTCGAAGGTAGATCGAGACAAAATAGTCTGTTTGGTGGATTTCCAAGCTACAGCTCCTCCACCAAAGGTAAATACGTACCTTGTACATCCATAACTCCCAGAGTTCTTGGCTATCCAACTTGCATCACTATATCCTTCAAGGACATGAGGATATCTACCGTAGTGCAAGCCTAAGGAACTTGTTCCTTTCAAGTACCTGAGTACTCTATCCAAGGCTCCCCAATGAGTTCTATTTGGACAACTAGTGTACCGACTCAACTTAGACACTGAAAACGCAATATCAGGTCTAGTACAGTTAGCTAGGTAACCCAAGCTACCAATGATCTGAGAATATCTCAACTGAGACACAGGAACACCACTTTCATTCTTATACAAAGCTACAGAAGGATCATAAGGTGTTTTTGCGATTTTAGCAGTTTTATAACCATATTTCTCAATAACACTATCAACATAATGTGATTGAGAGATGGCTATACCCTCAGTTGATCTAGTCAACTTAAGCCCTAAAATCACACTTGCTACCCCCATATCCTTCATTTCAAACTTTGTTTTCAAGAATGACTTTGTCTCATTTATTATATTATCGTTTGAGCCGAACAATAATATATCATCTACATATAAGCACATCATAATACACTCATCACCTCTAACCTTGTAGTAGACACATTGATCTGCGTCACTAAGAGTAAAACCAAATGACAAAATTACTTTATCAAATTTTCATTCCACTGCTTAGGGGCTTGTTTAAGTCCGTACAATGAGTTAACCAATTTGCAAACCTTTCTCTCGTTGCCTTTAGCTACAAATCCTTCAGGCTGGTCCATATAAATCTCTTCTTCAAGGTCACCATGAAGAAAAGCTGTCTTAACATCCATTTGATGAATGTTAAGACCCAATACGGATGCCAATGCTATAAGCATTCTGATTGTAGTCATACGTGCAACAGGGGCATAAGTATTAAAAAAATCTATGCCTTCCTTTTGTTTAAAACCTTAGCAACTAATCTGGCCTTATACTTGTCAATGGTTCCGTCCGGTTTCAACTTTCTTTTAAAAATCCATTTACACCCAATAGTAGTACACCCGGGAGGAAGATCAACGAGTTCCCACGTTCCGTTTTGAACAATGGAATCCATTTCATCCTTAACGGCATCCTTCCAATAATGTACGAAAGTTGTTAAAGTGAATATAAATAAAATTAGTACATTTACGAACCTCACTTTGGTCTATAGTAGTTCATGGCCAGTTAAATTAGATAGACCATACATCATTTTCCAACAATGAAAAACTAACGTAACACCATTGTATTCAAGTCAAAACAATGGTGTAAGGTCAGTGAATTCATTACCATGCTTTGACTTGTCAGTTTTGCCCTCTATACAAAATGTGCATCAACTTGCAACCATTAGCTTTATGGAACAATCTAGACAAAGCCACTTGCCCTTATCATTTCCGGCTGTCCCACAAATACGTCCCAGTTTTAAAAGGAAGAGTAGTTTTGTTACAATTTTATGAAGTTACAAAACTTAATACTACTTATGTCCCAAAATGTTTTCACACATTTTTATTTTAAGTTGATTTAACTATTAAATTTGTTATTGATAGTACAATTAATAGTGTATTATTCCTTCCGTCTTATTTATATTGGTAACTTTTGATTTTTTTTGGGTCAACATAAGCAGAAGCGGACCTAATGCTTATACTCCCTCCGTCCCATTACAATGGGCACAAACTTTCATTTTGGGCGTCCCATTACAATGGGCACATTACTAAAAATGGAAAGAATCTTTACTATTTATCTCACTCATTCTCTCTCCTACTTTACTTTTACACTCACAACATTTACACTTTCTCTCTCCCACTCACTTTTCATACTCACAACATTTATACTTTTCTTAATTCCCGTGGGAGAGCCACTTTGTGCCCATTGAAATGGGACGGAGGGAGTATACTGGTGGCAGTGTACCCACTACATAAAAGTTTTTGTAGTGTAATAGTAAAACCTCTTGTTAAATAGCTAAGAGGTCCTATGTTCAATCCCCACTAGCTTCTTATGTTTTTCTCTACTTAAAGTTATTCTTTTGATTTGTGTACCCACTTAGATTTTGTCCTAAGTCCGCCACTGAAAATATAAGTGAACTTTTGACTAAACTTAATGTCAATCTAGTCATTCTAGTTAAACTAAAAAAAATTGATAACTAGGTTGTCATTAATATTTGGTCAAAGATTACTTGTGTTGACTAGAAAAAGTCAAAAATGATCAAAATAATGAGACTGAGAGTGTAATAAAAAGTTTTAAATTTTCATTAGTATAATCAAATTAAACAAAAATTATTGCTCAAAGTTCCTTAGTGATAACGGCGAAAAAAAATACTCCCTCTGTCCCAAAATGATCTTCGCGTTTGACTATTCAAACTTTTTAAGGATATCTACACTTGCTTCACTAGCCACGTTTTGTGTATGCACTTTTAAGTTTAAATTGTAGAAATATGAAGAATTTTTGGGGACAATAAGAAAGGGTAAATGAGAAGACCATTTTGGGACGGAGGAAATAGTGAATATCTTTTGTGACGGGAAGAGTAATTAAAAATTGTGTCACTATACAAGGCATTTTTGGAAACCATGGTTGGGATGAAAATAGGCTCGACCGATAGAAATTTGGCACTATAGACGAAGTTTAAATGGAGAAATTAAGGCATCTAAAGGACAATGCAACAGCTAAAATGGACCAGCAGCAACTGGCAAAGCCAAGTGGTAAACTGCCCAACCCTTCTTGGACCATTTTAGGAGTTTGGTGTTTTATCTCTCTCTTGGATACATCCTTATCCTTGGATGGTTTGTACTTCTAAATTGGCTTTGGTAGAATATTTTCAATTATTGTGGCTAGTTATGAGAAATCATTTGGAGTGTTAAAACACTTAGTGAGAGACAGACACATTTGTAGTGAGAGATCACTTTGTAAACACTTTGTAATCACTTTGATATAGTGATTTTGGTTGCTACCCGTGGACGTAGGAGGATTTCTCCGAACCACGTATATTCTTGTGTCTCATTTGTTACTTTGTTTGTGTGGGTGTGTGGAAGTGCAAGATCCGTTTCCGTATTTGGTTTCAACAGCATATACTTAAGGCTTTATTCGTACTATTTCGACAGAAAATTGCAAGAAAATAATACTCTCTCGGTCTCGGTTCCATTATCCTTTTTTTGTTTTTTCATGTTTTTTCAGAAATTTAGTCACATTCCAATATTAAGGTTTTTTCCAAAACTTATAATGTAATTTTAAAATATTTAAAAAGTCAAATGAGGCTTTGGAACGGAGGGAGTATTGTTCAGTTAAAAATCTTGTGTCTTCTGAATTTTATAGATGTACCTTCGGTCTTCTGAATTTCAATTTCCTTGTTATTTCAATTTCTTCTTTCGTGATTGATCCTGATCCCGTAAGTGTAAGTCAGTGAGCAGGTCCGTCTCAATAAATTTAGGGGCCCTGTGCCAAAACAAATATGGGGCCCTTTAAATTTAAAAAATTTACACAAGAACATCACCCAAATTATCATTTGGAACATGCACGTCACCAATAGGCACACTGTATCATCAATAGTGACGCAGCACGAAAGCGATAATATTCGTGATTAGCGCACTAATCACAAGAATTCACAAGCAATGAATCCTCAAACACAATAAACTTGGAATCCACCAAGAAAGAGAGATAAATCTCCAAGAACAAAAATTGATAATAAAATTTGTAACCCTAGAATAATAAAAGAAAAGAGTATTTATACTCCTAACAAAATAACATAAACCTAATTAACAAATAATCCCGAAATAACCTTAAAGTCTGCGCTAAAACAATAAAAACGTAAAACTGGAAATCTGCTCGACATTCCAGGCGGGCACTCGCGTTGATCAGAGACTCCCCGCCCCCCAAGTAAGCGGGCGCTTGTTAGGTTGCAGGCGGGCGCTTGGAATGCTGGTCTGCCGGGTTTCCTCCTACATCAGTCTCCTCCACCTCTAAAGAACTCGACCCCGAGTTCTCACCAGGATAAAGGACCCCATCAGTATGGTACTCATAAATATCCGCAACATTGAACGTGTTAGAAATGTTCAAATCATCGGGAATAGCCACCACATAAGCATTGTCGTTGATTTTTCTTGTCACTTTGAACGGTCCATATTTACGAGCCTGTAACTTCTTGTAAGTACCAAAAGGAAAACGCTCTTTGCGAAGAAACACCATCACTTCATCGCCAACCTTGAAAACCTTGACCCGCTTCTTCTTGTCAGCAGCCGCCTTATTCTTCAACCCCCGTTGCTTCCAACCTAGCCTTGACAGCCTCCTTGACAGCTTGCACATCCTTAGCCATAGTTTCTGCCGCTTGACTAACACCTCGACCCTTAGATAACGGTACCAAATCCACCACATGCCTCGGAGTAGAAGTATAAACTAAAGCAAAAGGTGATTTACCCGTAGCTGTATGCGCTGCACTGTTGTAAGCAAACTCCACCTGCGGTAAAGCTAAATCCCACTGCTTTGGCTTGTCACCACAAACGCTTCTGATCATATTCCCCAATGTCCTGTTAGTAACCTCTGTTTGTCCGTCCGTCTGCGGATGAGCAGTAGAACTCCGATTAAGCGCAGTACCAAACATACGCCACAAAGTAATCCAGAAGTGACTCATAAATTTGGTGTCCCTGTCCGAAGTAATGGATTTAGGAACCCCATGAAGTCGTACAATCTCTCGAAAGAACAACTTCGCAATATTTGTTTCATCCACAGTCTTCTTGCAAGCAATAAAATGGGCATTTTGGAAAATCGATCCACCACCACAAACACAGAATCCACACCCCGTTGTGTACGAGGTAATCCCAACACAAAATCCATAGATAAATCTAGCCATATATCATCAGAAATAGGTAAAGGCAAATAAAAACCAGTATTTTGAGACTGACCTTTAGAAACCTGACAGACATAGCATCGCCTGATGATAGAACCAGCATCCTTCCGCAGTTGAGGCCAGAAATATCGCTCCACCAAACTAGCAATGGTCTTGTCTCGTCCCAGATGCCCACTAAGACCACCACTGTGTAAGTCTCGAATCAGATTCTCTCTCAGAAATGAAACAGGAACATACAACCGATCCCCTTTAAACAGAAAACCATCACGAATATGAAAATCTGCACTAGGATGTTTCCCACACACTTATACCATAACTCCTTGAAATCTGCATCCTCCTCATAAAGTTCCTTCAGCAAGTTAAAACCCACAATTTCTTGAGACAGTGTGAGTAACAAAGAAGCCCTTCTACTCAAAGCATCAGCAACCTTGTTCTGAACACCTGATTTATGCTAAATAATAAAAGGAAATTTCTGCAGATAACTAACCCAACGAGCATGCATCTTATTTATCATTTTCTGACTATGAAAGAATTTTAAATCAAGATGGTCAGAAAATAGAATAAACTCCCTCTGAACAAGATAATGCTCCCACTGTTGCAAGGCCCGAAAAACTGCATAGAATTCTTGATCATATGTACTCCACTTCTGTCGAGCCTCACTCAACTTCTCACTAAATAAAGTCATCGGACGTTTCTCTTGTGAAAGAACATCTCCAATCCCTACACCACTAGCATCACACTCCACCTGAAATATTTTATCAAAATCTGGTAGAGCAAGAAATGGTGCAGTACAAAGCTTTTCCTTGATGAGGGCAAAATTCTGCTCTTGCTCAGGACCCCACTGAAACTTACCCTTCTTCAAACACTCGGTGATAGGTGCAGTAATAGTACTAAAATTACGTACAAACCTCCGATAAAATGTAGCTAGACCATGAAAGCTACGCACCTCTGTGACCGATGTTGGGGCTGGCCACTCTCTGATTGCCCTTACTTTCTCCTCGTCAACCTGAATCCCATCCTCACCAACAACAAGGCCCAGGAAAAGCAATTTGTTGGTGCAAAATGTGCACTTCTTAAGATTGATATACAACTGATTATCTTTTAAAACATGTAACACTTGTCTAAGGTGTTCCAAATGTACAGTTCTATCTTTACTATAAATCAGGATATCATCAAAATAGACTACAACAAATGAGCCAATAAAAGGTCGGAATACCTGGTTCATCAACCTCATGAAAGTGTTAGGGGCATTAGATAACCCGAATGGCATAACAAGCCACTCATAAAGTCCATCCTTGGTCTTGAACGCTGTCTTCCACTCATCCCCAGGTCTGATCCGAATCTGATGGTACCCACTGCGCAAATCCAGTTTTGTGAACACCCTAGAACCGGATAACTCATCAAGCATGTCCTCTAAACGAGGGATAGGAAATCTATACTTGATGGTGATAGTGTTGATGGCCCTGATGTCAACACACATACGCCACTGATTACCCTTCTTCAGCACAAGAAGGACTGGTACTGCACATGGGCTCATACTCTCCCTGATAAACCCCTTCCGCAGCAAGTCTTCAATATGTTCCCTAATTATTTCATTCTCCTTAGGACTCATACGATAATGCGGGAGGTTTGGCAATCTAGCTCCCGGAATCAGATCAATTTGATGCTGAATGCCCCTCATAGGAGGGAGGGTATTGGGTAACTCATCAGAAATCAACTCCTGAAAACCTGCGAGAAGCTCTTGAATATCCCTTGGTAACTCGATCTCCACACTAACAGAACCCAACAGTCCCTTAACAATTATCGGACAAAAATACTCTGCCTCTTCAATAGCTGCTGTAAGGTCCTTCTCGTTCTGTATCAGCATCACAACTGGTTCATCCTTCTCAACCTGCTTCCCAAAACGCAGAACAGGAGCTATAGCAATTTTATGATCATCCCATTTAAACATAAGCACATTATCCTTACCCCGATAAGTAATGTCGTGGCCATATTGCCATGGGCGGCCAAGCAAGATATGACAGACATCCATAGTCAACACATCGCACAAAACCTCCTCCTTATAGTACTTGCCAATAGAAATAGGGACCCTGCAAGTCCGTGTTACACTAAGTTCGGAACCTTTATTCACCTATCCCAAGCTATAAGGTTTCTCATGAGGTTCAGCTTTAAGCCCTAGAAAATCAACCAATTTCTGTGAGATTAGATTTTCAGTGCAACCATTATCAACAATCAAGTTACATACCTTGTTCTTTACAGAACAGTGTGCTCGGAACAGATTCTTCCGTTGTCCCTCATCCTTGGAAGTAAGCAACATCTGTTGAAGCACAAAGCCAACTCGCTCCTCAGATTCCTCCTCAGCGAATTCAACCCCTTCATACTCATTATTCTCATCTTCCTCCTCCTCTTCTTCCTGCTCCAGAATCGCAGCAGTTCGCCTAGTGGGGCATGTTGGGTTTCCAAGTAACATGCGCAGCGGAATATAGCAATAATTTTTTTAAGAAACCCAAAGCCATGGATCCGTTCATATGATTAAATCAAATACAACATATTGAATATAGGATAAACTAACCCTTGATGGCTATGAACTTTTCTCTTTGGTCTTGGTGGAAATCTTGAAGCTTTATCACGAACAAATCACGAACTTTGTAAGATGATAAAATTCACCCTCTAGCGGTATCCACGCTTTGAACGAATATCAAAGGAACTTCTTCGATCTTGGTTGCTAGACCAAAAACTGTGAAACACACTTTCACAATTCAATAAAGAACTATATGGAATTTATTTGTGAATTATTTTGTTCCTCAATCAATGATATCGTAGAACAAAATAAAATCTCTCTCAAACTCTTTGAGACTCACAAAAAAAACTAGTAAATATGGTCTGGCCGAATTGGTGTTTTTATACACAATTAAGACCTATTCCAAATAGGTAACTTGTGCCAAAAAACCTTTCCTAATCGAATTAGGAATTTTCTTGTGGGCATACCGGGCGCCTGCCTGGTCCTACCCAGGCGCCCGCTCATTTGACCAGAAGGTCAAGTTCCTTTTCGGCTTGTTCAAGCCCGCCTGGTGCAACCCAAGCGCCCGCTTGGTTGACCAGGAGGCCTAGAACTTTTCTAAAAATTCCTTTGAGATCCTTCGACCCTAAATTCCAATATAGTCCTTTTATTTAAGATTCGTTCTATTGTGTGTGACCCCCTAGGATTATACTAAGTTGGCAATGGGGTCAAACATGATCCCATAAGATATGATTAGGTTCTAGCAAACCGTCATACCTACCCAAATAGTATAACTTGATACAAGTTCCCATTCATTTAGAATATGTCACAATCCCTTTGTCCACGATGTCATTGAACACAAGTCATGGTCAAACAGTCAACTTGTTTTTGTTCAATACTTTCTCGATTCTGAATATGTTGATAATTCAAATGCTATTGATCTAATCAATCCATTTGAGTTCGGCCGAACATTTCATCAACATCATTCCTTCGAGGGGCCCAAGCTTGACATCTCTCCGTGGAGGGACAAATCCATTTAGCTTATTATTCTTCCCTACGTGAATCCGATTATGCCAATCATATCCTTTATAACTACCCGGTTAAAGGTAGCGTTTGAATATGTCAAACATAATGTTCATCAAGTGGAAGACTATAATAACTTCATGTCTAAGGATTTGAATGACATAACTAATATGAGATATATGTATGATATAGACCATGACATAAATCTCATACAGCGGGTCATGTCCAGTACCTTGTTCCAAACAAGTACCCATAAATCTAACATGATCATCTCATGATCATTCAGCCTTTATACTAGTGCTTAACAAGTACTAGGGACGGGGATTATTATAAGTAAACATGAACAACAATAATAATCAAAACATCTCTTTATTGATATGAAATAAATGATAACAATTACAACGTTTATTAAACGTGCCTAGGGCACCACTACCAACAATCTCCCACTTGCCCTAGGCCCAATCTCCGATGTATCTAATACCCATGGACCTAACATGACCATCATGTTTAGCTTGTGGAAGTCCCTTTGTTAGCGGGTCCGCAACATTGTCATCAGTAGGTACTCTGCATATATTTACGTCTCCCCTATCAACGATCTCTCGAATGATATGAAAACGCCTAAGTATGTGTTTGGATTTCTGATGTGCTTTGGTTCCTTTGCTTGAGCAATAGACCCATTATTATCGCAATAAAGGTCTATTGGATTAGCAATACTAGGAACCACTTCAAGTTCAGTTATGAACTTCTTAATCCAAACAGCTTCCTTTGCAGCATCCGATGCAGCAATATACTCAGCTTCTGTTGTAGAATCAGCGGTTGTACTTTGCTTGGAACTCTTCCAGCTTACAGCTCCACCATTTAACATAAACACAAAACCCGATTGCGATCGGCTATCATCTTTGTCAGTTTGGAAGCTTGCATCCGTGTAAGCATTTACAACGAGATCATCTTCCATTCCTCCATAGACCAAAAACGAGTCTTTAGTTCTTCTCAAGTACTTAAGAATCGCTTTTACAGCTATCCAGTGATTTTCGCCAGGGTCGGATTGGTATCTACTTGTCATGCTCAAAGCATAAGATACATCCGGCCTAGTACAAATCATGGCATACATGATGGACCCAATTGCCGAGGCATATGGAACATCATTCATTTTCTCACGCTCATCGTTTGTCTTAGGACATTGAGTCTTGCTTAGAGAAACTCCATTTAATACGGGCAAGGTGCCTCTATTAGAATTTTCCATACGGAATCTTCTAATGACCTTGTCAATGTATGTACTTTGGCTTAAACCAAGTAGCCTCCTTGATCTATCTCTATAGATCTTAATGCCAAGAATATATGCGGCTTCACCCATATCTTTCATTGCGAAGCATTTTCCTAACCAAGTCTTCACAGACTGAAGTGTAGGAACGTCGTTTCCAATGAGCAATATGTCATCCACATATAAAATAAGGAATAGCACTATGCTCCCACTAATCTTCTTGTATACACAAGGCTCATCTTCGTTCTTGATGAAACCAAACTCTTTGACCGATTCATCAAAACGGAGATTCCAACTCCTAGAAGCTTGCTTCAATCCATAGATGGATCTCTGCAATTTGCATACCTTAGAATCTTGTTCAAAACCTTCTGGTTGTGTCATATACACATCCTCTTGAAGTTTTCCATTCAGGAAAGCGGTTTTGACGTCCATCTGCCATATTTCATAGTCATGATATGCGGCAATGGCAAGCAAAATTCTTATAGACTTGATCATAGCTACGGGCGAAAAGGTCTCATCATAGTCAATACCATGAACTTGCCTATAACCCTTCGCTACAAGCCTAGCTTTGTAAGTATGCACCTTCCCATCCATGTCAGTCTTCTTCTTGAAGACCCATTTGCATCCTATGGTTTTTACACCTTCGGGCGCATCAATCAAATTCCAAACTTGATTGTCTTGCATGGATTGCAATTCGGATTCCATGGCTCCAAGCCACTTGTCCGAATCAGGAGAAGACATCGCCTCTTGGTAGGTTGACAGTTCATCATTTTCAATGATTTCTACCTCATTACTATCCGTTACGAGAAATCCATATCTCTCGGGCTCGGATCGTAACCTACTAGATCTGCGAGTTGCTTGTGTATTTTGAACAGGTTCCACAACTCCTTGTGGTTCTTGTTCTTGCTCCTTTATTGGTTCAATGTTATTTTCTGGGTCTCGAATTTCTTCAAGATTTATTTTACTCCTACTGATTTTTTTGGAGAGAAACCCTTTCTCTAGAAAGACACCAGTTCGGGCAACAAACACTTCGTTGTCCTCACGATTGTAAAAGTAATATCCTCTAGTTTCCTTAGGATATCCCACGAAAATACATTTATCAGATTTGTGTGCAAGTTTGTCTGAGACAAGTCTTTTGACAAAAGCTTCACAACCCCAAATCTTCATGAAAGATAAACAAGTTTTCTTTCCGCTCCACATCTCATATGGAGTCTTTTGAACCGATTTAGTTGGAACACGATTTAGTGTGAAAGCAGCGGTTTCTAGAGCGTAACCCCAAAAGGATATTGGAAGATCAACCTGACTCATCATTGATCGAACCATGTCTAACAAAGTCCGATTCCTCCTCTCGGACACACCATTCCATTGTGGTGTTCCGGGTGGAGTCAATTGTGAAACTATTCCACAATTCTTTAGATGATCATCAAATTCTTGACTCAAGTATTCTCCACCTCGATCTGATCGAAGTGCCTTAATACTTTTGCCAAGTTGTTTTTCTACTTCATTTTGAAATATTCTAAATATCCCAAATGCTTCACTTTTATGTTTCATTAGGTAAACATACCCAAATCTACTATAATCATCAGTGAAGGTTATGAAGTATTAAAATCCTCCCCTAGCATTGCTACTTAATGGTCCGCATACATCGGAATGTATCAACCCCAATAAGTCGCTTGCCCTTTCACCCAACTTGGTAAAATGTGTCTTAGTCATTTTTCCAAGAAGACACGACTCACAAGTATCATATGACTCTAAGTCACATGAACCCAAAAGTCCGTCCCCATGGAGCTTTGAGATACGCTTCTCATTAATATGACCGAGACAGCAATGCCACAAATAAGTATGATTTACATCATTAGGTTTAGATTTCTTATTTACATGATAGACATTGTCATTATTTTCATTCTTGACATCAAGGATATAAAGGCTATTAAATGAATTAGCAATACCATAAAGCACATCATTTAAATAAATAAAAAATTTCTCATTCTCAATAAGAAACTTAAAACCTTCATTATCCAAACAAGAAATTGAAATAATATTTCTGCTTAAATCCGGAACATAATAACAATTGTTCAAAACAAGAATTAATCCGGAAGGTAAAGTGACTTCATAAGTCCCT
Source organism: Campanula takesimana (assembly GCA_026119855.1). Taxonomy (NCBI): domain Eukaryota; kingdom Viridiplantae; phylum Streptophyta; class Magnoliopsida; order Asterales; family Campanulaceae; genus Campanula; species Campanula takesimana. The sequence goes on along the minus strand of JAOWBW010000640.1, from coordinate 687,035 downwards.
ACGGCTAATGCAGCAACTCTTGCTCCATTCCCCACGCGTAGATCTACTTCACCTTCTTTAAGCAGTCTCCTATTTTTTAGTCCCTGCACATTTAGACAAATGTGAGAACCACATCCGGTATCCAATACCTAAGAATCAGTGGTAGATAAGAGAATATCTATCATATAGATACCTGAAGTCGACGCAGCCTTGCTGCCCTTCTTCTTCTTTTGCTCTTCCAAGAAAGCCTTGCAATTACGTTTCCAATGACCAATTTCTTGACAATGGAAACAGATTGCATCCTTTTGTGAATCGGGTTTTGCTTCAGAAGCCTTGGCAACCTTTGCCTTGCTTATTTTGGGTTTGACAACTTTCTTACCCTTTCCTTTGGCACTAGCCTTCTTCCCATCATGAACCAAGAGCACGGGAGAACCTTTCTCCACAATTTTCATCTCTGCAGTTTTGAGCATCCCATGCAACTCAGAGAGATTCTTGTCCATTCCATGAATGTTATAATTCATCACAAACTGATTATAACTTTTAGGCAATGAATTAAGAATGAGATCCGTGGCTAGCTCTAATGGGATTGGATAGCCAAGTTTCTCAAGGTGCTCTACATAACCTTTCATTTTAAGAAAGTGAGGACTCACTTGTTGCCCTTCATTCATTTTACAAGTAGTGAATGCAACAATGGTCTTATACCTCTCTTGCCTAGCTTGCTCTTGAAACATGGTTCTCAACTCCACGCCTATCTCATAGGCTTCCAAATGTTCCAAACTTTGTTGGAGTTTTGAACACATAGCAGCAAGCATGAGACAACTTACATCTCTAGAATCATTTCGATGTTTCTTGTAATTGTCCCTTTCTACCCTAGGGGCAGTAGGCGGTGGTTCAGCAGGGAGAGGCCCATCGAGAATGTACAACTTATCTTCTTGCCTAAGAACGATTCTTATGCTACGGATCAAATCCATAAAGTTAGTACCATTCTCTTCGAGCTTATCCTTCTCAAGTATTGATCGCAACGACATTGATTGAGTGTTATTAGTCATTATCTAAAAATATGCAAAATTTCCAAAATTTAATAAGTACCGGTTTTCATTAAAGAGATAAATAATGTATTTTTCAAACAAAATACTCCCACTAAATTATATAACCTTCATATACATCCAATGTATAATATAATTTAATTGGGTTAAGATCCAACTTTAATTTAACTTTTGAGTCCACGGAGGCGGACCGCTCAAAAACTAAATTAATTAGGTAGACAATCATGTCAATCATATCCCATATGATTCTTAGATCCTTTTATGAGATTCTTCGAGAAATCCAATTTCCAAAGCATGTTTAATCTCATCTTTTGCCTAGGCCCAAAACTGTTTTGACGCCTAATTAAGTCCAACCATTTTAAACGCATAGGAACCATTCAATTTAATGCACCTTACGGAGGCAAGCCCACATTAAATCAATGAACCTCATCTTGCTCATACATGAATAAAATCAATGCACTTCGCGGAGGCGAACCCACATCAAAATCACCCATATGTAAACAAGTGTTTTAGTCATGGCATGGCAAAGAAGGACTTATAACTTTCTTTGAAGGTTCATCACATATAGCATATAACACATTTATGAGCACATAATATAAACATGTTACACATCAAGTTTAGCCACTAACTTAATCCCATTAATTTAAGCATGATATTTTTGTGTCATTAGTTTCTCTATAATTATGAGGATGAGACTAATTCAACTTTGGTTATTATCTCCAAATCAAGACAACAAGAAGTGCGGTCGAACTAAGCCATTAGGCAACCACAATCCCGCACTAATTCAAGAAACTAAGAAAGTAGTCCATGTGGCCGAAACTAAGCAATAGATGGTCTCGATGAACGTAGGTCATTTGCATTCACAATTCCACATGGATCTCCAATCATTAAATCAAGAACTTTGTTTCTCAATTTTAGCAATTATGAACTCTTCATAATTCTAACTTCGTTTTATCTTTGAAACTTTGATTGCGATCAATTTTGGGAAACACAATCTCGATGAACGCAGATTAGCCATCCAAAACTTGAACCAATCTAGGAATCACAAGACTAAAACAAATAGGAAAATCAAACCCCAAAATCCACACACAAACCAACTACCCAAAACCCATTCCAGATCATCAAGTCTGAATTGGTTCTGTTACTGGTTGTGTTGAATTTATTGAAAAAATTCCAGAATCGGATTTTAACAAGAATCAGAACATTCTGGCTTAGCGAGCGCGCGCCTGGTCCAGCACGAGCGGGCGCTTGATTGCCCAGAATGGAACATAATTTTTTTTTGAGTTCGAAAATTTTGTCTCAAGATTATTTTTCCACGATTATTAAAACTTTGATCCAATCAAAAATTAATAATCATAATAATTCAGAATCCACCATAATTTTTATTGCGATTGAATCGTGCGATTAAAGTTGCAAAACAATAAACCACATAAAATCACAAAACACATAAACATCACATATTCCAATATTCATATCATGCAAGGCACATAAACAATTTATATACACATAACATGATCTAGGTATTGAAATAATCAACACGAACGGGGCTCTGATACCACTGTTGGGTTTCCAAGTAACATGCGCAGCGGAATATAGCAATAAAATTTTTAAGAAACCCAAAGCCATGGATCCGTTCATATGATTAAATCAAATACAACATATTGAATATAGGATAAACTAACCCTTGATGGCTATGAACTTTTCTCTTTGGTCTTGGTGGAAATCTTGAAACTTTATCACGAACAAATCACGAACTTTGTAAGATGATAAAATTCACCCTCTAGCGGTATCCACGCTTTGAACGAATATCAAAGGAACTTCTTCGATCTTGGTTGCTAGACCAAAAATTGTGAAACGCACTTTCACAATTCAATAAAGAACTATATGGAATTTATTTGTGAATTATTTTGTTCCTCAATCAATAATATCTTAGAACAAAATAAAATCTCTCTCAAACTCTTTAAGACTCACAAAAAAAACTAGTAAATATGGTCTGACTGAATTGGTGTTTTTATACACAATTAAGACCTATTCCAAATAGGTAACTTGTGCCAAAAAACCTTTCCTAATCGAATTAGGAATTTTCTTGTCGGCATACCGGGCGCCCGCCTGGTCCTACCCAGGCGCCCGCTCATTTGACCAGAAGGTCAAGTTCCTTTTCGGCTTGTTCAAGCGCCCGCCTGGTGCAACCCAAGCGCCCGCATGGTTGACCAGGAGGCCCAGAACTTTTCCAAAAATTCCTTTGAGATCCTTCGACCCTAAATTCCAATATAGTCCTTTTATTTAAGATTCGTTCTATTGTGTGTGACCCCCTAGGATTATACTAAGTTGGCAATGGGGTCAAACATGATCCCATAAGATATGATTAGGTTCTAGCAAACCGTCATACCTACCCAAATAGTATAACTAGATACAAGTTCGCATTCATTTAGAATATGTCACAATCCCTTTGTCCACGATGTCATTGAACACAAGTCATGGTCAAACAGTCAACTTGTTTTTGTTCAATATTTTCTCGATTCCGAATATGTTGATAATTCAAATGCTATTGATCTAATCAATCCATTTGAGTTCGGCCGAACATTTCATCAACATCATTCCTTCGAGGGGCCCAAGCTTGACATCTCTCCGTGGAGGGACAAATCCATTTAGCTTATTATTCTTCCCTCCGTGAATCCGATTATGCCAATCATATCCTTTATAACTACCCGGTTAAAGGTAGCGTTTGAATATGTCAAACATAATGTTCATCAAGTGGAAGACTATAATAACTTCATGTCTAAGGATTCGAATGACATAACTAATATGAGATATATGTATGACATAGACCATGACATAAATCTCATACAGCGGGTCATGTCCAGTACCTTGTTCCAAACAGTACCCATAAATCTAACATGATCATCTCATGATCATTCAGCCTTTATACTAGTGCTTAACAAGTACTAGGGACGGGGATTATTATAAGTAAACATGAACAACAATAATAATCAAAACATCTCTTTATTGATATGAAATAAATGATAACAATTACAACGTTTATTAAACGTGCCTAGGGCACCACTACCAACAGGGCAGACGTTGGACCTGTGACCCTGTCCACCACAACGAAAACATTTATCCCCCGTTGGCTTGGCATAAGGGTTTGCTGCCTTCTGTGCTGGAGCCTTCCTTCCTGTAGAACTACTAGTATTGCCAGTACCCTTAGCCTGCGAAGTTATGTCCTTACCCGTCGTCACCTTCTCCTTATCAGTCCCCGCTTCAGAACTACTCTGTGGAACCCATTTACGAAAAGGAGGGTTAAAATTCTTCGTAACCTATTTTTCCATGAGTTTGGCCTTCAAAGCCAGCGTGGAAGTGTCTATCAAATTCCACACCTGTTGTAATCCCATCTTCTCTTGTGTGGAACTTTTCAGGCCATTAATATAACGAGCAACTTTCTGATCCTCAGACTCTTCAATCTCTACCCGCGCAGTATACATCTGAAACTCAGTAGTATACTCATCAACTGTTCTCTTGCCCTGCACACAATTGAGATACAGTTTATACAAGATCTGCTCATAATCCGCCGGTAAAAACCTCTCAGAAATTAACTGCTTCATACGCCTCCATATCTTAACTGGCCCCTTTCCTTGCCGTCGTCTCTTTCCTGCTAGTTTATCCCACCAAACTGCAGCGGTACTCTTCAGTCGGATCGCCACCATCTTTACCTGTTTATTTACAGGTACTTCCATAACCTCGAAAAAGCGATCAACCTCATTTTGCCAATCTAAGAAATCTTCAATCCCCATGGTTCCATAGAAATAAGGAATATCAGCCTTAATTCTATAATCATGGCGGTTTCGATTATTACCCTGATTTGGTTCTTCATCATCAACAACCTCTTCTTCAGAACTGGACTCTTCATCATCCTGATTCTCTGCCCGTTGAGGACGTCGAACTTGATCAACCATGTCTCTCTCACCCCTACGGTTCTGATTAACATTCTGACCCTGTTGAGCAGTTGCCAACGCAGCGATCTGCCTTGTTAATGCAGCGATAGCGTTGGTGATAGCGGTGGTCATACCCTCGATATCACCTTTCGTTGCTCCTTGATCCCCCATAACGAATCAGTGATGCAAAAGACAGGATATGGCCTGCTCTGATACCAACTGACGCAACACGGAAGCGATAGTATTCGTGATTAGCGCACTAATCACAAGAATTCACAAGCAATGAATCCTCAAACATAATAAACTTGGAATCCACCAAGAAAGAGAGATAAATTTCCAAGACAAAAGTTCAATAGATAATAAAAGTTGTAACCCTAGAATAATGAAAGAAAAGAGTATTTATACTCTTAACAAAATAACATAAACCTAATTAACAAATAATCCCGAAATAACCCTAAAGTCTGCGCTAAAACAATAAAAACGTAAAACTGGAAATCTGCTCGACATTCCAGGCGGGCGCCTGGTTTAAAACAGGCGGGCGCTCGCGTTGATCAGAGACTCACCGCCCGAAAACACCCCAAGTAAGCGGGCGCTTGTTAGGTTGCAGGCGGGCGCTTGGAATGCTGATCTGCCGGGTTTCCTCCTATATCAAATAGGCATATTATCAACATTTTGATTTTTGGTTCTTTTGTAATAAAACGATTAATCGCTCCTCTTTGAGACTCAATCAATTTTTTTTACTCCTTTTTGGTTCTTACGCTCTACACAACCAGAATCATATTTTCTATCAAAGTGCCAAATGGATTGAAAAAAACTGGAAAAAAAATGCAACTTTAAGTTGAATATTCTGACTCTCCTACTACTCTTATCCACGGTTTGCTCATGGCGCGGAAACCCAGTAGAAGCAAAGATTAAAAAAAACAAATCAAACCACATATTAAAAATTTACCCTAAATCAGACCACAAATTAAAGCAACATCAGACCATAAATTAAAAAACAATGAAATATTAATCATAAAATGAACACCATCTTTTCTATACTAAAAAACACCACATCAATCAAGAACATAAAAAATAAAATTAGGAACCAGTGGATTCATTTTAAAAAAAAACAAAACTAGAACTAGGGCTTCAAGATTGAATTTCAAATCTAAAATTGACTCCCTAAATCTTAAATCCCGAAAATCTAAGAGGTGAGAGTTAAATGCTTTACTTTCACCGCTTTGGGAAGTGGCAAGGAGCAGGAACTGAGAAACGGCGATGATCGTCCGAGACAAATACTCCGACGATGGTGAATTGGTGATGGCGAGAACAAGTGAACTAGAGAAGTTGCCGAGGGCGAGTTAATGTCGAGAATGGAGACAAGAAACGAGAAGCCGCAAACTGATTATGCGGTTAGGCCATTTGCAATGGCTTGTTGGAAGGGGGTGTTGAAAGGGGGTAAATAGTTGGAACCATTGGAGGAGGGTGTTGAAGAGGGAGTGGTGTTGAATGTGATCAACAAGTGATGAAGGGAAGAAGGTGGGCCACGTCAGAAAAAAAAACTCATCCAGTTTTTGTATCCCAATTATCATAAAATAATAATAATAAAAAAAAAAAAAAATTACACCAAAATTTAGCATTTGTTTTTCTCTATAAGTAGATGTAAATTTCATTAGATTTGGACAAAAAAAAAACTCTTTTTTTTTTATGAAATGGAAAGAAAGATGAGATGGAGTGAATGATTAGGTGGATGGAGAGAGAAAATGAGATGAAGTGATAAAGTGGTGTTGAATGAATTTTGATTGTTGAACCATTGCAAATGGTCTTATAAGACAACGGATTAAAGTCCATTGCATAATGGGCTGAAAAAAACATTGGGGGCCCTCCCCATTTTTGGGGCCATGTTCTGTATGTTATAAAAAGTTTATTTTCTTTAATATAGTTTTAACCTTAAAATAACGAGTTTAAGCTTTAAAAAGTAAGTTTAGGGCTTAAACTACCAAGAAAATAAAATAGCAAGTTTAGGCCTTAAACACAGTCAGTTTAGGCCTTAAAACACCATGAAAAAATAGCAAGTTTAGGTTTTAAAACAGTAAGTTTAATCCTTAAAACACTATGTCCGTGTATTTAAAACATGATTTTTTATAACTTACGGAGTAACTAGTTTCCCCTAAAAAAATCGTACATCATGTACTTTCTCTGTCCCGGAATAAATATCGTCTTTTTTTAAAGAACTTTGAAAAATAATTTTAGGTCAATTTAATTATCTTAATAAAAATTTAAATTTTTTTATTGATATTATTTATAATGGTGTATCGATTACAAGTTTTAAAATTTCATTCGAATAATTAAATCAACCTAAAGTTATTGCTCAAAGTTCATTCGTACTAACGTATAAAAAATGTGATATTTATTCCGATACAGAGGTAGTGGTACTAAGGGGAGTTTTTTTTTTTTTTTTTTTTTTTTTTTTTGAAGCAGGTACTAAGGGGAGTTAACAGAGTTTTACATTGCATTTCAAGCTCCAAAATGCAAGTCTCGCTCCGTCTAAACATTTTTATAGCATATACTCCCTCCGTCCCAGCATAAGTATGACTTCTTTAACTTTTAGGCTGTCCCAAAACAATTGAGACTGCAAAAAATGGAAATGTTTCAATATATTTATATTCAACCATCTCCACCATTTAACCCACTCATTCTCTCTCTTCATTTTCCACCACTCAATTTATTCAACCAACACTACTATTTACCCACTCATTCTCTCTCTTCATTTTTTACCACACAAAAACACTACTTTTTCTCTTAATTATTGTGCCTACTCCTCTAGTCCTACTTGTGTTGGAACGGAGGGAGTATACACGTATACCCTTAATGATCTCACCGTATAACATTATTAGTACAAACGTAAAACCAAAACATTATGATCACACAAGAGCTTTATGTAACTTCATCAAAAGAAAGTCCTTCATTTTGTGACAAAAGTTTTAAAATTTTACAAACATTCATTTTGAGACGGTGGAAGTGTATACGATGATGCCCTTTTGTCACAAAATAACTCGGTGGGTCACATTTATCTAACAGATTTCCAAACAGAAGACATATTAAGATGTCATATATGTTGGGGTGTCAACCCAAGTCCCACATCGGTAAGTGAATGAAGAATTGCCTAGTATATAAAAGTGTCCACACACTCCATTAGTATGAGGCTTTTTGGGAGATGACTCAAAAACAAATTCGTGCTGGCTGGGCCGAAAGTGGACAATATCCACTACAAGAAAAATGGCTTTTACTGGCATCGATACAGGTGGTATTAAGGCATCAATAGAGATGGCATTAGGCTAATGCTACTGGCTAAAAAAATGCCACTTATTGCAATTGAGTCTCTAGAGCCCATATTTCTTGTAATGATCATACTAATGTGGAATGGTGGGGTAGTCGCGGTCCCAACAACTGGTATCAGAGCCCAGGTTGATGGATGGGCCCGACGCGCAGTGGACCGCGTGTGTGAGATATGTGGGATTTTCTCTGGTGGGACCTCGCGAATAGAGCAATGTGTGTGCCTTGTGTCGAAATTCTTCCCGATATGGTGATCGGGCGGCGTGTCCCGCAAGTGGTGAATAGAGGCGGTACAAGTAAACTTCGTTGTAGGTGGTCCTTGGTTTGAGAGGAGGTTTGTTGGGGTGTCTTCCCAAGTCCCACATCAATAAGTAAATGAAAAATTGCCTAATATATAAAAGTGTCCACCCACTCCATTAGTATGAGGCCTTTTGAGAGATGACTCAAAAACATTTAATGTGGAACGGTGGGGGTGGTCGCGGTCCCAACAATATGCATGTTCCAAATGCAAGTTCAGATGGTTGTCATATTAAGATATCATAAACATTTGGAACCTGTTAAAAAAAGGGTACGACTCTATGTAAGCATAATTAACAAATTCACCTATATGGGCTCTTAATCAACACAAAGGAACACAAAGCAAATACTCCCTCCTTCTCCCATAATTATATGGACAAATTTTCATTTTGGGCGTTCCATTGATTGATAAGTTACACTTTCCTAAAATAGCAAAAAATCTTTAATATTCCTCCCACTCATTCTACCTCTTACTTTACTTTTATACTTACAACACCAATAAACATACTATTCCCTACCTCACTTTCTCTATCCTACTTAAATTTTCACACTCACAACAAATACCGAATACTATTCATCCCTTACACAACCCATTTTGTCCACGTAGTTGTTATGGGACAGAGGTAGGGCTGTAAACGAGCTGAGCCGAGCCGAGCCGAGCTTTGGAGTTTTGGGCTCGAGCTCGTTAACGAATTATCGAGCTCGAGCTTTTATCGAGCTCGAGCCCATTTTCCTTGTTCGAGCTCGACTCGAATCGAGTTTTGAGCTGCTCGCGAGCTTTTCACGAGCCGTTCGAACTCGAGTCTTTACGATCCGAGCTCGAGCTTAAACATTTTTCTGAAAATTATGAAATCAAACGAGCTCGAGTTCGAGCCTTATCGAGTTCGAGCCTTATGCTCGCGAGCTTTTCACGAGCTGTTCGAACTCGAGCCTTTACGAGCCGAGCTCGAGCTTAAACATTTTTCTGAAAATTATAAAATCAAACGAGCTCGAGTTCGAGCCTTATCGAGTTCGAGCCTTACCGGGCTGTGGTAAGTATTCTCTGCATTTTGAACAAAAACACTATTTTTTTTCTCTTTTTTTAATCTCAAAACGTATCTAATTTACAAATGTAACCTCTTGTTTACTTTTTTTTTTTTTTTTTGAAAAAATCTTGTTCATTTAACTTCTCGTATTATAAACGATTAATTGAATCGTATATATACCATCAGGTTGTAATATACTCCTTCTGTCCCAAATTTTATATTTACTTATCAAATTTACTTAAACTTTAACTTATATTTTACACTAAATTATTAATTCTCATAAAAATTTAAAAATGGTTGTTAAATCATTAATAAATTATGTAAATTAATAATTAACATAAAATATTAATCAAAATTCAAATTGTTTGACTCTACATAACCAAAATTCAAATAGTTTTACTATTATAGTTAACTATTATAGTTACTATGGTAATTTTTTTGTAAGAACAAATAGTTACTAAAGTAGTTAATAATTATAGTTAACTATTATATTTCACTATAAATAGCTAACTATTATATTTAACTATTAATAGTTAACTATTTGTTTTAACAATTATATTTAAAAGTTAAGGCCGACCGTATTCTAACGGTGAATTCATAACAATTTTTGAAATGCATAGGGATAGTTAGGTTTTCATATTGTGGTCAACGTTTTATTCAGTTGACCATGAAAGTCAAAGTCAGACAAACTTTCTGGTTAGTATATAGCATTTAAATGACGCTATTATACTTAGTCAACTGTATTTAGTAAAACGTACGCTACGCTAGGTGTATAATATAGTATATGTTACATGTATGTATATATACATATAATACATACATACACACACATATACGGCTTTCGTCCCGCCCGACTTAAGAGGAACTAGAATGAATGGAGGAGGTTATGAGAACAAAAGTAATATTATCTTTCTATTTTTTGGTCGTACTACGTCGAGTATGACACTAAAAATGTCAAAATGTCCTAAATCGGGCATGATAGAGGGAGTATATAATAATGTATATAAATATGTGATATATGTATGTATGTATGTATATATATATATATATATATATATTTATATATATATATATATATATATATATATATATATATATATAACATCTAATATTCCATATAGACACGCACATATCATACATACATATATTTTTTATTTTATTTTTTTTTATTTGTTTTTTCAAATTTAATTCATAGTTGAACTCAATACATAATCATCAGCAGAAGCGCCTAGGAGACAAATCCTAGGGAGAGAAAAACTTCTCTCTAACTTCTGGGGGGAGGTGGGATCGAACCCATGACCTTCAGGTTGGAAGCCAATGTGTTACATGTATGTATATATAATATCCACTATACCATATACATAAATAATATATATATATATATATATATATATATATATATATATATATATATATATATATATATATATATATATATATATATATATATAGGGTCGCGCTCCTGTGAGAACCATTTTATATGAGAACCATGAGAACCAATCATAACCTATTAGAAAAAAAAAATCAAGGGTCCAGATGTTAGATACATTGGATACACTTGGATACATTAGTTAATTTTCGAAAAACAATTGGATACATTAGTTTTTAACATAGTGTATCCAAGTGCAACACTTAGATACAATACTTATTAACCTATTGTATCCAAGTGTAATATCGAATTTTTTGTAATGTATCTAAGTGTATCAATTGTATCTAACATAACATATGGACCCTTGATTTTTTTTCTAATCTAATGGTTATGATTGTTTCTCACGATATTTAGGTTCTCATTTGAAATATATATGTGTGTGTATGTGTAAATGATAAACATTTTGTTCATTCTATATTTGAGTAATTAAATATACTTGCATATATAACTACAATAATAAATGTTAATTTTATTTTTTATTTCAATGAGAAAATAATATAAGACAAATATGTGTACATTTGAAAATAATAAATTAGTTTTGAAAAAAAAAACCGACTATTGTGTATATATATCTCTACGTTTTCATAATGAATGTGCATAGAATAAATTAATTTTAGTTGTTGTACAATCTATATTGTATTATTGTATTGTATGTGTATAGTCGCTATATGATCATTATATGAATGTATAAAAATTAAATTAATTTTAGTTGTTGTACAATTATTGTTGTTTGATTCATTTTGAAGATAAAAATATTTTAGTTATGATTTATTCCTTGTACAATGTTGTATATACATATAATGTATATGTATTCATTACAAAAGTAATAATGATGATTATTTAGTCGAACTCGAGCTTAACGAGCCGAGCCGAGCTCGAGCCAAACGCAAACAAAATAACCCGTGTTAACGAGCTTATCGAGCCGAGCCCGAGCTCGAGTTATGCGTGATTTAAACGAGCCGAACACGAGCCGAGCTCGAACAAAGCTCATCGAACAAACGAGCCGAACACGAGCCGGCTCGATAAAAATTCGAGCTCGAAAACTCGGTTCGAGCTCGAGCTCGAATAGCACTTCGAGCCCATTCAAACCGAGCTTTAACAAGCCGAGCCCGAGCCGAGCTCGAACGGGCTCGGTTCGTTTAACAGCCCTATCATGTCTGAAACTTCTTTTTTTTTTTTTTTTGACAACAACAAATATTAATTATACATCTGAAACTGAGAGTAGCTTTTATGCCAGGTAATCTAATCATTCTAAAAGATGTTTCCAGACCAAATCAGCAAGTAGATACTCCCTCCGTCCCATTAAAAGGTTCACCCTTTTGGTGATGCATAAGAATTAAGAAAAGTGATGAGTGGGAAATGGGTTGTGAGAGGGAAAAAATGAGTGGGTATGACAAGTGGGACCCATAGTTTAAATATGTGAGGGGGAAAAGTTAGTGGGTATGACAAGTGGGGACCACAATTTATGTACTCCATCCGTCCCGGTAAAAGCTTCATCAATTATCCAAATGGGTGTCCCGTTGAATGCTTCACCATTTCCTAAAATGGAAAAAACATGGGGGCCCACTTTTCATACCCACTAACTTTTCCCCCTCACACATTTAAACTATAGGTCCCACTTGTCATACCCACTCACTTCTTCCCTCTCACAACCCATTTCCCACTCATCACTTTTCTTAATTCTTGTGCATCACCAAAAGGGTGAACCTTTTAATGGGATGGAGGGAGTATGTGAGAGGAAGAAGTGAGTGGGTATGACAAGTGGACCCTATATTTTTTCCATTTTAAAAAATAATAAAGCTTCTAACGGGATAACTTTTTAGGTAATTGGTGAAGCTTTTAGTGGGTCGGAGGGAGTATGTGAATGTGCCAACAGTATAATGGAAAAATGGAGCGCAACAGCTATAGATGGGACCATGCTATAGATGGGACCAAGCTATGACGCTAAACACAGACAATCTAAGATATCAAATGCACACAGTAACTTACTGTCAGTAAGAGAGGCCATGAAAGTACTCCCTCCGTCCTAGACTAAAGTTCTTACTTTCTTTTTTGGTTTGTCTCAGACTAAAGATTTTAGTTGCTTTATTACCTAAAATGGACCATGGGACTCACTTGTTATTCTCACAACAAAAACTCCTTACCCACTTTATTTCTCCTACTTTCTCTTACTTACTATTTCATACTCACAACATTTACTTTTTCTTAATCTCCGTGTAAAGTCAAACTAAGAACCTTAGTCCGAGACGGACGGAGTAATAAACTAGCTAGCTCAGTAGATCAGAATAATTTTAGATCATTATGTCTTGCAACACAAGTTATTTAGCACTTCCATAAATAAAATCATGTCTATGATATTAATATAAAGTATAGTCAACAATAGTCAATGTGTAGAATCCCTGAAATGTAATTTATCTATTTATGATGGGAAAAATGGTAAATTGACATTGCTTAAGAAATGAATAGGTGTGATCCCTAAATAAAATGTCACCAAGTCTACTATATAAAGAGTCTTCCATCAACCCTTTAGACTACTACATTTCTCATATTTTCTCCTAAATTCTCTTCATTGGAAGTACTTAAGAGATTAAAGAAAACATTCATCATTTAGAAGATCCATTTCCTACATCTTCTTCTTCATCTCATTTCTCCCTTCATATTTAACTATGGATTCAATAGGTAATACCTCGCTTCCGCATTCATCTCCTTCCTCAATCTTATTCTGAATATGAGTGTGGTATTCGGGGATCACAAATTGTTCCAACAATTGGTAGGTATCAGAGCCCGCTCATTATTTGGTTTGAGTTTGAGTTCTTTTTGGAAAACCTTTAAACGCTTTTGATTCATTCTTTCTTGTTGAATCATCAAGTTTTTGATGTTGTTTAGAAGCACTAATTCATTCATATAGTGCTGATATTCATCATATAAGTATTAAAGAAATGGTTTGAAAGTTTTGTTCATTAAAATGGTTCAAGTGTGACTATCCCTCATAACATGGTTTTATGTCTAGTGCATACCATGTGGATCTACTCACTTGATTCCAATAATTTTAAAGCAAGATTATCCCTAAATAACATGATTTTATGTTTTAAGTACATACCATGTGGATCTATTTGCCATTCTTTGATTTTGGAAAAGTTTAAAAACAAAATTCAGAAAGTGCAGAAAATGCCTGCTCGGCCGAGTCTTATGATCTGCTCGGCCGAGCACATGAAACGGCGCAAAAAGTGACATCATCCGGCCGGACCTTTGGTCGAGTACGGTCGGATCTCTTGAAAAACCTGGGCGGGTCTTTGATTATGCCCGGTCGGACCAAGACATGCACGGTCGTGCGTTTGGTTTTGCACGGTCGTGCATTGAATGTCGAAAAGGCAAATTGTTTCTGATTAATGTGCTCGGCCGTGTCCTTTCCTATGCTCGGTCGTGCGTTTTTTTTAGCGCGGCCATGCACTATATGTCGAAAAATAAAGTTTCTGTAAAAGTGGTGCTCAGCCGTGTCATTCCCTTCGCTCGGCCGAGCAGTTACTGTTCACAGATTTTGGACAATTTTTCAATTCTGCATAATTTTGTTTTCCCCTTTTGATCAAAACATTCATTTTTCAAGCCTTAAAGCCTGATTAATTATATGCTTAAATAATTTTATTCATTGTTTAAATAATATCGTCGCCTAAGTGATTAACGTTATTTAAATCCAAAATTATTAAAGTGTTGAATGCTTAAATTAATTTGTGAATGACTTGAATTTTCCAAAAAAGATCTTGACATTTGACTAAACTTAAGCATTCATGTGATAACAAATAAAATGAACATTAAGTTGTTTCGTTAAATGCTTAAGACTACCCAAAGGAAGATTAAGCATTTAATCAAACATTGTTCAAATTACTTGTTATCAAAGTCAATTCCAAAAATTAGTTTTGATGTCATGTTAATTGACTTATTGATGGATTTTATTTGATATAATTAATCTTTTATTCATAATGTAGTTACTTATTATCGTTTTGTATTCATTCTTGTTCTTGATTCCATCAGATTTACTTAACGCTTCTTCTATTACTGATGCGATGAGCACAATTCCGGTGCTTAATGGGATAAACTTTAAAACTTGGAAAATGATCTTAGGCTGTATGGATATAGATCTCACATTTAGGGAGCCGTTTCCTCTTCCTCTTAATGATGAAAGCACCCCTGAGGACCGCTTATATTCTGAGAAGTGGAAACGCTCCAAACGCGTGAGCCTAATGATTATGAAAAATGTCGTCCTGTAGACACCCCGCCTTGGACCTCTCACCCCGATTGCATACAAAGTATTTTTATTTAACTTATTTTTGTTGATTTCTGTTACTTCGGTTAAGTTCCTAACTGATTCCGTTAGTTTTTGACTAAACTGCATAACAGAGTTAACTTTTAGGATCATTTTGTCATTCTGTCCTTTTCTGCCGCGGGCGCTTCCGGAACTGTTAACGGGGTGCGCGCGCGTTTCGCCCCAAAAGCGGGACTCGCGCGCTTCCCACTTTGGCAGTAACGGATTGCACCTTATTTCCCTTCCTTTTCGTATTTACAAACATCTTTTCTTGATCACAAAAACCATCTTTTTACATCCACATTCACCCCCCCTAGTTTTGTAACCTCCCAATCCCATTATTCTAGCCCTTTCATTAAAACAAAAATATTTCTTTTTATTAATATTTGATTTTCTCTTTATTATTTCTTTATTATTTTTATTTATCTTATTTGTGATTGGTCAACTCCATCTCACATGGATTGACCAATTTCCCTCCAAGTTTTCCCTCCTCTTTTTACCTATAAAAACCTCTCATTTCTACCTTGGAAAGAAACTTCTTTTTGGACCAACTTCATCTTCCCTACAAGAACTATACACAAGTTCTCTCAACACATTTTCCCTACAAACAAATACTACACAAAGTGTTGCACAACCATTTCTCTACAAACAACACCATCTTCAAGTCAAAGTCTAAGGTCCTCTTTCTAAAGGTACTTTTATTCTTCTTCTCTTTTATTCTAGTCTTACTAGTATGCAATCCCCATCAATTGGGACATGACCAAATGACCACTTTACTACATTAAAGTTGGTTAAGGTTATCTCCCTACATTTTAATCTCTACTTTAATTTCCTATACATTTCTTAATGTAATTGTTTAGCATAAATTTATAAATAAAACAATTCTCTTTTCTTCCCCTTTTTTCTTTACATTATAATTGTTAGCACTGTTAATAAATTGAAGGACATTTAGCATTAGAACACCAATAGTAGCAAGACCCGCATAAGCGGGGCGGAGTGGGTGTTTAAGTACTTCCCACTCCGTCACCTAACCCCCGAACCCTTCTCTCCCGAATCTCTGGTTTTGTACATAAATTAGGCTATTTCTAGGTTTTTCTTATGTTCATTTAAAAACATAGGTGGCGACTCTAAACAATCTAAAACAAGTTAGACATCCTAGGATAATTCACCGCTCTAGCCAAGTTGTGGTTTCCCGGGGTATCTACACGTCCCAGAAACATTTTTGAACAGTGTTCCCGAGGACGTTGATGCTAAGACTTTCCTCGAGACCCTTGAAGAACGCTTTGAAAAAGCGAAAAGTCAGAAACAAGTTCTACCTTAAGGAAACTTGTTTCCATGAAGTACAAAGGTACCGGGAATCATATGGAGTATATTTTGGAAATGCTTCATCTTTCGACAAAACTAAAAGCACTTAAGTTAGAGGTGACTGAAGAGCTCATCGTGCATTTAGTTTTGATCTCTCTTCCTCCTCAGTTTGGTCACTTTGAGGTGACCTATAATTGTCAAAAGGACAAGTGGAACATTAATGAATTGATTTCACATGTGACACAAGAGGAAGATAGGTTGAAGCAATCTAAGGTAGAAAGTGCTCACTTAGCATCTACCTCTTCTCATGGGACTAAGAGAAGAGGGAAAGAAATTGCGGTGACAAGTAACAAGAAGCCTAAGGGATCTAACGATCATAAAGAAAAGAAGTGTTTCTTTTGCAAGGACCTAACGCACATGAAGTATGACTGCCCTAAGTATCACGCTTGGCGTGCTAAGAAAGGTATGTCATTTGGTCTTATTTGTACTGAGACTAATTTAGTTTCAATTCCTTCATATACATGGTGGTTGGATTCTGGTGCAACAACTCACATTAGTATGTCTATGCAGGGTTGCCTGAATTACCGAAGACCTAGCGAAGATGAAAGATTCATCTATATGGGAGCTGGGAACCCGATTGAAGTAATAGACATAGGGACCTTTATGTTGTTATTAAGTACTGTATATTATTTTGTACTAAATAATACATTTATTGTACCTTCATTTAGAAGGAATTTAATATCTATCACTGTTTTAGACAAAGAGAGTTACTCTTGTTCATATGGAAATAATAGATGTGATCTTTATTTTAATTTCATTATTGTTGGTACTAGTACTTTATCAAGTAGTGATGATTTTTATTTGCTTAACACTACTCAAACAATCAATGAGTCCCATAATAATGAAACTAAAAGTAAAAAGCGAAAGTTTTCAAGTGAAAATTCTTATACCTTATGGCATAGGCGTTTAGGTCATATCTCCAAAAGGAGAATTGACAAGCTTTTGTCAGAAGGAATCATAAATAAACCTGATATTCCGGATAAAGACTTTTGCATTGAATGACTAAAAGGAAAGTTTACAAACACGAAATGGAAAGTATCCTCGAGAGCATCAAGTGTCTTAGAACTAATACATACGGATATTTGTGGGCCATTTCCTACTCCTTCTTGGAATGGTCAACAATATTTTATTACGTTCATAGACGACTATTCTCGATATGGATACATTTATTTACTTCATGATAAATCTCAATCTTTGGACGTTTTCAAGTCTTTTAAGGACGAAGTTGAAAATCAACTAGGTAAGACTATTAAGAACGTTAGATCCGATCGTGGTGGTGAATACTATGGTCGGAATGACGGTTCAGGGGAACAATGTTCGGGTCCTTTTGCTCGCTATCTTGAAGAGTGTGGGATTGTCCCTCACTACACTGTGCCGGATACGCCCAGCATGAATGGTGTAGCTGAGAGACGTAATAGAACCCTTAAGGATATGGTAAGAAGTATGGTTTCTTGTATTTCTTTACCTTACTCATTATGGGGCGATGATTTGAAAACCGCAACTTATCTTCTCAATAGGGCTCCCTCTAAGGCTACTAACAATAAAATCCTTATGAATTATGGACGAATAAGAAATCGTCCTTAAATCATCTTCATGTATGGGGTTGTCCAGCGGAAGCTAGGCCTTATAGGCCTAACGAATGAAAACTGGATGCTAAGACAATTAGTAGTTATTTTGTGGGGTATGCCGAGAGATCTAGGGGCTATAAATTTTACAACCCGAAAACTAGAACCTTTTTTGAAACTAGAAATGCTAGGTTCTTTGAGGATGTTGAATTTAGAGGGGAAATAAGGAATAATAATTTTGATTTTGAAAAGGAAGAGGCATCCATTTCTATACCTCTTCCCATTGTAGTTCCAATTGGAAATCAAGTACTTGTACCTGAAATTCAAGAGGAACATGCAAATCAAAATATTAACTCCCCTATAAATATTGAACAACATGAAAATGTTGATCATAATGAGGAAATTCAACAACCTCAAAATGAGGAAGAGCCGGTGCCTTTAAGGAGATCCAATAGAGTAAGAAGAAGTGACATTTCGGATGATTATGAGGTGTATCTTTCCGAGAATGAAGGACACCTATGTTTAGTGGGAGATGAGCCTCTCACCTTCCATGAAGCCATTAAGAGTCCTAATTCTCATAAATGGATCAATGCCATTAATGAAGAGTTGAAATCTATGAAAGACAACGACGCTTGGGATCTTGTCCCATTACCCAAGGATGTGAAACCTATTTGTTGTAAATGGATATTTAAAACCAAAAGGGATTCACAAGGTAATGTGGAAAGACATAAGGCTCGTCTTGTTGCTAAAGGTTTCACTCAAAAGGAAAGTATTGATTGCAAAGAAACATTCTCTCCGGTATCTTCTAAAAACTCCTTTAGGATCATTATGGCATTAGTAGCACATTATGACCTTGAGCTTCATCAAATGGATGTAAAGACAGCTTTTCTCAATGGAGACATTGAGGAAACCATCTATATGAAGAAACCAGAAATGGTGGATGATTTGGAACAAACTAATCAATTAGTTTGTAAACTTAAGAAATCCATTTATGGGCTCAAGCAAGCTTCTCGTCAATGGTATTTAAAATTTAACCAAGTAATTCTTTCTTTTGGTTTTGAAACGAATCTTGGTGAAGATTGTATATACCATAAGTTCAGTGGGAGTAAATTTATATTCTTAGTCTTATATGTGGATGATATTTTTCTTGCTAGTAATGATATGAACCTTCTAAAAGAAACTAAGAAATTTCTTTCAAACAAATTTGAAATGAAAGATCTTGGTGAGGCATCTTTTGTATTAAGAATCCAAATACACCGTGATCGCTCACGAGGTACTTTAGGATTATCACAAAAGGCCTATATAGAGAAGGTATTACAAAGGTTTAGCATGCAAAACTGTAAACCACATGACACCCCTGTTTCTAAAGGAGATAAATTCAGTCTAAATCAATGTCCCAAAAACAATTTTGAAACCAAGTATATGAAAAATATCCCTTACGCATCAGCAGTAGGAAGCTTAATGTATGCGCAAGTCTGTACTCGTCCAGACCTTGCCTTTATTATTGGAATGCTTGATCGATACCAAAGCAATCCGGGGAGAGAACATTGGGTTGCAGCCAAAAGAGTGATGCGGTATTTACAAAACACCAAGGACTACATGCTTACATATTCAAAGTCGGATCATCTTGAGATCATTGGGTATTCCGATTCCGACTTTGCTGGATGCCAAGACAGCCGTAAATCAACGTCTGGTTATGTCTTCACATTAGCCGGTGGAGCTGTTTCTTGGAGAAGTGCCAAGCAGACACTCGTTACTTCCTCTACCATGGAAGCCGAGTTTGTTGCTTGTTTCGAGGCATCCAATCAAGCTATATGGCTTCGTAAATTCATTGAGGGACTCCGTATTGTCGATAGCGTCGAAAGACCTATTAAGCTATATTGTGACAATAGGGCAGCGGTTTTGTACCCTAATAATAACAAGAGTTCGTCAAAGTCTAAGCATATAGACATTAAATTTCTTGTTGTAAGAGAGAGGGTACAAAATGAACAAATAGAAATACAACTTATTGGTACAAACTCTATGTTAGCGGATCCGTTTACTAAGGCGTTATCACCTTTAGTGTTTCACGAGCATGTTGCTCATATGGGTGTAACAACTTTTGATAACATTTAATATAGTGGGAGTTTGTGTTGTTTCTTCATTTATTGTTCTATTATTATTAAAGTTTGATCTCATTTGGTTAAAGTTGGACTAGTTGGAAGAATATGTATACATTCATTAAGTTCCATTCTACACATCTATACTTTTGATCTATGTCATTTAGTTGGATTGGTATATGTGATTATAGTGGGTAGTTGCGAATCAATTACAACGACTGCCCCTTTAGTCCTATACTTATATGGCTAATGGACGAGATTGTTATAGATGACAACAAAGTGCACATAAGGGTTGTTATTTATGTTATATTCATGATTTAAAAGGAAGAAATTTGTTTTACAACCCAAGTGGGAGATTGTTAGATCTTTATGGCTTGCAACACAAGTTATTTAACACTTCGATAAATAAAATCATGTCTATGATATTAATCTAAAGTATAGTCAACAGTAGTCAATGTGTAGAATCCCTGAAATGTAATTTATCTATTTATGATGGGCAAAATGGTAAATTGACATTGCTTAAGAAATGAATAGGTGTGGTCCCTAAATGAAATGTCACCAAGTCTACTATATAAAAGGTCTTCCATCAACCCTTTAGACTACTACATTTCTTATATTCTCTCCTAAATTCTCTTCATTGGAAGCACTTGAGAGATTAAAGAAGACATTCATCATTTAAAAGATCAATTTCCTACATCTTCTTCTTCATCTCATTTCTCCCTTCGTCTTTAACTATGGATTCAACAGGTAATACCTCGCTTCCGCCTTCATCTCTTTCCTCAATCTTATTCTGAATATGAGTGTGGTATTCGGGGATCACAAATTGTTCCAACAAATAATGCAACCAACTTCATTCAATTATATTGAATCATTGTCCTCTGTCCGTCTCGAAAAAATGGTCCCATTATATTTTTAGTGAGAGACTAGATCTAGACTCTTCAGCAATCAGACTGTTGTGTAGTCGGACTGAACGGACTCAAAATCATGCTTTAACTAACACACAAGACAGCCTTTATATAAGAATTAAGAAGTATGTTTGAAACTGAGCATTCTATAAGATGATTCCAGAGCAAATCAACAACTAGATCGAATACGTCAACAATACAAGGAACAAGAAAATGGAGAGTATAAGATACATTGGACCATGCCATATGATGCTAACGACAATATCGAATATCAAATGGACACCACAAGAGCTAAATTGGACCAGTAAAAGACCATGTCACGCAATATACTACTACCTCCGTCCCAAAATGAAAGTTTTGCATAGCAAATTTGAATATTCAGTTTGGGACGGAGGTAGTAGCTAACACAGTAGTCATCAGAATTATGACTCAACCAACTTCAATAAATTGCATTATTGCATGATTTTGGATGGAAAGAGTATTGAGTAATTACAGCTGACTGCAAAAATCATTTGCCACATGCTGTAGGGCCAGCAGATGAAATGATCTGGTGAGTGACCGAGCCTGTATAAGATACTTCCAGAGCAAACCAACAAGTTGATACATGAATGTAGTATTCCCTTCGTCCTGAAATAAATATCGCAGTTGACTTGTCAACGTTTCTAAGATTTGTGCTTTACTGTACATTGCACATGTACAATGGTAAAATTGCACTTCGACTATGTCTTTAATTTTGAAATTATTTTAGGGGAATCGAAAGTATGACATTTATTTTGGGACGGAGGAGTAGCAAAATTATGTAGCTAAAAATGAAGAAATTGAGGTAACAAAGACTGATACTTACTTCAATTATAAAATCAACCCCCAGAAACTCCAATGCATTTTCTGAACAAGCCAATCTCGAGCTCCTCTTTAAAAAGATTGGCGCATGTTCGTATAGGCTTGAGCTTGAAAAAGTACGTGAACTAACTGAGCTCGAGCTAGACTAGCTCGGTTTGTTTACAGTCCTTTACAACTAAGAAATCGATTACTCTACGAAAATGATCTAACGAATCATCTGCATAACATATACGCACTCTGCCCCAGAAAGTTCATCCCATTTTGACTTTTATATGGTCAACACAAATGAACTTTGACCAAACATCGGTGTCGATCTAATCATTATAGTAAAATTCTAAAAATTGTAATTGATAAATCATTAAATGATTTATCAATAATAATTTTTAGAATTTCATTGTGATCATTAAATTGACACCAATGTTTGGTCAAATTTCATTTATGTTGACCATAAAAAGTCGAAATGGGACAAACTTTCCGGGAGAGAGGGAGTATGTGCAAGCAACAAAGAGTTAGTCCTAAAGTGGTTTGGGGTCGGTAATAACATACATATACAAGTATGGGCTTTGGACTCTAGGCCCCCTGGGCGAGATCCAAATGCCATAAAAACCCAAGGTCAGATCAAAATCCCATTTAAACCCACCACAACCCACAACCCGCCCCAGCCCCGCCCATGCCCTGCCCAGCCCATCCAACCTCATACCCGAGCCCGCCCATGCCCCAGCCCAGCCCAGCCCAGCTCACCGTTTGGATACAAAATTAAAATGTTGAGTATGGGAATTGAACCCATGACTTATTGTGAAAACTAACAACTTAACCACTACACCAACCAACTATTTGATACAAAATTTGCAATATATTCTATTACTATTGCGCCTAAATGAAACTAAGTGAAGAAAAAACAAGATTCTAAACCAATTTATAAAATTTTTGATTATTCCCAAAACATCAACTTTTGTTAAAAAAAAAAATGAAAAACAAGATTTAAAAAATATAAAGTATTTAAATATTTTATTAGAAAAAAATATAAAAGACCCAAAGATAAATTAAATTATAATTTTGTGCAATATCGAATTTTAATTTTTATTTTTTTTACTAGCACCTTCCAGTAAACTATTTATATAAAATGACACTATTTAAGTCTTTATTACCAAATTGTCATTATTTGCACTTATAAGACCTTTTGAGAGACTCATGAGTCTACTATGAGACCTTGTAAATAGACCCTCATAAGTCTTATATGAGACTTTTTTTACATGTCTCATAAGAATTTACAAAGACTTTGATACAAATTATAAGACCTAAAAAATGCACTTATGAGACCTTTGAGAGACTCATGAGACTGCTATGAGACCTTGTAAATAGACCCTCATAAGTCTTATATGAGACTTTTTTACATGTCTCATAAGAATTTACAAAGACTTTGATACAAATTATAAGACTTAAAAAATGCACTTATGAGACATTTGAGAGACTCATGAGTTTGCTATGAGACCTTGTAAATAGACTTATGAGTCTGGTATGAGACAATTTACGTGTCTCATAAGAATTTACAAGGCTTTGATACAAATTATAAGACTTTAAAAATCACTTATGAGACCTTTTAAGAGACTCATGAGTCTGATATGAGACTTTTGTAAATGGCTCTCACGAGTCTGATATGAGACAATTTACATGTTTAATAAGAATTTACAAGACTTTGATACAAATTATAAGACCTAATAAATCATTTTTTTAATGTAAAATGATATTTATTTTACAAATTTAATGTTTTTGTGAATAATCAAGAATTTCATTAATTGATTGGAAAGATTTAATTTATATCATTTATTTTGGCCAGAATGATACTTCTAATATTAAATGTTGAGAAACATTAAATAAGATATTTTGTGGTTCAGTGGTTAAGTCACACTTTCCCCTTGGAGATCATAAGTTCGAAACCTTATGGCAACTTTTTTGTTTTCATTTACAATGGCGGGTCTGTGCGGGTCTGGAGCGGGTTGCTGGGGTCCGAATCCGCTTAGGCTGGGGGAATCGGGTTGGGCGGGCCTGAGTGATGGGGTTTGGGGGGTTTTATGGCATTTTGATTTCAAATTTGGGGTTAGTTAGAATTTTGCATCTCGCCTGGGGTTTTATGGAATAAGAATCTGAGAGGAGGGGCCTTGTGGAATTTTTCCTACAAGTATTTACATACTTATAGCTTCTAAAAGTCTAGCATTAGCTACAAATGAACACACCAAAAAGAATCATTTATATTAATGTTGCTGATATGAGTTGATGGTTCAATGAAGAACTTGAACTTACCACAATAACCTTTTTCTTATGTTCAATGGAAGAGTGATAGCTTCAAAAGATGAAATATCAAAGCTCCTTGCTTGCAACCCAAATTGCACTTCACTTATCATTGCTTCAATAGCATCAAAACAGAGGTATGCACCAAGAAAGGATACTATACAACCCACCAACTAAAACAAAGAAATACCTCCCTTTGTCCCTGAAAGTTTGTCCCATAACGTAAATGAACTTTGATCAAACATTATTGATGTCTATCTAATCATTTTAGTGAAAATTCGAAATCTGTAATTGACAAATCATTAACTGATTTAACAATATCAATTTTCAGAATTTCCATGTGAACATTAGATTGACACCGATGTTTGGTCAATGTTCATTTATGTTGACCATAAAAAGTCAAAATGAGGAAAACTTTCCGGACACAGGGAGTAACAATTATTTGCACAATGGTTTAATCAAGATGCTCCAGAAATGAGATAAAAAAAAAAAACAGTGAGAACCCTATCAATCATTAAATCCTACAACTTCAATTCTCCTTCATTTGAACAATGCAGTCCTTAAAATTGTGTACAAATAAACAGTCTGATCACAACCTTCATTTTCCATTCTCTTCAAGAGCACTAAAACCTCATCAAACTTCCCATTCTTGGCGTGAGCATCAAGAAGGGCGTTGTAGTAATATGAATCTCGAGTACACCCTTTGTTTCTCTTTCTTCAAAGAGGCTTTCAACCTCTTCCAAGACCATCGATGAGACTAGAGTAAAACATTGACAATTACCCAATATGTGACCTCATCCAGTTCAAAACCTTTCAGTAGTCATTCTCTCGAAGAGGCCTAATTGCATCTTCCAATTCCCACTTTTAGTGTACGAAGCAATCAAAGCAGTATACATTTGAACCAAAATCAGCTTTGATCTTCAACCATAAAAAAGATCACCAAATAACACAAATTTCCAACTCCCTCTCGTTATATAGTACCAAACAAGAAGCATAATCACCTTCTGACTAACACCCCTGCGTCAAAGTTAAATAATCTCTGTCCCAAAATGATCTTCACATTTGCTAGTCTTCCCCCACTAGCAATACCCCTAAAAGGAAGTATCAAATTGGCTAGGCGACCAAGGGGATAGTTAACTTAGGAACTTCTTGCAGAACAGGCCAAGTTTTGCTCCATTGATGTTATTTTGCAAGAGGGATTGGATTTTGGGGAGCCATGGGAAAAGGGTTGCACCAATTCTGGGGGTGGAAGGGACGAAGCCATGCCCATCAAGTAGATGATATGAAGAAGGGATTTTGTTAGGGTTCTCCTCATTAGATCAGGGTTTTTGCACAGTAGTAAACAGAATTAGATTATTAAAAGTAATGCGAAAATTATTCCAACCAGGTCCTATGGTCTAGCGGTTAGGACATTGGACTCTGAATCCAGTAACCCGAGTTCAATTCTCGGTAGGACCTTATCTTTTTGTTTTTTTTTTTTTTTCATATTTCTCAAAAACAAATTATGAAACTCAAATTATGTGAGTTCCTTTGCTGACTTTAGTATTATTTTTTTCAGAATTCTATTGGACTTATCAAACGGACATTAATGTTTGATATAAAATTTTTATAAAACTTTGCTTTCAAAAAGGGTTTTTCCTCGCTACGGCGTGGACATCGTAAAAAAAAAAAAAAAAAAAAAAAAAACTCAAACCGAAGGGGTTTAACATTTATTGCTATTAATATGTTTAAAGGGTGAGCCAATTTTGTGGATAAATAAAATAAAAATTGTTTCCTTTTTCTATTTAATTTCATTTTAGATACTCCATCCGGACTCAATTATAAGCAATAAAAGTGGGTTTTTTTGACCTAAATATAAGCAACTCTAAGGGATTTCAAGACTATTTAATACTCTCTTACCAAAACTGCCCCTATTTAATTATTCATTTTCAAATACAAGTGCACATTTATTACACATTTAATATGAGGATATATTAGTAATTTTAACATGTTTTTATTATAAAATCAAGACAATTAACTAACTTAACTACTTTCTTAATAGGTGTGATTTTAGTTATTTTTGCTTATATTTGGGACCGGAGGTAGTACTTCAAATTGAGATGAGATTCCCTGTACCACAATCTGTGTACCACTTGTGCACCACAAGTGATATGACGGCTATGCATTATTTGTGATATTATAATTAACTCAAAATCTTAATAAAATATAGCAATTGGATCGCTTGTGGTACACGATGGTACATCAAAAGTGGTACAAGGGATTTCCTCACCTTCAAATTATGGTTCAATTTATATATTTTTTTCATGTGCAACGCACCTAATGAAACAAAGCGCGCGGGGGCTAGCAACAACTTAGTGAAACAACTGCCACTGAAGTTTTAATAGAGAAATTACAGATCGTGAACTGAAATAATTGTGGAAATGGCAAAGCTGGAAGCCATGGACGAACCCAGAAAGCAGAAGATAAAGCCCAGTAAATTCTTCGTCTTCGTAGATTACATTTTCCTCCTCATCTTCTTCGCTTTCCTTTGCTTCATCATCTTCAAGATGCTCGGCACCGTTTGATTTTTCAGGTCGTTCTTCTCTCCAATTTCATCTTCTCAATCTATTCTCATGTAATTGCTTGCTATTATGTCCTCCAATTTCATCTTCTTGCAATACCCTTTTGTTATAATGTTGAATGCCAATTTCGAAAAAAAAGAAAAAGAAAATTGTTGTGTGTAATAACATTGTTATTTGAGTTAAAATTCCGAGATTTTTTCTTGTACCAAATCTGGGTTTAGAATCATTGGTCTGTATATCTACTTCCTGTCATCATTTAACAAAATGGTGTATATAAATTTTTGTTTTAAGGTGATTGAATTTCATCTTCTTGCAATTCCCATTTGTTATAATGCACTCAATTTCATTTGTTCCTGTAATGCCCATTTCGAGAAATGTAAATATTCTTCTATGACCCATGTCGAATGACTCCTCAAATCCGCATGTAAATGCATCTCTTTGTACCAGTTAATTGCTTGGAGGTTGAGATGAATTGGGTGGATTGATGATCTATTGTCATTCGTACATCTGCGTTGGCCATGTCTTTCAGTTTTGCCCCATTTTCTCTTTTTATTCTGTATAATAGCAATGGGATATCAGGTAAATCGCTAAGCTATTTCCTTGTACGGAAGTTGGGTTTAAAATCCTAGGTCTGTGTAATCTACTCCTCGTCCTCGTCTAACAAAACGAGTTGATTTGGATCTGGAGGCAAATAATATCTATTGGACTCGCTTTTTCCTATAATTTAATATAAGAACATAGCTATTGATACCCACCTACAAGGGCTTATTGGGTCTTCTAGGGGCTTTGAGACTTTCACTATCTTACCAGTTAAGGAGGCTTTAAACATACTTCGGTCGATATTTTCTAGGGCAAGTATTAGATGTAAATCTAAGATGCACTATTCATGTTTCAACATGGTTTTGCCCCCTGGCGAGTGGCATGCACAAGGGAGTCAGGCCAAATTTGCAAGAAAGTTATCGAGCTTCTCGAATTAAAGGGTGAAAACCTAACAACTAAACAATAATTTTCCAAAATGCAGTAGTCACTTCTCTCACACATTTATAGTTTACCTTCCAAAAAGACCTACATACTATTCTATCAAATGTAGTACGAATCAAGAACCCCGAATTAAGGATGTTCACTTGCCCTCCTCCCCCCCCCCCAAAATACAATGGATGTGACTCCACTCATACCCATGGAACCCTCTGTTCAACTCTAGATACAATGGTATCTACTCCCTCCGTCCCTCTTTAACTTACAGTTGATGTGTTGTGAGTGTAGATAGTTGATTGGGAGAGAGAAAGTGGGGTAGAGAATAGTAAGTGGATAGATGTTGTTTGAATTTCTTTATTTAAATCATATTCTATAAGACAAAGTCCTTATATCACAAATATTTCTCAATACTTAATTTAGGAGAATAAATTTGTGCAATTCAACAAGAAAAATATATAAAAAGAAAAGCTATGCTTTAAGATGGCAAGTATCTATTTAGCACGAGAATTTATAATATTTGGTCTTATTCTAGGTTTGCCATTGTGGTCTATGAGGCTTACCCACATATATGATTTTTTTGGAAAAATACCATGATAAATTGATCTGCAAATTGCAGTCATTTTTTACGTTGATATGACGTGTGCGTGAGATCCGTTGGTTTTAACTTTTAAGTAGTAATATCTGCAAGTATAAATCCCAGGGGAGTTTAAACTGTATGAATGTAAAGCAGTAAATATGAACCAGGTCAAAGTGATTGTCCCAAATTTGAACCAGGTCAGTAGACAAAGCAATTGCTTCTTGACCTTTGCTCCGAGCGTACCCGCTTGGTAACATAAGCCAGATAACAGTCTCAGGGGAGTATGAGCTATTATCAGCTTGTATAGATGTTGCCTTCGGTAGATGGCTACCATATTTATCGGGTCATGTTCATTCATTGATTACCTAACCTCATCAATGACACAATTGGTTCCAGTTGCCTGTGTATATATCCCTCCGTCCCTCTTTAATCTACAAAATTTACCATTTTGGTTGTCCCACTTTAATCTACAAAGTCCTAAAAAGGAAATTTTTAATACTTTTAAAATAATAGGACCCACTTGTCCTACTCACAACAACTATCCACTTACTATTCTCTACCCCACTTTCTCTCTCCCACTCAACTATCTACACTTACAACACATCAACTTTTTCACTTTTTTCCTTAAATAATGTGCCCAACCCAAAATTTGTAAGTTAAAGAGGGACGGAGGGAGTATGTGTTACTGTCTCTGTCCCAAAATGAATGTCCAAAAAACTTTCAAATTTGCTCTTCTTCCAAATTTCAAATTTGCTCTTGATCAAGAGCAAATTTGAATGTTTTTTGGTCATTCATTTTGGGACAGAGGAAGTATACATTAAGGGAGAGGGACTCATTGGAGTCTTGGACTCTTCTAGCCTCTCTCTATTCAGTCCCTTAACAACCTTCCAAGTTGCCTTTTTTACAACTTAAACTTTCAGAGGGTGAGCAAGTCAAGCGAACCGCCCTACCTGGCCAGCAGAGCTTGCTGCATAGGCAGATTTATTTTAAATATTAAAATGGACTTTTCAAATCTTCAACCATGAAAATTATATTTGTATATACTTGCACATAGATCGTGTGTGTATCTGAAACCACTTCTTTATCACTATGTCGCATGGTATTAGGAACTGGATTTGAACATTTACATATTCTAAAAACATTTTTTTTTTGTTTGAACTGAATGCCTACTACTTTTCTCTCATCAACTCTCATTTTATTTGTCTAATTTATTTTTTATATGGTGCAGATCTAACGGTGGCTTCTATCAGTTCAAGAGCCAATTCAAGGTTTAAGAGTTATGCAACCCCAGACTGTCATCAGATTCAAGTTTTGTATTCAAGATTCAAAATGTTACCATTTCCTCGAAGAGAAGCCCCTGCCCTAATGACATTAAGGTTTCATTATTAGCATAGCAGCATTTTCTACTATTTTTTATACTGGACAAAAACTTGTGTGAGATGGTCTCACACATGAGACGGGTCTTGTTGAGAGAGTAAATGGTTTGCCCCTCTATGGGAGGGGCAGGGCAAGCCCATTTCCTCTCTCATCGAGACCCGTCTCATACATGAGATGGTCTCACAAGAGACTTCCTCTTTCTACTGAACTCGTATATAATTACAACTCATAATGCAACTTGTGCATGCAAAGGTCTTATGCCTAGTCTCTTTTCTCTTAGATAAGTTAGTATCTCCCTTCTTTTTGTCTACGATTTTGGTCACCTATTTCAGTGGTGGACTTTCGTGAATTACTTATGAAATGTATTTATACTTGAGGATTAAACATTTACCGCTCTTGTAATTTGTATGTGGGAAACTTTCTTCTTTGGAGGGTTGGTGATAATTGAGAACATGAGAAGAATCATGCTTGACTTGCTCTACGTAGGATGTTTGAAGAGAATGGCATTTAGGACTGAAACATATACCCCGTATTTGTCTTCGTGGGACATTCTGTTTATTATCTGATTCTGGTCTTTTTCTAAGCTAGAGTTTCAAGTGGTGTCTTAATCAGCTGAGTAGTCGAGAAATTTTGTTTGGTCAGATGAAATAGGTCGAGATGATAATGTTTAATGTGCACCATAGGCATTTAACGATATTTATGAATGCAACAATCATTTACCTAGCCCGTTTCCTTTGGAGAATTGTATTTATGGAGGATCTGCTAAGGGTTATGATATTCTTGATAGGTCATTTGTTGTCAGTTTATTATTTTAAAGTCCTAAAAACACATTTTATGATATATTTAACCCCCGTATTACAACCAACAGAAACTAGTGGACCACGGGAACCAAAATTAGGACCATGACAAGGCTCGAAACAACCAAATTATATACAAATACCATACTTATTAATTGGAAATCAAGCTTAGAA
Source organism: Campanula takesimana (assembly GCA_026119855.1). Lineage (NCBI taxonomy): Eukaryota > Viridiplantae > Streptophyta > Magnoliopsida > Asterales > Campanulaceae > Campanula > Campanula takesimana. The sequence continues at coordinate 656,185 of JAOWBW010000640.1, read as the reverse complement.
AATGCAGAAATGTTCAAGGATGGGCAGCAGAAGGAACAAGAACATTTCCACGCCCAGGGATGGGGACCTCAACTCCGGGTTTGGGAACAAAAGTATAATCACCACTCGGAATGTATCTCTGCCCCGTGCTCGGGACAGGATTGTGTGTAATGGGGTTGAATCCCTTTATGCGATTAGGTATTTTCACCCGTCGGATTCTGGGAAAGTGGACGTTGCGATTTGAATGAGTCGGGATGTTTCATGTCCTCATTGATTGTCACGTCCTGCAAACATTGTGGAGATGAGAATAATGTTGAGAATGCAAAGGAAGGCACGGAGCGATTGAGGAGTGATTTTAGCCGGAATTTAAGTTGCGAGACTGAGGGAATGGTGATGGAGAATGCATGGGATTTGCTTATATAGTGTTGGTTAGGGGAGTTGGGTGAGATCTTGACGGTGCTTTAAGAGATGAGTTTTGTTGTGAAGGACACAGAATTCATGTATAGTGTTGGTGTGTGTCTGTGTGTGTGAGAGAGAGAGAGAGAGAGAGGCTGAAATAGAAATAGCTTCACCAACAGATTAAACGGTCAATAGTGCCTTCAATTACTTCAGTATTGATGAATCTCAAAAACAGGTTGAGGTTTGGGACTTCAATTATTACTCACAGTTATCCATGTCTTTATCTATTGAAGTATACTCCCTCCGTCCCATCTTAAACTTAAAAAAATTCCATTTTGGGCGTCCCATCTTAAACTTCAAAATCCCAAAATGGAAACTTATTTATGCTTTTTTATTTAGTGGGACCTACATGTCATGCACACAACAACTATCCACTAACTATTACCTACCCCACTTTTTCTCTCCTTCCCACTTTCTATACTCACAACACTCTACCCCGCTATCTATCTATATTACAATACAAAGCAAGAATAACTGTTTTACAAAGAGAGACTGAGATTGCTTCTCAAAATTTGATCGGACGACCTAAGTTGATCCTAATAACCCACTCCCATGAAAACCGTCAGACAGTTAACTCCCTCAAGTAACCTCCTCACCTTTGTTAACTTACAGTGTATCTTTTCTCCCCCACTACTCAACTTAAAAGTTAATGTGATTTTGGGTTATGAAAAAGAGGAAATTGAGTTGGATTAAGGGGTTTTATGTGAGATGACAAAATTAAATGGGATTATTTTTTCCTTTTCATATTGTCACCGTGCCAGTGGCACGGGTAAGAATACTAGTATTTTATAATATAAAGATTCTCATCTTAATTCTTGTGCCCACATTTTTTTTGAAGTTTAAGATGGGACGGCGGGAGTATTTAGTACTCCCTCTGTCCCCCAGAATGATAGTCTCCTTATTTTCATGGGTTTTACGAAGGAACTTTGAGTAATAATTAAGGCTACTTTTAATTATTCTAATGAAATTTTTGAAATTGTTCATGATACACCATTATAAATACCATTAATATCAAATTTTAGATTCACGTTAACATAATTATAAGTAGCATTTATAACTGCTGCTCAAAGTTCCTTCGTAGTAACAACAAAAAAATGTGGACTATCTTTCTGGGACGGAGGGAGTATAATGGAACTTTGGTAAGTCTGTTATATAGAGACAAAGGCTTTAAGGATGCAATGCATTTTGTGAATGTATTATGTTAATAGTCTGATTTTGTTGGTGATAAATGACATTTTGTTTTTAATTTGATTGTCCAGAGAAAATGACTCTTAAAGATGTACTAAATGCATTTATGCAGCTGCTGTTTTATGTTTATAATCTGACATATTACTTACAGTACACGGCTTTAGATTTTATAAGGCATGGGATCAGGTAACTACTGTCTCTACTTCTGTGGGCAACTAGTTGGATGATTTATGGTTGAGGGTTCCACGTTTTTCAATGAAAATTTTACACATATTTGCACCGGTCCCATTTTTATTTTTATTTTTATTTTTAAGAAAAGCAACCTCGTGCTCGTGCATTAAAGCTCTCACTACGTGTGGGGTCCAGGAAAGACCTGAAACCACAAAGATTGATTGATTAAGCTGTTGTGACTGCAGTTCAGTACTCAGTTTTAGGTTAATACTTAATGCAGATGCATATGTTGTGCGTGGTGCGGAAGCGGTTCTCATGCACACCAATAATTATGTTATGCTACAACATTAATTTGGACACGAACAACATGACGGAAAGATAAATAAGACGAGATTTTAACGTGGTTCACCCTAACATCAATGGGCTACGTCCACAGACCAACTTCACTATAATATCATCATTACAACACTACGAGTTTTAATCAAGAAACTCGCAAAGACTCACCACTTAACACAATAGTATTACAAGAATGGATCTGAAACTCTTGAATTCATTAGATCGTGTCATTTCTTTTGCAGCATTAGTAAAAATTGATAGTTCCGATTTTGGCCTTTCTCTGAAGTTGCATACCTCAAAAGATAAGTGTTACTACTAATAAGATGCAACTCATACACAATAAATGTTATCTCACACTGCTGATAAGATGTAACACATGTTTTATAGTTTATCCGTCCCGAAATGATATTCTCATTTGCGGCTTTTCATTGTCCAAAAAAATTCTTCTCAGTTCTACAATTAGGTTTAAATGTGTATAAACACAACATGGCTAGTGAGAAAAAGTTTGAAAAGTCAAATATGAAAATCATTTTAGGACAGAGGGAGTATGATGTAACTTATGTAACTCACGTACCCGTAAAAGTCAAACTTCTGTTCTGTGCAGTCCGACTACACAGGCCCATATCCCTGTTCTGTGCAGTCCGACTACACAGCCCAGATCCCTGACATTAGAACGGTAAAACTCAATAGGCACGCACGCGGAATGCACAAAGAATGTACCAGTACTACTATACTTCCTTCTTTGTTGTCATATTACTGTATAGGTTTGGGATGCATTTTATTAGATATTCAGTAGGGTCTTCAACCCAAGGAAGGAAAATAGTAGCTCATAGATACCAGAAAATGTGGACGCTGGGACTGAAGTTGAATAATGAGCTGGTATATTTTATGTCAGTGTTCATGTTCAATTTGATTGAAATTTGACAAAAAAAAAAAAAAAAAAGAGCAAAATAAAATACATTTTATTAGATAATCAATAGGTTCTACAACAAACAAAGGAAACTAATAGACCATAGAAACAGAATTCAGGACAATGCTTAAGGCTCGAACCAACCAAATCATCTACCATGATACCACACTTATTTTACGTAAAGTCGTAAACCGAGCTTAGAAATTGCAAATACGTTCAAGGACGAACTGCGGAAGGAACTGGAACACTGCCACCACTGGCCGGAACCTCAACACCAGGGTTGGGAATGGAAGTGTCATCACCACCGGGAATATAGCTCCGGCCAGTTCCACCACCAACAATGCCCGGAATACTAACTCCAGCCCCACTATTGGTCCCGGATTTTCCGGTGACGGGGTTGTATGTAAAGGGGTTGAATCCCTTTTTGTGGTCGGGGACCATGACACGTCCTACTCCGGGAATGAGGAAACTCCGGTCGTCGGGGTTGATGAACGAGTCGGGATGTTTCACGTCCGGTATGTCACGTGCTACGATGAATGATGTGGAAATGATGAGGATGATGGAGAGGAGTGGTAGGAGGGATTGAAGAGTAATTTTAGCCATTGTTGTAATAAGAGTGCAAGTGTTTGTGTGTGAAGAAATGGTGATGGGGAAAATGGGAAGGCTTGAGGCAGTGTTATATAGAATGGGTTTGGCGATCGTTAGGTTAGATAATGGCGGTGATTAAAGACATGGTTTTTAATTTGTTGAGTTAGGAAACAGAATCAGTGTAGTGTGTGTGTGTGTGTTTGTGAGTGTGTGTTTGTGAGTGTGTTTTGTGACCACAAATGGAAAGATAAATTGTGTGTATGTTAGACTGATTTGGGATTCACCAACGACTTATACGGTCAATTTACTTCAATATTGATGAATATCAAAAAGTTGGTGAGGGTTAAATAATACTCCCTCTGTCCCGGAAAGTTGAGCCCTCTTTTTTCTTTGATACTACAAATGAATTTTGAATAATAATTTCGGCTACTTTTATTTATCTTCATGACAATCTAAAAATTGGTATTGATAGCATTTATAATGGCGGATCAATAGTAAATTTTCATTAAGATAATTAAATGTAGCATAAATTATACTCCCTCCGTCCCATTTGAAGCTTCACCATTTTGGTGATGGCACAAAAATTAAGGAAAGTGATGAGTGTAAGAAGGGTTGTGAGAGGGAAGAAGTTAGTGATTATGACAAGTGGGGCCTACAATTTAAATATGTGAGGGGAATGTTAGTGGGTATGACAAGTGGGCCCCATAATTTAAGTATGTGAGAGGAAGAAGTGAGTAGGTATAACAAGTGGGGCCTACACTTTTTACCATTTTAGGAAATGATGAAGCTTTCAACGGGAAACCCATTTGGGTAAAAGGTGAAGCTTCAAATGGGACGGAGGGAGTATTAGGCCTTGTTTGTTTTTCCATTCAGATCCACTTAATGGGGTGAATGTTTGAGAGAATTACACCTTAAGGCATTAAGTCTGTTTTTTTTTTTTTCAGATTCAGATCTAAAAGCATTTGAATTGTCTCTTAATGTTCAGACTTAAAATGAAGTCTGATTTGCCTCTGAATTGATTTTTTTTCAATTTATATTTTTTCTTAAACTCATAATTCTAAAGATATCCTACTAAAACACTATATAAACTATTCACGTCATTTTTCTACTTCATTCAATGTCGTAATCCTAAATTCAGATGTGTATTCAGACGAATAATCAAACAGTTTGAATAATTCATAAATCAACTTTCAGACGCTGCCTCTTATCAATTCAGATATGCATTCAGATTTCAGGACTTAACACTTAAAAAAAACAAACGCCACCTTATTGTTCAAATTTTATTCGCAATATAAATGAAAAAGGAAATACTAACTTTCTGAAATAAAAAATATTTTTTAAATAATTTTATAAATCAACTAGAGGTGGTCTCTTGTAAGAACACCTAGATCCATCTCATAGTAGAGACGGGTCGACCCATGACCCGTGTACAACATTCTCCGCGAACCATAGGATCCCAACTCATGCTCTACTCAAAATTTGCCACGTAGCAGCGATCCAGGCCCAAAAATAAAATTTCAGAAAAAAAAAAGGTTTCTTTTAGTTTTTATATTATTATTTTTTGGCAGTTTTTTTCGTTTACAAAAGTAATACTTAGTATAACTAATTGTAACAACTGTTTTACTTATAACATTGTTTATAAATAAATGTAACACCTATTTAAAAAAAATAAAAAAAATAGCTCATTTTACTCATCTTTCAACTGTAATACTAACTATAAATACGTGTAACACTAACAATAACTAAATTTAATTATCTTAATACTGAAATATAATAGTGTTTTTGCATAATAATTTTTTAAAGTATTTTTATTTTTTGAAAGAAAGTAACATTTGAAAAATAACAACTTATATACATGAATGTAATTGTTTGTACAAGTAAATGTAGCACTTTAGTAAACGAAATTGTAACAGATTTCTATAGATAATGTAATAGTTTTACATGTATCATGATAAATTGAACCCATTGTAACTTATTAATTTGAAAATATATGGATATACTATTATACAAGTAAACGTAACTGTTTTACAATGTTATTATACAAGTAAAATGTAATATTCATTTATAAAAATTGATACTCTTTTATTTTTACTATGTTACTAACACAAGTGTTTTTAGTTCTAAAGTGTAAAGGGTTGAATTATTACTTTTCCATACATATGTGTTACAATTATGTATAAACACTGCTACATAAAGGCAATTTGCAGATTGGTAACCTGAGTTTGTCTAAAGTTTGCAATCCCCAACCTAAAAGTTCAGTTTTGCATATTAGTTACCCAAATTTGTTAATTTTTTGCAATGTGGTGAATAAACTAACTTTTCGTTAATTTTTTGACAAACCTAAACACATGTGCAACGCACATGACTTTTTAAAAAAGGCAATCTTGTCAATTTTCAAAGGTGTGCAACTCAACCACCACATTGCAAATGTGTTTAGGTCCAAAAATTGACAATATTGCCCTTTTAAAAAGTCATGTGAGTTGCACATGTGTTTAGATCTGTCAAAAAAAATAACGGAGAGTTAGTTTATTCACCACATTGCAAAAAAATTGACAAACTTGGGTAACCAATTTGCGAAATTGAACTTTTAGGTGAGGATTGCAAACTTTCGACAAACTCAGCTTACCAATTTGCAAATTACCCTATAAGTAACACATTTTTTACATTTTAGTTATAACAAGTATTACTTTTAGCAAATGAAGAAAACATAAAAAAAAAAAAAAAAACCATTGTTACTTTTCTGTATATATGTATTGCTTTTATGTATACAAACTGTTACATAAAGGTAACACGTTTGTTACATTTAGTTATAGTAACTATTACTTTTGACAAATGAAAAAATCACAAAAAAATAATAAAAAAATTATTGACCGCGGGTCATTGGTTCGGATCGTGGGTCGAAAACACAATAATAGCCCAGATCCATGACCAGTATAATGAGATCCATGACCAGTACAATGAAACGGATTTTAGTGTTCTTATGCAAGTTTTTCTCAATCAACTATAACACTCTTTACTGATAGAGATATTACAGAATCTCACTCTACTTCTGATACTTAGTCTCCTAATTTATGTACATATATAGTTTCCTTATTCAATTATGTAACTAGAGTAGGAATTGTATTTTCCTTATACTAGCTTAACTTGGTCTCCAAGTAACTCATGTATATATACCTTTGAATTATGAATAATATAGAAGTTTTCCAGTTATCTCAATACTCTATTATGGTATACAGAGCATAGGTCCAAAATCTAGGTTTCTTCTTTTTTTAGGCCGCCCCCCCCCCCCCTCCTCTGGCTATTCCGACAGCCTCTCCTCCCTCTTCCAATGGCTTCCGGTGATAATTCTCCCTACCTTCTTCCCAATACCGCCAAACCTACCAAACCCTTAGTTGTAGTCTCTCTTTCTCATATCCTCAAACTTACCCCTACCAATTACATAGCTTGGAAAATACAAATTGAAGCAACCCTCATTGGCCATGATCTCTTTCAATACATCGACGGAACTCTCCTTGCTCCACCACAAAACCTACCATCGCCACCCACCGAAACACCTAAACCCTACTCCTCCTCCACAACCTCTAATCCCGCCTACACAACTTGGTTCCGTCAAGACAAGTTACTTCTTGGCCCCCTAGCCAGCACCCTATCCGCCCCTCTTGTCTCGCTTATTCATCAGCGACTACTTGAATATGGAGTATATTTTAGAAGGTTTAAATGGCTAATATAACCACTATTTTTCAGAGTGAACGGGTTGTATTTTAATTAGTTTATAGGACTACTTGGGTTTTTTTCTTTCCGAAATAGATACTCCGGTTTGATTTTTATAAATATTTTAAAGAGTATATTGTAAGTTTTGAAAATTCAATATTTAAGGCTTAAAGCTTTAATTTTAGAAATAAAATTAATTTTTTTGGGACAAACGAAAAGTGGAAACGAAAATATTTGAAATGGAGGGAGTAGACTAAGGAAGTAGGAAGGAGTCTCTGTTTGTAAATAAGAATCTTGACAAGTTTATGCTCCCTGCCATTGCTAAGAGTTTGAGAGTTTAAAGTTTAAGGGTCGATTGTAGAAAAGTCGGTCTATAACACATTTTTCATTAAAGCGAGCGTAAAATAAGTTTTTCACGGCATTTTCGCTTTGTAGAAAGGGTTTTCATATTTTAAAACTTACAAATCAATGTCTAAAATGACAAAAACTAGCAATGTAGAGAGTTTTTTTAACGACAATAAGAATTATAATTTCTCCTTCCATTCTGGAAAAATAATTCTAAAATAGCTTTAATTCTCAATTTAATTGAGATTTGACCAAAAAAAGAAAAGAAAAAACTTGTGAAATTTAACTTCAGCAGTCAATCTTATGTGGCTTCTTCAAGAAAAAATTAATCTACCTGTATTACTATCCAAAAATGAGCCAAACGCACAGCAACAAATATCATAAAATTATCAACAAATCCACAAAGATTTTACATCTCTACTGAGACAGAAGACAACACTAATACAACACAACACAATTACAAATTTTATGTCCTTGGTCTTTCTTCAGAAAATCTTGGAAGCTGCACGAGCGAGTTGACTCGTGTAACCCCTTCCAACCCAGACCAGTTCTGATCTTCCGCTACTACACCACCACCTTCACCATTTCCATCAATCGCCACTCTTCTACACGACTCAATATCTTCAGATGAACGGACCGTATAGTTTCTATGCAACGATGGCTCAGAGTTCTGTCCATCGTCCGATTCCCCTGCATTTCCAGAATGGTTGCTTTGAATAGTAGCAGAAGAGAAACCTTGTTCATCGTAATCGGATTCTGAATCCATTTTACCGTCAAGGAATAGGCAGACAACTGCACAGTCGTCCATTTTTGATGTAGGGTATTTGGATTTCCATTCACGAGCAGCCGAGTCAACTACTGTTCTTGCAGCTGATGATCGGCTTTGAGTTGTTGAAACTATTTCCACTACTTCTTCATTGCTTAATACGTCCAAACCTGCATTTAGGTAGTGGGATTGTTGAGAAATGCAATGTATAGAATACATTAGTCATTAGTGAATCGAGTTGCGGAAATTACAACCCAAAAGATAAGTACTAGTGCAGTTAAAAACAATTAAAATGACCCCATCACAAGCTCCATTTTGTGAAAAAATGATGCCAAGGATTTCCCGTTCAAAAAGGATATTGTTATCCCCATTCAAATTGGGTGAAGCTCTAACAAACTTTTTGATCTTTCCAATTCTACCCTTGTAATCTTAAATCATAATTACAATACAAATACTCCCTCCGTCCCAAAATGATTTTCGCATTTGACTATTCAAACTTTTGAGGATATCAACACTTGCTTCACTAACCATGTTGTGATTATGCGCATTTAAGCCAAAATTGTAGAAATGTGAAGAACTTTTTGGGACAATGAAAATGGCAAATGAGAAGATTATTTCGGGAGAGAGAAATAACTGCCCACTACTTCCATTAACTGTCAAAATATAACTACCTAAATACCCTTAACGATCACGTTATGGGAGACCAATTAAGACTAGATATCAAAGTCCAGTAACTTATAACTTATGACATTATGAAAAGCATTGGTGGATTGCATCCCATCTATCAAATTCTCACGCATAATTTCACACATTCACTACAGAAAAAGACATTTTTAGAGTATCAAGTGCAAATTAAGGAAGTTGACTACTAGCACAACACAATTGGGGGCACATGTACATAAATATCCTTAATGATCACGTTATGACCTACCAAGTGCAAATTACGACTTAATAACCTAGCCCCACTCTTTCAACTAGAAAAGAGAATCTTAAGAAATTGTCCAATCAACAACGTACAGATTCAAAGGTAGAACACGTACCCCATCTGAGGCAAGAACAATGAACTTATCCATGTCCGTTAGAATCCGGTGTGAGAATTCAGGAATAGAGATCACTCCATATTCTTTCAGACAAAAATCCCCAAATGCTCTAGCCATTGCTAGCCCAGGGGCATCATCAAACGGTAGCCAAACTCTGGGCACTTCAGGTTCATCTTGCAAGGCAAAAACACGCCCTTTGCACCGTTTAATCCTTTCAGCTTCCCCTAAAAATGGAGGGGGGGGGGGAAGGACGCAATAAATTAGAATATAAGCCTCAAATGGCAACAACATTGGCACATATTTTTCATGCAATAATGCATACTTGGCAAATCAGGCTTCAGATCAACAGTCAGCTGAATTGCTACCACTGAATCGTTGATGTCTTTGGATCCCAAGATAGCCCTAGAATCTCCTATACTTCCCATGAAAAGATTTGATCCCTACCAATAAATAAACAAAAAAACATCAAATTAGACAAAAAAAAAAAAAAAAAGGGAACTAGAAAAGGAGGGCAAGAGCATGGATCCAGGAACTATGCAATCGAACTGAGTTACATCTTATAGTAACATGGGTTATATTTTATCGACGTGAGATAACATGTATAGTAGCATGAGTTACATCTTATAATAATATTTTCAAACAGTTGTACAGTCCAGCTGCATAGACCCTAAATTCGTAATAAGTATAGCTACAAGTCATCCCATGGTAGGACTAATACCTGCTTTATGATAGTGACAGCAGTACTACCACTGCAAAAGCAATCCAAGTTAGGATGGGACCTCAACTCCTTATCCATGGCTTTATATGACTTAAGGAAAGCTTCTCTCCATAATGTATCTACTTTTTCCTCTGTTCCTTCATCAGAATCTACTCCATCTGATCTTGACTCCCCATTACAGCATGTAACATTAGACCCCTTAGCCTTTGATTCATGCGAATGCATAAAAGAAAATAACTTTAATGGCAACGTATCCCTCACTTTCCGAGCAACAAGATGGCCATGTGGACCGTGCCCATCAAAGACACCACAAAAAATCGCATCATCGGACATGAAATCCTGAAAAAAGATTACTACTTAATTAAGACGCCACAAAAAATGGCATCATCAGACATGAAATCCTGAAAAAGATTACTCCTTCTGTCCCGAAATAAATGTCTCACTTTCCATTTTGGTTTGTCCCAAATTAAATGTCGTGTTTCCCAATAAAGAAAGTGACTTGGTATATTTATCGTTGTACAAATAATGTACAAACTAGTAAAGCACATTCCTTAAAAACGTTAACGAGTCAACTGCGAAATTTATTCTGGGACGGAGAGAGTACTACTTAAATAATGAATAAATGAATGAATAAAAACAAGCAAGATCAGCAAAAATTTGACACTTAAAGAAAAGATGCAAACTTACTTCCCAAACAATCATTGCATCCTGGTTTATGCCCTTACGACCTTGCTGAGTGAATATACAAGAACTCCGGCTTTTCCCATTTGTGAAAATCCGGTTAGGTATTGAGCCCAATTGTTGCAAGCTACTAATATGGTCAGAAAATGTCCTCCTAGTCCTCTTCGGTCCACATACATTGATTCCCATACAACAAGGGGAAACTACCTCTCCGTTGCTATTGCTACTACTACTACTACATCGACTACTAGTTGATAGACAACACCCCATCTCTATCAGACCCCAAAAGAGACTATCAGACCCCAAAAGAGAACATTCGATGTAAAATCGTCGAGGCAATCCTTTCTTTATGCTCACAAAGATCTCACAAGGAAATCTAAAATGAACGGTTAAAATTCCAAATATTCCCAAAGCAATAAAACCATGGAGTTTTTTTTTCCTAGCACGGAAAACTAGGGTCTGTCTTCTTTTGGTCAAATGTCAATACCGTTGAAGGAGGTGTGAACAGATAATAACCCCAGCTAAACAAATCAATAAAGTGATAATTAATATTAATAAATTATTCATATCTTGCACAAAGGCTAGAAATAGATGCATGTGTAAGAACTTCCACATCAAGCGCGACATAGTTTAAGGGATCTTGCATGTGAACCACATATATTAAATGCAAACCATAATCAGAGTCATCAGTCTTCAAAGAGAGGTCTAATTGTTATATTACAACTAGGAAGTTTATTTATTTTTAATGCATTCTTCAAACTATTAGCCGGAAAAAGAAGATACCCATTTAAGCAGGCAAACTCATGTAGGCTAGCCAATCCATCAACTTATAATTTGTTCAAAAATAATCTAATATTGACCTTCAATTCAAACCACACTAGACAAAATCATGATAAACTTAAGCAATTATTGCAGATATCTACGCAAGAATTTACTTTAAACCCATTGTAAATCTTATTTTCACCTCAAGCAAACTGTATGCAGAACAGTGAATCCAGAAATTTAGGAACTTCAAAAAGGACCAAAAATACTTTGATATTTGAACATGAATCTTGAATTTGAATAGACATAACATATCCTATTTGATCAATTTCATTTTCATCAATTAGAAACTCGAAAATGGCCAAAAGATTGAACATTACTATGTTTGAATTTCAAAATTGGTTAAACAGCAAAAAAGCCAAAACTACAGAACAAAAAGAACCCAAATAAGTTACGAGGTAGAACAAGGGAGATTGACTAGCAACTTGAGTAACTAAGAAATTCAACCCACAATTTAGTAGTATGTTTCTAAGTTACAGATCCAAACAAACTTAAACCCAAATGTCAATATTTATTTCTTCTTAAATTTCCAAGAACCAACAGGAAAAAAGAAGACATTTTTAAGGGGAAAACGAAAAGATAGATCTTTAGTAAATCCCAGAAGATACAAGTAGACAAACAGAAGTAAGAAGTAGAAACTTACACTGAGAACTTTGAAGCAAAAAAAATAATAATAGAGAAATGGCAGAAATGTAAGGCCAAATAATGGGTTTGAACATTGAACAATACAATTAACAAGAGATAAAAGAGAGTGAAAATAAGTTCACCTGGGCAATTTTGAAATTGTGTGACTGGGAAAGGGAGTGAAATGGGAGATTTCAGAAGGGAAAGGTGTGTGATTGTGTGTGGGAAAGAAGAAAGATAGGTGTACATTAATGGGAAAAGCAAAAAAAAAACCTGGAAAGGAAAAAAAGGGGAAAGGAGGGAGAGATACAACTGTGTAATACTATGTGCGGGCAGTTAACTGTTGTATGGACCACGCTTTCTAAATAGCGTTTTTTTTTTTTTTTTTTTTTTTTTTTTTTTTAACGGCTGAACTATATCATTCATAGACAATTGTCATTGTTTACAAATTCCTATAGAATCTATTATAGTCTTATCTAAAAACCTACCGATTTATAGTCCTGTTTATTACAAGTTCCTATGGAGTTTCACCATTGTCAAACCTATTACAGCGAGTAATATTTGGCTTTTAGAAGTTGATGTTGCAATCTTTCATAGACGTCCCCGCGCTATCTGGTATTTTGCTTCTAAATAGCGTGTTGATGTTTTGACTTTTGTCTACGACCAGCACTATTTGCAACCCCAACATTTTATAGTACACCCAAATTGTCGACATTATAAATATAAAGGTATTAATTAAACCAAGGTTCTAAAAATAGCTAGGCGGAGGTCACGCGGCAAAGTGGGGCTAGCTCCTAAAGGCCTAGGCGGGGTTTAAGCGGGGCCTAGGTAGGGCCGAGAATTCACACACGAATCATTAAATATCTTCATATTACTACTACACCTACACCTTTTTTCTTTTTTCTTTTTTCCGAAGGGATCCTACACCTTTTTTTAAGTATTTAATTTTTGTAACTATTATTTTAAGATAGAAGGATGTAGCATATACAAACAAAATGATAGCTTATCACATTACAACAGAATTGAGCGCCCACACAAATTCATCTCACACACCTTAAAATGTTGATCCATTCCTACATCTCAATCCAACACCCTAAAAACCAAAACCCTAGCCCTACTCTCTTTCTCTCTTTTCTCTTTTAGCACCGCCATACCCTCCTCTCCCTCTTTTCTCTATTTTTTTTCTCTCTTTAGTTTTCTTATTTTCTCTGATCCCTGCCGTCTCTCTATCACTCTCCCTTATCTCTCTTTTTTTACATTTCTCTTGACCAAACAAAACACAAAACCATGGATGGTCCACCCATCCGCTGCCACCACCCTTTTCTTCTTCGCCACGGCACTACTAGTTTCTCCATTTCTGCTCTACCCACTAGCGGCGCCTAGGCCCTCCTATGCCAGCCTAAATCTGCATAGGCGGTGCTTTGTTCCTTATCCACCTATTTCCCCCGATTTGGTGTTACTCGTCGCGCAGGAGTGCCTCCTAGCGCCTAGGCGTCCGTCTAGGCCGATTTTTGGAAAATTGATTTAAACTATAATATTTTTAATTAATAATCTTAATTATTGACATTCCTTAATCAATCAAAAATAACTCCTCCAAATAGACATAGTGTGGGGACGAGAATACATCAAGGCTAAATATGGCTTCTTAGCGAGAGATGAGGTACTAGCGTCATCACAAAGATTATAACAAAGAGAGAGCTTCTCGAGGTTGGATAGGTGTGCAATTTTAGGAACTAAACTCGATAACTGAGTAGTCGTTAAATCTAACTTGGTTAAACTCGGCAGGAGCTTTAATTCAGATCATGAAGTTGGTAGCCGGTGATACATATTAAGGATAGTAGTCAGACCTCATCCTTTATCATTATCGATCATGGGGTTGTCATATTTTGAGGGTTCAATTATAAGAAAATAACAAATCATAAGGCCTTAAAATAAACATTAATGCAATTTACGACTACGAAGAGATTAGAAATAGGCATCAATGGATTTATGTGTGTGAAGTTTGAAACCTCAATAAGGAAAAAGAAGGGTTGATCCTTGACATAACTTGTTAATGTTATACTGAAGACAAATATGTAGTGTTTGGTAGCTAGTGTTTATCGCGGATGAAATGTATTGAAGTTTGTTTCACTCTAGAACTGATAGAGGTCTCCACAATAATTAATTGAATGGTGGTTGCTATGGAGGTTGTCGTATTACTTATGAAGGTTGAAATTATGAGTAAATTACAGAACCATGCAATGTACTACATCTTCGATTTCACAAAATATATTATACTTTTTAGTAACAATATAATCCAGTGTACTTTTGGGATTTTTTACAAATATGAAACATAAGTAGATGACGTTAGCTTTTGTTAATGGAATGATGACAACTCCCTTCCCTCATCTATAAACTAACACACATTAAAAAATTTAGTTATAAACTAACACCCATCCCCCATCAAACACCACTCCCCCTTCTCTTTCCTCCCATGTGACTGTGACAGGCTCCCCCACCCCCCATTTTCCCCACCACACTACCGTTGGAAACAACCATCCTCTTCTCTCTCCTTTCCATTTTCTTCCTCAATATACATAATCTTCTCCATTTTCACAGGAAATGATTTCGAATTTGGTTGAAAAATAGAAAACCCAATCAAAAATTGAATCCCCTAAATTCGATTATCGAGTTGTTTTGGTTGATACATAGTTGTTTAAAAGTTGAAATTTAAACCCTAAATGAAAAAGCTACTTCAATTGGGGGTTTTTTGTTTAGGAGAAAAGGTGTATTGTTTAGGGCTGGAAGGAACCCAAAAAGAGTATGAAGACGCACTGAATGTTGATTGGGTTGAGGATCTTGATATTGTTGATGTTGAGAACTTACAGAATAGGGATATCAATAAGGAGGAATATAAAGAATATTAGACTTACAAGACGTTAAGAGAGGGGTGATAGCGACCGTGAGTAAATGTGTTCGGGCGGCATTTAAAATAGTGAAAACTATAGGGGTTAATATTGCAATTTGTTCACTTAATAAGGCTATGTGTTTGGTCAAGTCAGACCTTAAGCGATGAAACTGCACGTGCCATTGAGGAAGGCTAGAGATGTCGCGACCCCGAACCCCGCGGGCCCGAGATCGCGAGCTGGACGTCGACTTACTAATCAAAATACCAAAATATCGGAGATAAAAATTTCATTTCGTATCAAAAGGTGATAACACAAGGTTTTGGAAAACAACTTAACAACAACGATGTACTAGCGTAAGCCCCATAAGCTCACGCTACAAAGTAATAAAATATATAAATCTTAGTGACGTCAAAGTGTGGTACAACTATCCCCAAAAGAGTTACACATTTATATAATGTAAACCCACCAATATACACTTGCCCCAAAAGCTCAACCCTCGCGACGTCCTGTCTCGTGATCAGCGAGTCTAATCCTTTCCACCTGGGGGGGGGGGGGGTTAAGGAAAAACAAAGACAAAGGAAAAGGGGGTGAGATAAATCTCAATAAGTTACTAATGCAACTACATGACATGCTAATATGCAATAAGCAATAAACAATAACAAAGATCACTTAGCACATAGCATTTATCAATTAACAGATAGCAGCGGAAATAAACATTTAACAAAGGATATTAGCCAAGGTTTCCCAACTGATAAAACCAACTAAAGGTCGCTGCGCAGCTTCAATAATCAACAAATCATCATCTTCATAATAGCATGAAAGCTGAAGAGAAATCCCCGGTACCGGAACCAATAACAAAGTAACATGCCACAAAGGGCGGGAGCCATGCCACAAAGTCATGCTCCAAAACGTGTAGCTAGAATACTCACAAAAGGAGCTAGCTCATCCCATCCAAGGCCAATCTGGATGAGGAAACAAGGACCAATGGGCGATGCTATATTGGACTTGGCTTGTGCCATTATAGCATTATCCATTGCCTGACTCGATACACAATTAACCAGCTGGACTTTCAAGTAAAGGCTAAGTAATAAAATACTAGCACTATAAACAACCATTGATTCCAAAGTAGGGAACCATACAAAGTGATCACCAATAAGATGAAATGAACCAACAACACACCAGTAAGGTGTTCCAATAATCTCAACCATGATAACACAATTCCCATATCACGTTCAATCACAAAGGATCCAGTTAACTCAAGAACACAACCAAAACTACTCACTCATCTCTAAGAGCTCAAGGAGAGCTTTAAAACGATAATTTATACACCTAAAATGGAGTCCGGATGAGGGAGATATGGCTCTCGAAAGATTGGACAAAAAGGGAAATAAATTTCACACCAGGGGAGAGGGTGCGCGCGCCTCCTTTGATCAGAAGGAAAATCAAGTTTGGACGAGGAGAGGGTGCGCGCGCCTCCATCCATCAGAAGGTTTTACCAGAAAGGGGGAGAGGAGGGTGCGCGCGCCTCATACGCAGGGGATGCGCGCGCCTCCAAGGAAGAACAGCAAACCCAGATCTTCCTTCCTGGGTTCTTATTCGAAAATCAACACAAATCCACCATTTTCATACCCAAATTCAAAGTTAACACTACCAAGTAGTAACCCAATGTACCCAAACCATTTAGAAGCCAAAAAGGACCCTAGAACATCGTCTGGACAACCCCAATCAAGGGATGATTCAAATACCAAAATTTTACAACAAAATGAACATAAATATAGATCACTCTCAAATTAACCCAAGAAGCAATAAATGGCATTCTTATTATCATCTAAACATGGAATGACATTTCTAGCATAAAAATGGGGGAAAGTAACTTACCCGGATTTTCTCAAAGGTGACGGAACTCGAAATTTCTTGGCTTCCTACGATCCTATCGACGATCTAAACAAGTTTCATGTTTTAAGAAATGAGAAATAATGAGAGGAAGAGGAAGGAAATGAAGAGAGAAGGAAGAGAGAAAAACTTACCTTTTGCTATGGAAGAGAGAGAGAGAAATGAGCTGGGAGAAGAAATGAGGGAGAGGTGAGGGAGAAGAGAGGGAGTAGGGAGGGAGTAGGGGAAATTATTTCAAAAACTTACACTTAGACCCCTTCCCCATCTACTAACACAAATACTTACACTCCCCACTAACAATTAAGACCCAACCATACTACACTAACCCAAATGACTCAAATAAAATGCCAGGCATAATTATTATGAAACATAAAATGCACACATAAATATTTAAATAAATAATAATTTAAATAAATAAATAAGCAAATAAATAAATAATAATTATTTATTATTAATAAAATAGAGCCTAGCTTTCGGGTCGTGACAAGAGAAGTTTTGGAGGATAGAGAGAAGAGAAACTTGAAAGGAAGGAGACCAAACACGTATACGAAACAAAAATATTCGCAAAAAAAAAGGAGAATGACATACCTGACGTTGCAGGTTATTGAGAAAAGTTTATTTAATTACAATACCGTTTTTTTTTAAAAAAATTAAGGTCTTACTTTTTGAGAAAACCCTAAAGTCAAGTTCATTCAATTTTTTAAAAAAATGAAATTTACAAAGACCGGAAGCTCACTTAAAATTTCAATACCAGTTCTAACTTTTAATCTACAACAACGATATTTTCGATATAAATCTTGAGACGTACAGATTCCTCTCCAAGTAAAACTTGGACACTCCCTCAATCCAGCTGTTGGTGTACATGTCCTAGGCACGTTATTTGAACGTTATTATATGGATGGCCAAAACCGGTTCCGGGCCCAGTTCGGCATATATGTGACCCTGAACCGGCCCGTACTTACCCCGGCTCCGGTACCCCCCTTTAAAATTATTGAAAAACAAGGGATTTTCGGTCCGGTTTCGGTTCCGGTCCGGTTCGCCATTTATGTGAACCGTAACCAGTCCGGATGAATGGTGGTTCCGGTTACTCCGGTTCCGGTTTACTCCCCGATTTGCTCTGGTTCCGGGCGGTTCCGGTCCGGTTTTTCGGTTCCAGTCCGGTTCCGTTTGGCCATCTCTACGTTATTATGTTACCATTTAGTCATTATATGAAGAAGTATTATTTGATTATTATTTGTTGTTACATGTTTTGTTAATAATAATCTTCGTCCCTAGTACTTATGAAGAACTAGTGTAAGTTTAATAAGATGATCATATAATGATTATGTGTATATGATACAAATTAAGCTTATGGGTACATGTTGGTGAACATGATACTGGACATGACTCGTTTATGAGATTTATGTTATGGTCAAATGTCATAATTAAAGCTCATGATAGTTATATCATTAGAGTCCTTAGACTTGAGGTTATTGCGATCTTCCACATAATGAACATTATGTTTGACATATTCAAACGTCACTCTTAACCAAGTAATCATAAAGGATATGATTGGCATGATTGGAGTTATGTAGCGAAGTGTAATAAGTCAAGATGAAATTTGTCCCTCTTCGAGAGAGATGTCAAACTTGTGTTGGGAGTGGAGTCCTAAAACAATGGGAGACTAGGGGGGAAGGGAGTCTAAATAGTCGGGGTGGTTTGAGAAGATATCAAGGATAGACAACCGAGAGAAGGAAACTAGATAGGAGCTCGAATTGGTCTGGACAACCATGCTAAATTGCATACGCGGCCGTGCAAGCCAAATCTGCATGGGTAGTGCATGGCCATGCTAGGAGTCCATCTGGGAGCTATTTCTGAAGCACGGGCGTGCCACGTACAGAGCGTGGTTGTGCAGTGTCGGGAAGGAGTCCTACTCAGATTTAGTTTCCTGTTTTGATGAGTTGTCTTCCCATGTTAGATTTAGGGCTTCCTTATACACCTATATAAGCATAATTTTATCCATAATATTATGTGCTTGATAGGGAGAGCTAGGATATCAAGAGAGATCCACATAATAGTGTCAAGGAGGGGGTCGGAGGCCTAGGAGAGCCATGGGGGAGATCCTACAACCCGACCATAACCGTGTTGTTTGTGTGTTCTTGGGGAGGTGAGATGATAATATATATATGTGAGAGAGGGTTGTTTTTGGATAATAACCATGCTAGATTTGTGTGATGGCATGTGCGAAGTTGTAACAACATCATATATTATTATAGTGATATTCTGCCTTGGTGCCCCCAGATGTAGCCATGTGTTGGTGAACTGGATTATCAAATTCATGGTGTTATTTTGTTCTTTCATATTATTATCATGTGTTGATTATTTTCTCCAGTGAAGAAAAAAAACTGCAGATTTTTGTGCAATGCACGTGCGGAATTCGTACAATGCACGTGTAGGCTTTGTGCAGTGCACGTGCAGATTTCGTGCAGTTCATATACTTCATGTGGAAGACGTGCAGGTTTAATCTGAGAGTTTCTACGGTTTTAGACTAAAGCAAGAGAGTGCCAAATAGGTCAAGATCGTGCAGAAGATCAGATAGTTTGAATCAGTTTGTTATGTTTCTTGAGATCTGCAGAAATTCGAGGTAGAATTTGGAGATGCGGAGATCTAGATGGATCAGAGGTGTTCTAGGTTTATGGGGAAGTCAAGTTTGTTTGGAGAAAAATCTCTTGTGGAGAAATTGTTGGGTTTTGCACAATCATGCGCAGCGGAATAAACCCAAAAGCCTAGATCTGTTCAAGATGATTAAATTAATATAGAGGTGAATTTAGAATGCTAACCGTGATGATGCTTTAAAATTTTCGGATCTTGAATCTTTGTTCTTCGCTCTCTTGAATCACGATCACAGGAACACGCCTTGAATCGATGAATAACGAACTTGGAGGAGTTTAGATCAACGCCCTCTATGTGTATCCACACACGAATGAATATCAAGAACACTTCTTGATCTGGACTGCTTAATATTGATTACAGTAATCACTTTAGACCTAGGGTTTTGAGAGGGGTATTTATACTTTTAAAACCCAACAAGTTTAGGTTTAAAAGTCTAATTCCCGTCAAAACTCAGAGTCAAAATCAAATTCCCGTCAAGCAATAGGTCCGACCGAGTAGAACTAAGGGTCCGACCGGGTGTGGACTAAGGTCCGCCCGGATCTTGCCTTGGGTCCATCTGGGTCAGTCCCTTGGTCCGCCCAGGTCCTATTACTATTCCAGATTTCCTATTAAAATCCAATTTTAAGACTTTTCCATTTTAGCCCTTTTCGAATTCATTCTTTTGTGTGTGACCCCATAGGATTATATTAAGTTGGCAATGTGTAAGTACCCCAATCTGAAACCGACCTATCTTAGAGGTAGCCTTAGCACCGTTTCAGGGATAAGCTGATAGGCCAGGACCTCCCTAGGATAAACTATAAATTCCAGGACTACTCTGGTATAAAATTGGAAAAATCCAGAAGCTCGCCAGGCTGAGCCGTACGGATGATTTGGGAACTAGAGGGGCCTAGCCGTACGGCTGGTTTGGGCGCCCTCAGTCCCTATAAATAGAACCCCTTGCTGATCATTTCAGGGGGGGAGAAATACACATTAGAAAGGTCACTCTGCTGGAATTGCCACAGAGAAAGAGTGAGAGTGATCACATACAAAAAAGGAGAGAAGAAAGGAAGATTGGCCTTAACCATCATAGGTAAAGCCACCTCCCCCCTCCTTTCTCTTCATCTTACTCCTATTTTCTTTCTTGTATCTTGGTTATACATGTATTTACTATTCATTCATGCAAAGACTTGTCCATTTCAAGCACCTTTTGTTTCTTGCAAGACTTGTCCATTATCAAGCACTATATATATCTATCTATTACATTACTATCTTGTCCAAGCTATGAGAAGTTCAAAGGTGCCCTCCATACCTTGTATGGAAGAGGTTCTAAACCTAGACACTCATAGACTTGTTGATTGTCATTTATATTCTTTATTTATTTAAATGTTGTGCTTGTTTGGCCATGATAATCATGAGGATGGTGGAACCTTAGTGTCCATCATTTTCCTCTTTGATTTAGCCTCAAAATCCCACTTTTGGGTCATAAAGATCCAATCTTTATGTGTTATTTTGACTCTTGGAAGGATTTTAAGTCATAAGATGTCATCTTGGTGATAAAGTTCCAATCTTTATTCACCAAATGACCAACTTTGGTCCAAAGGGGACATTCATCAACTCTCTTGATTTTCTCCTATGATTGCTCATGATCACACCCAAATACTTGTCTTTGGGGACCAAGTGATGATCATTTAGCATAGTAATGATGTTATAAAACTTGAAAAATGATTTCTTGCAAACTGGGATCACAAACAGTTTGTCCAGTTTCAGACAAAATACCCTGTTTCTGTTCTGAACTGGACTGTTCATGAGCAAGCTGTAAAACCCCAGGATCGCCTCCTCCAGCCGTACGGCTACTTTAGGTAGAAGGGCAAAATTGTCTGTTTTTCCCTCTGACCTTTATCTTATCACTCAACGCCCCCTTTTCAGCCGAGTTTCTCAAATAAAATCAATAACATAATGTTTTCCGTTAAATACACACACACACATATGCACATTTTAACTAACTTAGGGAGACTCGGCTTTGTCCGAGGCAACTTGAGAAGACGTAAAAACTCCTCCCAAGTTGTAACCTGACCTCCGAACCTTTGAACTCAAACCTTTGTCATTTTGTTGGGTTTAAAATTAACAAAATGTGGCGACTCCGTTAAATTCGACCGGTTCCCGTGTTTGGCATTTTGTCCTCGTGCGAACCTCGCGTGTTTCACCCCCGAGGAAGGGATCCTTACAGTGGCGACTCTGCTGGGGATTAGAGTGCTTTCGGACTTCTTTCTAGAAGGTTCGGGGACATTCTTGTGTGGGTCAAACTCCCGTTCCCGTTAGTTGACTTCTTGCATATTTGTGTGTGTTTGCTGTTTCTGTTTGAACTGTTTTGAGTACATGCGTTCTGGAAACACAATAAACTGGGGCTTGATGATCAGAAGTTGGAGAAACTGAGAAAAAAATCTTCACCCTCTTGCTTTAGCCGTACGGCTACTTTGGGTAGAGACCAGAATGTTGCCAATTAACAGTTTGGTGCAGGGCTGCAACATTCTGGGTGCCCCCTCTGCTTCTGCTTGTCCAGGTTCCAAATTTACAGTCCTACTTATGCACATTACCTTCATTCTTTTGGCCAAAACTTGGTTTTAAAAGGTAATAAAACTTGGTTATGCATGATCTTTTGTCAATAAAATGGTTTCCAAAACCTCGTCGTGCATAACCCCTTTTCTTGTAAGGGTTTTTTTGAGTCTCCTCGTTGTGCACAAATTGCTTTGTATAAAAGGGTTTCAATGTAAAATATTTCTTTTGCAAAAGTGTGATTCAAAATTCTTTCTTGTGCACAACTTGGCACATGTACAAGTTTTGGTCTTTGTTTGCTTATATTCTTTGATTTGTTGTGTATAGATTGCTCAATTCATGCTTGTTCATACTTGTTCATATCTTGCTTATGCCATGCTCATGATATCGAAAAACGAATTGAAAATCTCTCTTTTTACTCAAAAAAAAAAAAGGAGCATAGAATGACTTCACACTACGCGCACTTGACCGTGCACGTTCCAAATACCCTTTAAACCCGGGGTGGATGCCACGATGCAGCTCGTTGGGCGCTCTTGTTCCCTTCGATGCGCGCACGGGTCCATCCCACCTTCCCTTCTGAGCCGAGTCAACCAGACATGTCCGTGACACACAAATACCGTGACTATGGTTGGTTTTTGGTCTAGTTCACGTTACCACGTCCCTAATACGTGTCCAAGGTTAATTGTGTCCAAGTTAATGCCCGAGTTACGACTCCTTGATAAAATGCAAGCGTGACCTTAACCGGTCTTCAACTCGTGTGTTAATGACGACCACAATTAGCGAAGGTCATATGCTAAGGATAGGGTAACACCGTGTCGTTAAGCCCTAATGTGCAAGTCATTTTTAATCATCCTTAAGCCCATGGTCAAGGATTAAGACGCCTCATATCAAAATGAGGTCATCGGTGCAGCCTTCGGTGTAGCCTTCGGAAAAAAGTCTCGATCCCGACTGGGGCTTAATCATGATTAGGATGACCCGCGTATTGGGAACCTTGCGACGCACTAGATCCTAGGTTCGTTTCTTTTGGTCGGTGGAAGCCGCGTGCCCTATAGGACCCTCGCCCGGGATAGTCCGTCCATGGGAGCGTGCAATACAGGTGAGTAGCGACGGCCTCCACTGATCCAGGATTTAGAATAGTTGCGAAAAAGAAGAGGAATCTTTCCCAACCATTTACGATCAAATCAAGAAAGCTTTTTTAAGTAAACTTGAATGAATGAATAATTGCACATTGCATGAGCTTGCTCCGTTTTTGCTCCTTGCCTTTGATACATTACATTCGCTAACAAGTGCCGCCTCGTTAAGTCTTTGGATGGATCCCCGTTATCCTCCAAGACCTCCATTAAATTTTGTCAAGTCTTTGGATGGATCCCCGTTATCCTCCAAGACTTCCGTCAAATTTTGGAAGGATCCCTGTTATCCTCCAAGACCGCTCCATTAAATTTTGTTAAGTCTTTAGACGGATCCCTGTTATCCTCCAAGGCTTCCGATAAGTGATTTTGTTAAGTCTTTGGACAGATCCCCGTTATCTTCCGAGACTTTCGTTAAAAAGATTTTGTTAAGTCCTTGGACGGATCCCCGTTATCTCCCAAGACTTTCGCTAAAGAGATTTCGTTAAGTCTTTGGACGAATCCCCGTTGTGATCCTCATCGAGATTTCCGTTAAAATCCTAGGCGTTATCCCCTAGGTACCCATTGAAAGTTCCGGTAAAACCCTAGGCCGTTGTCCCCCTAGGTCCCCGTTGCGATTCCCGTAAAATCCTAGGCTATTGTCCCCTAGGTTCCACACTGTGATTCCCGTTAAAACCCTAGGCCGTTGCCTCCTAGGTCCCCATTGATGAAATTTCTGTTAAAACCCTAGGTCGTTGCCTCCTAGGTCCCCATCGTTGAGATGTCCGTTAAAACCCTAGGCCGTTGCATCCTAGGTCCCCATTGTTGAGATGTCCGTTAAAACCCTAGGCCGTTGCCTCCTAGGTCCCCATTGTTGAGATTCCTATTAAAACCCTAGGCCATTGCCTCCTAGGTCCCCATTGTTGAGATTCCCGTTAAAACCCTAGGCCGTCGCCTCCTAGGTCCCCATCGTTGAGATGTCCGTTAAAACCCTAGGCCGTTGCCTCCTAGGTCCCCATTGTTGAGATTCCTGTTAAAACCCTAGGCCGTTGCCTCCTAGGTCCCCATCGTTGAGATGTCCGTTAAAACCCTAGGCCGTTGCCTCCTAGGTCCCCATTGTTGAAATTCCGTTAAAACCCTAGGCAGTTGCCTCCTAGGTCCCCATTGATGAGATTTCTGTTAAAACCCTAGGCCGTTGTCTCCTAGGTCCCCGTTGCTGAAACCCTAGGCCGTTGTCTCCTAGGTCCCCTCGTGAAGCCTTTGGAAGACCTCTGAGATACCCGTCGATCTTCGGATGGATCCCAGAATTCCCGTGAAGTCCCTAGGCATGGTTTCCTAGGAAGTCGGTTTTAATCCTTGGATGGATGGATCCCCGTTATCCTCCGACAAGTCAGTCATGTTTGTTTTAGAATTCTAAATCCGTTCGAACTACGGTGACCTGAGCCTCTCATCACGTGGGACCCCCTCCCTCGAGGTAAGGGGGACGTAGGCAGCTTCGGCCCGGTCAATCCTAAAAAAAAAATAAAAAAAATGTGTGTATGATTCTTCCACCCAAAACAAAAGTGTGTTTTTCCAAGAAGAAAATGGAGATCCAATTTTCTTAAAATAAAAGATCAAGCTTTCCTAAAAGGCTAATCCGCTAATGAAGCGTCTCTCTTGAACCATGGTTATAATTTCACCTTGAGGTTTAAAATGCTAAAGTCCTTTGCGGTTTTGCCCGTCTGAAACATCGACCAAGGAGCCCACATCCGAATTGGCGCCCATGTGAACAAGGAGGTCAACACAAACTGGATCATCGTCCACGAGAGAGGGCCAAAGCTCCAAAATCCCAAAGGAGGCTACATCAAATGGAGATCCGTAACCTCGCTGAATGACATGCACGAGAACATGCACCTCGAAAGGAGGTCATCAAAAAGAAATGGCCAAAGACAGATCCGGCAATCACAACGCCGAGCCAAGTGGAGACCTCGCGACATCTTTCCTGATGACACGGAACCCGAGTTCCCCGTGGAAGACATGGAATATGCCGCCGACAACCCCTCCAACGGTCAAAGAAGGAAATGGACCACCGCACCTCATGGGAGCCCATCCCTAAAAAAAAAAAAAAAAAAAAAATGAGTCTTCCAGCCTCGTAGGGTCTAGACTTTCACCAAAAGTCCGTCCCGGACTGTGTCTTTTTGTTTTTACAAAGGTCCGTATATAAAAGAGTCATTTTCATTCTCTTCTCCCTAGACTTGAACATTATTTGCAATATACATTTACTCTTGAAATTGTCTTGCTTGTTATTATCAATTGATTGCTACGTCCCTAAAATGATGAATTGACTTCTAAGCATACTAGTCAATGACGACTCATTAAGGACGAATGGACCTAAACACAACTGAAAAATGCTAAATGCAAACAATTAATCTTGATGTGAATAAATGTTGTGATCAATTGACATGAAGAAACCATTAATGGCAAGTCTTCCCTCATACACTTACCCGATACACATTCCCGATACACATTTCCGATACACAACCCGATACACCTTCCCGAGACAAATTCCTGATGCACATCAAAGGCATCCCAAGGCAATGAAAAGGCAAGGATGTTGTTGCTCAAATTCAACCGTGATCGCGTGTGCACGACAAAGGACTCCCCGGGTCTTCAAAGACAAAGCCGGAAGTGAGGATGTTCCACCAAGGGGATACAAAGGAGCCAAAGCCCGAAACAGCAAGTTGGGGCTAATGTTTCCCCTCTCCCTCAAAAAAAAAAAAAAAAAAAAAAAAAGAGGAGAAGAGGGAAAGGAAATGAATGTATGAAAAGAAGGAAAGGAAATGACGGAAAGAAAGAGCCCGTCCACCACGAAGCAAAGAGATCTACGTCAAAGGAGCAACAACATCCTCCAAGACAACGTCAAAAGAAAGGAAGCAACTTCAGCAAAAGACGGCCCATGGCCGAACTACGGCGACCTGAGCTCCTCAAACTGAGGGGAACGTAGGCAACCTTCGGGTCCGGTCACAGCATGAGAAAGAACGGTCAAACCATGGCTTTCCCAAAGTAGCCAATCCTCTCCCCCCACGGTCCCATCAATGACCGATTTCCCAAGACACACCTTCTTTGGGCCAATTCCCCATAAACACCTTCTCTTCCCGATCTTGCCATTGATCGAATCTTAATCTTAATTGATCACAACATTTATACATGTTAAGGATAATTGCTTGTTATAATCTTGACTTAATGATGAACATGGTCCATCCAAGCAATCATTTTGATAATTTTAACCAAGACAAATTTCAAATGTCTCGACAAATCTTCTTCTCTACATCTTAGGAAAGAGCTAAACACTTGTATTCTGTCAAGCAAGGGCTTCCTTCCATTTCATGATAAATTGCTCAAAGAGCTCACCAACATAAAGGGACTCTCTCCCAAATAAACTGCCCTTGCATGTTTCCTCCAAAGATACCTTAAGTCATCGAGTCGGCTGGATCACTCATAAAAAAAGTGGAAAAGAAAGGCACCAAAAAAGTGGCCCGCTAGGTTGAAAACCCGTAAGGGCGGCCTAGGCAAAAAAAAAACAGGGTGTGCCATAAAAGACGCAAAAGAGATGCCCGCTAGGTTGAAAACCCGCAAGGGCGTCCTAGGCAAAAGAAAGGGTGCGTCATGAAAAGGGGATGGGTTCCTAACCCCACTTCAAAGGTTACATTGGGTCTACGCCAACACCAAAGGTCGAAAGATGACATTGGGGCTACCCCCGCGAGGACATGGGGCTATCCCCACATCAACGACGGCACGGACATGGGGATACCTCCGCAAGGACATGGGGCTACGCCGCCACCAATTGAGACAAGGACATGGGGCTACCCTGACATCAAAGGCATGGGGCTACCCCGACATCGACGACAAGAGGGTTCTCTACCCCCGATCACTCCGAATAAATGGACAAAGCTTCGAATGACTTTATGCATAGTAAACCTCGTGGTTAAGTTAAAATCCGAATTTGACTAAAATGCTCCGTTAAAAGATTTGCCTTTAGGAATGCACATTTCCAAAATTTGGCCAAAAGAATGTTTTTTCCGTCCCCCTCCAAATTGCATTGGGCATTTGAGGGTGTGTTTATAAAAATAATGTTTTTTCCGTCCCCTTCCAAATTGCATTGGGCATTTGAGGGTGTGTTTATAAAAATAATGTTTTTTTCGTCCCCTTCCAAATTGCATTGGGCATTTGAGGGTGTGTTTATAATAAGAATGTTTTGTAGAATATTTGTGAAGAGGATAGGCGGTCTTTTGATGTAAGTCCATTGGAACCTAGTCTTGACCAATCCTGTTAGGTTGACCAAGTAAGTGTCAAACCTATTGTTGCCCGGCAGTCCTTAGTGGGACGTAAGACCAGTTTGCCTTGTCAAACTCCCCAAAGGTGGAGTTGACTCGGATGTTTTGACCCTTTTGAGACAAGTCTAGGTCCCCTAAGTGACCCCTTGTAAAATAAAGTTTAGGTCCCCCGAGCGACCCCCCCCCTGTGAGATAAAGCCTAGTGTGGCCCCATGTGAGAAAAGATTTAGGTCCCCCGAGTGACCCTTTGAGATAAAATCAGGCAGTCCTAGCGACGTAAGCCCAGCTTTGTGAAATTAATTATGGCCGTCCTAGACGTAAGCCCATGTTGACCCGGTTGACCAAGTAAGAGTCAAGCCCCTTCTGAAAACATTTTAGGTCCCCTGAGTGACCCATTTTGAAAAAATTTAGGTCCCCCGAGAGACCCATTCTGAGAACATTTAGGTCCCCCGAGTGACCCATTTTGAAAAAAACTTAGGTCCCTTGAGTGACCCATTTTGAAAAAAGTTTAGGTCCCCCCGAGTGACCCATTCTGAGAACATCTTAGGTCCCCTGAGTGACCCATTTTGAAAAAAGTTTAGGTCCCCCGAGTGACCCATTCTGAGAACATTTTAGGTCCCCTGAGTGACCCATTTTGAAAAAAGTCTAGGTCCCCCGAGTGACCCATTTTGAGACAAGTTTAGGTCCCCCGAGTGACCATCTTGAGAAAAGTTTAGGTCCATGAGTGACCCACTTTGAAAAAAAGTCTAGGTCCCCCGAGTGACCATCTTGAGAAAAGTTTAGGTCCCCTGAGTGACCCATTTAAAAAAAAAAAAAAAAAAAAGTCGAGTGACCATCTTGAGAAAAGTTTAGGTCCCCTGAGTGACCCATTTAAAAAAAAAAAAAAAAGTCTAGTGACCCATTTTGAGAAAAGTTTAGGTCCCCCGAGTGACCATCTTGAGAAAAGTTTAGGTCCCCCGAGTGACCATTTTGAGAAAAGTATAGGTCCCCCGAGCGACCCTTTTGAGATAAAATTTAGGTCCCCCGAGCGACCCTCTGAGACAAAAACTCGGCAGTCCCAGCGACGTAAGCCCAGCTTTGTGAAAAAAATTGGCCGTCCTTGACGTAAGCCCAGTTAAGTTGTTTGGCCGTCCTTGACGTAAGCCCAGTTAAGTTGTTTGGCATGGCCGTCCCTGACGTAAGCCCAGTTAAATGTCCAAAATTGGCCGTCCCCGACGTAAGCCCAGTTAAATATTCAAAATTGGCCGTCCTTGACGTAAGCCCAGTTAAGGTGTTTGGCCGTCCCTGACGTAAGCCCAGTTAAATGTCCAAAATTGGCCGTCCTTGACGTAAGCCCAGTTTAGTTGTTTGTCAAAATTTGGCCGTCCTTGACGTAAGCCCATTTAAGTTGTTTGTTAAATGTTTGGCCGTCCTTGACGTAAGCCCAGTTAAGTTGTTTGGCCGTCCCTGACGTAAGCCCAGTTAAATATTTGTCATGGCCGTCCCTGACGTAAGCTCAGTTAAATGTCCAAAATTGGCCGTCCCCGACGTAAGCCCAGTTAAATATTCAAAATTGGCCGTCCTTGACGTAAGCCCAGTTAAGTTGTTTGGCCGTCCTTGACGTAAGCCCAGTTAAGTTGTTTGTTAAATGTTTGGCCGTCCCCGACGTAAGCCCAGTTAAATATTCAAAATTGGCTGTCCTTGACGTAAGCCCAGTTAAGTTGTTTGGCCGTCCTTGACGTAAGCCCAGTTAAGTTGTTTGGCCGTCCTTGACGTAAGCCCAGTTAAGTTGTTTGGCCGTCCCTGACGTAAGCCCAGTTAAATATTTGTCATGGCCGTCCCTGACGTAAGCCCAGTTAAATGTCCAAAATTGGCCGTCCCTGACGTAAGCCCAGTTAAATGTCCAAAATTGGCCGTCCTTGACGTAAGCCCAGTTAAGTTGTTTGTCAAAATTTGGCCGTCCCTGACGTAAGCCCAGTTAAATATTTGTCATGGTCGTCCCCAACATAAGCCCATTAGCTATGACTTAGAATAGTCATTATAGGCTAGAGCCTTTGTCCCGGCAGTCCTTAGAGGGACGTAAGACCAGTTTCCCGTCAACCTCCCCAAAAATGGAGTTGACCTCGGTCAAGCTTGGACTTAGAATAGTCACCATAGGCCGTCCCCGACGTAAGCCCAAGTAAAAACCTGTCCTGTGTGAGTCAATTTAACCATACCCCCAGCAAGTCAACCCTCTCCCATAGAGCCAAGTTGACCATGTCTCGCCTCTGACCCCTTGGTGTCATGCCCAAATGCCTTAGCCTCTGACCCCTTGGTGTCATGCCCAAATGCCTTAGCCTCTAACCCCTTGGTGTCATGCCTAAATGTCTCGCCTCTGAGCCCTTGGTGTCATGCCCAAATGCCTTAGCCACTGACCCCTTGGTGTCATGCCCAAATGCCTCGCCTCTGACCCCTTGGTGTCATGCCCAAAATGCCTTAGCCTATGACCCCTTGGTGTCATGCCCAAAATGCCTTAGCCTCTGACCCCTTGGTGTCATGCCCGTGTCCCCGCCTCTGACCAAAGGAGCGTCATGCCCAAATACCTTAGCCTCTGACCCCTTGGTGTCATGCCCAAATGCCTTTGCCTCTGACCGAATGAGTGTCATGCCCGAATCCTCGCCTCTGACCGAGTGAGTGTCATGCCCGTGTCCCCGCCTCTGACCAAACGAGCGTCATGCCCAAATACCTTAGCCTCTGACCCCTTGGTGTCATGCCCAAATGCCTTTGCCTCTGACCAAAGGAGTGTCATGCCCGAACCTTCGCCTCTGACCGAATGAGTGTCATGCCCGAGTTTCCCACCCGACCTCGACGGTTGTCTATAGGTTTGAGTAGCCTTAAATATCTCACCCCGAACTACGTTAGGCTTGATTCCCCGCGAACGGGATACGTAGGAATCCTACACTACTAGGACCAGCCATGCAACCAAAATCGGTTAAAGCCGTCGTCCCGTCAGATTGGGATGCTTATTTTTATCGACAACCCCGCTCCTTCGAAGCGACGTTGCCGAGGGGCTCTGTAAGTACCCCAATCTGAAACCGACCTATCTTAGAGGTAGCCTTAGCACCGTTTTAGGGATAAGCTGATAGGCCAGGACCTCCCTAGGATAAACTATATATTCCAGGACTACTCTAGTATAAAATTGGAAAAATCCAGAAGCTCGCCAGGCTGAGCCGTACGGATGATTTGGGAACTAGAGGGGCCTAGCCGTACGGCTGGTTTGGGCGCCCTCAGTCCCTATAAATAGAACCCCTTACTGATCATTTCAGGGGGGGAGAAATACACATTAGAAAGGTCACTCTGCTGGAATTGCCACAGAGAAAGAGTGAGAGTGATCACATACAAAAAAGGAGAGAAGAAAGGAAGATTGGTCTTAACCATCATAGGTAAAGCCACCTCCCCCCTCCTTTCTCTTCATCTTACTCCTATTTTCTTTCTTGTATCTTGGTTATACATGTATTTACTATTCATTCATGCAAAGACTTGTCCATTTCAAGCACCTTTTGTTTCTTGCAAGACTTGTCCATTATCAAGCACTATATATATCTATCTATTACATTACTATCTTGTCCAAGCTATGAGAAGTTCAAAGGTGCCCTCCATACCTTGTATGGAAGAGGTTCTAAACCTAGACACTCATAGACTTGTTGATTGTCATTTATATTCTTTATTTATTTAAATGTTGTGCTTGTTTGGCCATGATAATCATGAGGATGGTGGAACCTTAGTGTCCATCATTTTCCTCTTTGATTTAGCCTCAAAATCCCACTTTTGGGTCATAAAGATCCAATCTTTATGTGTTATTTTGACTCTTGGAAGAATTTTAAGTCATAAGATGTCATCTTGGTGATAAAGTTCCAATCTTTATTCACCAAATGACCAACTTTGGTCCAAAGGGGACATTCATCAACTCTCTTGATTTTCTCCTATGATTGCTCATGATCACACCCAAATACTTGTCTTTGGGGACCAAGTGATGATCATTTAGCATAGGAATGATGTTATAAAACTTGTAAAATGATTTCTTGCAAACTGGGATCACAAACAGTTTGTCCAGTTTCAGACAGAATACCCTGTTTTTGTTCTGAACTGGACTGTTCATGAGCAAGCTGTAAAACCCCAGGATCGCCTCCTCCAGCCGTACGGCTACTTTAGGTAGAAGGGCAAAATTGTCTGTTTTGCCCTCTGACCTTTATCTTATCACTCAAGGCCCCCTTTTCAGCCGAGTTTCTCAAATAAAATCAATAACAGAATGTTTTCCGTTAAATACACACACACACATATGCACATTTTAACTAACTTAGGGAGACTCGGCTTTGTCCGAGGCAACTTGAGAAGACGTAAAAACTCCTCCCAAGTTGTAACCTGACCTCCGAACCTTTGAACTCAAACCTTTGTCATTTTGTTGGGTTTAAAATTAACAAAATGTGGCGACTCCGTTAAATTCGACTGGTTCCCGTGTTTGGCATTTTGTCCTCGTGCGAACCTCGCGTGTTTCGCCCCCGAGGATGGGATCCTTACACAATGTGATCAAAACCATTTGATAACATAAATCATGAACGGAATCTAGCAAGCCATCATGACTACCCAATTAATATAACTTTGTAAAGTTCGTGAATCCTATTATAGATAATATCACAATCCTTTTGTCCACGATGTCATTGAGTATAAGCCATGGTCAATGGTCAACTTACAATGCCCAATACTTTTTTCGATTCCAAATAGTTGATAATACAAATGACATTGATCGTATCAATCCATTTGAGTATGCCCATGCATTTCATTAATACTATTCATCGAGGGGCCCAAGCTTGACACCTCTCACGAAGAGGGACAAATTCCATCTTGACTTATTACACTTCCCTACATAGCTTCGATCATGCCAATCATATCCTTTGTAATTATTTGGTTAAGAGTAATGTTTGAATATGTCAAACATGATCTCCACTATGTGGAAGACCGTAATAATATCAGGTCTAAGGATTCAATGATATAACTATTTTAGAGGTTTAATTATGACATCATGACCATGACATAAACCTCATAGTTGGGTCATGTCCAGTATGTGTTCACCAACACACACCCATAAGTTTAACTTGTATCCCATACACATGATCATCACATAATCATTGAATTAAACTTATACTAGTTCTTCATAAGTACTAGGGACGGAGATTATTATAACAAAACATGTAACAACAAATAATAATCTAAAACATCTCTTTATATAAATGAAAAATGATAACAAACATTGTTAAACAACGTGCCAATGACTTACCTAGGTCATATACACCAACAATATTCCACTTATACTAGGCCCAATCACTAATGTATCTTATACCCATGGACCTAACATGACTATCATGTTTAGCTTGCGGAAGTCCCTTTGGTAGTGGATCAGCTATGTTATCATTCGTTGGTACTCTACATATCTTCATGTCTTCTCTCTCTACAATTTCTCGAATGAGATGAAAACGCCTAAGTATGTGTTTGGATCTTTGATATGCTCTTGGTTCCTTTGCTTGAACAATAGCACCATTATTGTCGCAATAAAGGTCTATTGGATTAGCAATGCTAAGAACCACCTCTAATTCAGTTATGAATTTCTTGATCCAAACAACCTCCTTAGCAGTATCTGATGCAGCTAAATACTCAGCTTCCATTATAGAATCGGCTATTGTACTCTGCTGATAACTCTTCTAGCTTACAGCACCACCGTTTAGCATAAACACGAAACCAAATTGCGATCTATAGTCGTCCTTGTCAGTTTGGAAGTTTGCATCTGTGTAACCCCTTACGACAAGATCATCTTCCAAACTTCTATAAATCAAGAACGAGTCTTTAGTCCTTCTCAAGTACTTAAGAATCATCTTGACTTCTATCCAGTGACTCTCACCAGGATCTGACTGGTATCTTCTTGTCATGCTCAAAGCATAAGAGACATCCGGTCTTGTACATATCATGGAATACATAATGGATCCAATAGTCGAAGCATATGGGATTCCATTCATGCTCTCCCGCTCATCAGTTGTCTTAGGACACTAAGTCTTGCTAAGACTTTTACCATGTAACACTGGTAGGTTACCTCTCTTAGAGTTCTCCATACAAAATATTTTAAGAACCTTGTCGATGTATGTACTTTGACTTAAACCAATCAGTCTTTTAGATCTATCACGATAGATCTTAATTCCAAGGATGTATGCGGCTTCACCCATATCTTTCATCGAAAAACATTTTCCTAACTAAGTCTTTACAGACTGAAGTGCAGGAACATCGTTTCCTGACACGACCCCAGGTCCCGGGGTCCCCTAATAGAACCTCGAACCCGGTGGGAGTGCCTAACGAGGAACAAGAAACTTAACAAGAAACTGAATGACATTTGTTTAACAAACTGACATGATATATATACTCTAGAGTAAGGAGCTATACTAGCTCACAACACGAGTTCTAGACAAGAAAATTAAAACCAAACTTAAATACATACACAGCGGAAATATGCCTAGCACATAAGCTGGCATCAAGAGTACTATACACGATGTCTAGTGACAACAAGAACTGAACAAGACTGTCTACCCCAAAATAAGGAGTTACAAACCCATAAAACATCGTCCTCACCAAATGTAAAAGGACACAAGCCCCAAAATAATCACGACCTGCGAAGTAAGCTCCCAGCTATGTCGAGCCTCACTGCGCACTATCCTTCCTTTGATCTAAGGAAAACAATTAAACAAGGAACGGGGTGAGATAAATCTCAGTAAGCTATTAGATGCAACTACATGACATGTTATCATGCAATTCAAGTAGATACTCAAGTAATCATATATCAAGTATCATCAAGTAACAAGTATATGAGAGGCTAAGCCACTCAACAAGTAGCACATAAGGCTAAACAAGCAAGCTATAAGGGTATTGCTTCCTTCCTTATTCCTCCCAAGAATACCATTGTTGTCGTAGCTTGTATTACTTTGACAATCACTATCAATAACAGGAAACTGATTATTCAGTATGTATCAGAAGACCCGGTAACCAGTGTCATTCCCAGTATCAAGACTCACGAGGTGTTCAAGACAGGAGTTTAGCATTCACTTAAATCAGGCTTATTGCTCCAACTAAGGAAGCTATGCCCTTACTATGGCCGGTAGTAAGGGGTCAAGCGGAAATACATAGGGACCCGATTGTCACTTAAGCCCCAGCTCTCGCGACAAGCGTGAACCTATATATTTTCGAACAAGCAAAGAGAACCAGCTGGACTCACACAAGAAGGTACAAGTAGATATTTACTTGAACTACGGGAGAAGAACTAATCCAAAAGTAGTGGACTAGATCAACAAGGAACATGCTTCAAGTAATCAAGAAGTCACATTGTATCAAGCAATTATATGCAATGTTTGCACATACACAACAAGAACATGTCTCATACAAGTTAGTGCTTGTTCATAGCACTTCCAAGTTCACTACCATAAATATGTATTGGTGTCAAGCCATGTACAAGATTTTATTATCTTATATTCAAGTCTTAATCCATTTCTTTGGATGTTCTAGCCATGTACAAGGTTTTAATGTCTTATACTTCAAGTTATAACTACAATCTTTGGACATTCAAGCATGTATAAGAGTTATACATTTACTCTTACAAAATCCCAATCCTACTCTTAGGATGTTCAAGTCTAAGACCTTGTTCTAATGCCCCTAAGGTGCAAAATCATTGGCTTCAAGACAAGTATAACACATTAGTGCTTGTTCATAGCACTTCCAAGACACATAGAAGAGTTACTATTCTTGTACGTAAGTTCTTATTTGAGTTCTATAAGTATTACTGTTCAAGACTAAGCTCTAATGCCCCTAAAAGGTACAATTACACTTGCTAGGACATCTTATACCAAGGCTATATGCCTTAGGAGAGGTAAGGTTTCATCTCCATTTAGTTTGAGCAACTATTGTGCAACAGGGGTTTTGGGCGGTCGCCCAACCCCATCCTGGGCGGTCGCCCAAGATCACAATTTCAGAACCAAAGTCTCTGCCTTAGTGGGCGGTCGCCCAAAGCCCCATGGGCGGTCGCCCAAGGCCAAAATCTGCAAAAACCCAATTTCTTCCCAGACTTAGAATTCTCCGTCCCAAGCGTAGGAGTAACTTTTACTAACATTTTTAACACTCCCAGGATGCACTAACAAGCTTAAAACCAATTCTTTCATTTTAATTTCCTTACTTTACATAGTAGGATATACTCCCTTTGTCCCACAATTACAAGTACCACAAAAATTGTCCCAAACACAAAATTAACATTCACAAGTCAAGAATAACATTTATGCATGTTATTACAAGCAAGGGGGAGCTAATAACTTACCTATTCAAAAATCAAGTTGACCCAAACTTATTTCTGTTCGGCCTGGAACGCTCTATTCAACGCCACGAATATTAATCCGGGATCAGAATCAAGAACGGGGGATAATTAACTCGAGGAGTCGGGAATAGGGAAAATTCTAACCCTAGCTTTTCAGAACAGAGGAAGCAACGTAAGAAATTTTGGGTGAAAATGACTTCTCAGGCAACCCAACCAAGATATACATTCAAGTTTCAAAGAATGGCACCTAGGCCCCTCAAGTTTCACTTTTAACAAAAAGACCCCTAAAGTCAAATTTTCACAAATGACCCAAAAGTCAAAACTAGACATTTAACCACCTTAACTATTTAAAGCAGTTAAAAAATTAACCCAAGTAAAACTAACACATAATATGCAAGTTCAAGTATTTAACAAATAGGTCAAATATTTAACAAGAAATTCGATGGGTGTTACATCCTCCCCACCTTAAAGAAAATTCGCCCACAAATTTTACTTACCAAAGTTTTCAAATAGGCTCGGGTATTTATCTCGCATCTCTTTCTCGGTTTCCCAAGTAGCCTCTTCAATTTCATGATTTCTCCAAAGGACCTTCACAATAGGAATCCTTTTAGTACGCAATACTTGCTTTTTCCAGTCAAGAATTTCAACAGGCTGTTCCTCATAAGATAAATCAGGCTGAAATGGAATAACCTCATACTCAAGAACATGTGATTCATCCGCCACATACTTGCGAAGCATAGATACATGGAACACATCATGAATACCAGATAAAGAAGGAGGTAAAGCCACTCTATAAGCCAACTTCCCAACTCTTTCAAGAATCTCAAATGGACCGATATAACGAGGAGATAACTTTCCTTTCTTCCCAAATCTCTTTATACCTCTACGAGGAGAGACCTTCAAGAATACAAAGTCACCTACCTGGAATTCAAGATCTCTTCTACGATGATCTGCATAACTCTTTTGTCTACTCGGAGCTGTGCGCAATCTATCTCGAATAAGTTTCACACTCTCAACTGATTGTTGAACCATTTCAGGACCCAAGAGTCTAGCTTCTCCCACTTCATCCCAGCATATAGGAGATCGACATTTTCTGCCATAAAGATCCTCATATGGAGCCATTTCAATGCTAGACTGAAAACTGTTATTATAAGCAAACTCAGCCAAAGGAAGATGAGTATCCCAACTGCCTTTGAAATCAATAACACAAGCACGTAACATATCCTCAAGAATTTGTATAAGTCTCTCAGATTGCCCATCAGATTGAGGATGAAAAGCTGTACTGAAATTCAATTTAGTACCCATAGCACCCTGAAGAGACTGCCAGAATCGAGAAGTAAAACGAGGATCTCTATCAGATACAATACTCACAGGAACCCCATGTAGTCGGACAATCTCCTGAACATATAAAGATGCCAACCGAGACAATGAATATCCCATGGAAACAGACAAGAAGTGAGTTGATTTAGTCAACCTGTCCACTATAACCCAAACAACATCATGGCCTCATCTGGTACGTGGCAAACCAGTCACAAAATCCATCGTGATATGCTCCCATTTCCATTCTGGAATTTCCAATGGTTGCAACAAACCTGCTGGACGTTGATGTTCCACTTTTACTTGTTGACAAGTCAAACATTTGGACACATACTTAGCAATTTATCTTTTCATATTGTGCCACCAGAAATGTTTCTTCAAGTCTTGGTACATTTTTGTGCTTCCAGGATGAATAGTATACTTGGCTTTGTGAGCCTCTTCAAGAACTTTCTTCTTTATCTCAGAATCAACTGGAATACAAACTCGACCTCGAAAGGTAAGAATTCCATCATTGTTGAAAGAAAAATCTGGTTGATTTCCTTCATTCATTCCACTAATGATTTTCTGCAATTCAGAATCAGTTACCTGAGCTTCTTTGATCTGTTGGAGTAAGTCTGAAGTAGCCTTTATATTAGCAAAACTAACTCCATGATTTGATTCACAAGGACTCCAATCACACAAGTCTTCAAACATCTTCCATTCACGAATCATCAGGCAAGAAATATAAGTCTTTCTACTCAGTGCATCTGCCACAACATTTGCCTTTCCTGGATGATAAAGGATAGTACAATCATGATCCTTCAATTTCTCCATCCATCTACGTTGTCTCATGTTAAGTTCTTTCTGAGAAAACAGGTACTTCAAACTTTTATGATCGGTAAAGACTTCAAATTTGGTTCCATACAAGTAATGCCTCCATTTATGCAAAGCAAAAATAATTGCAGCCAACTCTAGATCATGAGTAGGATAATTCTTTTCATAAGGAGATAATTTTCGAGAAGCATAAGCTATTACCTTGCCATCTTGCATCAGAACACAACCCAATCCTTCTTTAGAAGCATCAGTATAAACCATGAAATGCTCAGAACCACTAGGCAAAGCCAATACTGGAGCTGTAGTCAAACGCCTTTTTAACTCCTGAAAACTTGCTTCACATTTATCATTCCACTCAAAAGAAATAGCTTTTCGAGTCATGTTAGTCAATGGAGTAGCAATCTTGGAGAATCCCTCAATGAACCTCCGATAATAACTAGCCAAGCCCAAGAAACTACGGATCTCTGTCACTGTGGTTGGCCTTTTCCAGTTAACAACTGCTTCAACTTTGGAAGGATCTACTGCAATACCAGTAGCAGACACAACATGCCCCAAGAATGAAACCTCTTCTAACCAGAAAGCACATTTGCTGAATTTTGCAAATAATTGTTTCTCACGAAGAACTTGCAATACCACTCTGAGATGTTGTTCATGCTCAGCCCGTGATTTAGAATACACAAGAATGTCATCAATAAATACCACTACGAAACAATCAAGATATGGCTTGAAGATACGGTTCATTAAATCCATAAATACAGCTGGAGCATTTGTCAAACCGAATGGCATAACAATAAATTCATAATGCCCATACCTGGTACGGAAAACTGTCTTTGGTATATCCTCAGATCTGATTTTCAACTGATGATAACCACTTCTCAAGTCAAGCTTCGAGTACACTACTGAACCCTGAAGCTGATCAAACAAGTCATCAATATGAGGTAACGGATATTTATTCTTGATAGTTACCTGATTAAGATCTCTGTAATCAATACACAATCGCAGAGTCCCATCTTTCTTTCTGACAAATAACACTAGTGCACCCCACGGTGATACACTAGGCCTGATAAAGCCCCTTTCAAGCAATTCCTCAAGCTGTGTTTTTAACTCTCTCAACTCAGCTGGAGCCATTCTATAAGGTGCTTTAGAGATTGGTGCTGTACCTGGTAATAACTCAATACAGAACTCAAGCTCTCGATCAGGTGGCATGCTATACTCAGAAGAGAACACCTCTGAAAATTCAGACACAACAGGAATATCCTCCATCTTGGGAACAGATAAACTCTGGTCAAGCACACATGCGAGATACCCGGCACAACCACGAGATAAAAGTTTTCTAGCTTTTAAAGCAGAAATAACATGTATAGCACATAAAGGCCTATCACCTTCAAAGGTAAAATCAGGCAAACCAGGAATAGAAAAAGTTACTACTTTTCTATAACAATCAACAGATGCATGATGCACATATAGCCAATCCATGCCAAGAATCACGTTAAAGTCCCTTATAGGTAACACGACTAGGTCAGCAAGAAGGGCATGATCACCCACAAGAACCTCACATTTCTTGTAAACCTCAGAAGTAAACATGCAATCTCCTATAGGGGAAGATACTTCTAGCACATAAGGCATAGAATCAGGAAGAACATGCAAATGCGACACAAAATGAGATGCCACATAAGAATGAGATGAGCCTGGATCTATCAAGACTCGCGCTCTCATACTAGAAAGTAATATAATACCTCCTATGACCGCAGAAGACTCAGCTACACCCTGCTGATCTAAAGCAAACACTCGACCCTGAACTTTTGGTCGACCCCCACTATCTCTCTTGGAACCTGAGGCCTGTTGACTTGTACCCCCAACTTGATTTCCTCTACCTTTAGGACAATTCTTAGCAAAGTGCCCAGTTTCACCACACACTAAACACTTTCCTTGCTTTAGCCAACACTTGTCTTCAGAATGGCCTTCTTTCGAACAAAAACCACATA
Organism: Campanula takesimana; assembly: GCA_026119855.1. Lineage (NCBI taxonomy): Eukaryota > Viridiplantae > Streptophyta > Magnoliopsida > Asterales > Campanulaceae > Campanula > Campanula takesimana. Next base: position 615,992 of record JAOWBW010000640.1, on the reverse strand, counting down.
CTCTACTGGGACCTTGGACTGTTGTCCTCGAACCAGTTGATACACTACCCTTACTTTCGGTTGGCTGTCGGAATCGATGATCTTGGCGGCCAGATTTACCACCTTTAAAACCAGATCCCTGAGTTTTCTCTGATACACGACCAGTCATGGTTGTTCCCAACTTCACCTTGTGTTCTTCAATATCATTTTCAATAGTATAAGCCTTCTCCACTGCTTGATGATAACTAGTGAGCTGTAGAGAAATAAGCTGCTTCCTATACTCAGTCCTTAACCCTTTAACAAACCTCTGTGCCTTCTTGGCTTCATTCGGAACTAAGTGATCACAATACCTTGCCAATTCTGTGAACTTGGTTGAGTATTGCCCCACTGTCAAGCTTCCCTGCTCCAGATTAAGAAATTCCATTTCCTTCCTGTCTTGGACCACTGTTGGAATAAACTGTGACCTGAATGCTTTAAGAAAATTCTCCCATGTCTGTGGTACACCTTCCAGTTCCTAGCTTTTACTCAACACTTGCCACCAATGTTCAGCGGCTTTCTCAAATTTAAAGGTTGCAAAGGTTACCTTATCACCACTTGCACATCTCAAGGCTGTAAAAATCTTCTCGATACTTTCAATCCACTCCTCAGCCTTCTTAGCATCAAATTCCCCGTCAAAACTGTGAGGTTTCAACTTCAAGAACCTTGTAAGACGATTAGGATAATCCCAGTCTACATTATCAACCATTTCTTCTTGAGGAGTTATAGATCTCAGCTGATTACTACCACTTGTACCTTCAGAACTCATTGTACCTGTAGGTAAACACTCAGCGTTAATAACACCCCAAGACTCTCCCATACCTAGGCCATAGACCCTATCCAGACTTAGAGCAAACCAAGGTAGCTAAACAGGGTAGCTAAACCAGGGTAGCTCTGATACCAACCTGACACGACCCCAGGTCCCGGGGTCCCCTAATAGAACCTCGAACCCGGTGGGAGTGCCTAACGAGGAACAAGAAACTTAACAAGAAATTGAATGACATTTGTTTAACAAACTGACATGATATATATACTCTAGAGTAAGGAGCTATACTAGCTCACAACACGAGTTCTAGACAAAAAATTAAAACCAAACTTAAATACATACACAGCGGAAATATGCCTAGCACATAAGCTGGCATCAAGAGTACTATACACGATGTCTAGTGACAACAAGAATTGAACAAGACTGTCTACCCCAAAATAAGGAGTTACAAACCCATAAAACATCGTCCTCACCAAATGTAAAAGGACACAAGCCCCAAAATAATCACGACCTGCGAAGTAAGCTCCCAGCTATGTCGAGCCTCACTGCGCACTATCCTTCCTTTGATCTAAGGAAAACAATTAAACAAGGAATGGGGTGAGATAAATCTCAGTAAGCTATTAGATGCAACTACATGACATGTTATCATGCAATTCAAGTAGATACTCAAGTAATCATATACAAAGTATCATCAAGTAACAAGTATATGAGAGGCTAAGCCACTCATCAAGTAGCACATAAGGCTAAACAAGCAGGCTATAAGGATATTGCTTCCTTCCTTATTCCTCCCAAGAATACCATTGTTGTCGTAGCTTGTATTACTTTGACAATCACGATCAATAACAGGAAACTGATTGTTCAGTATGTATCAGAAGACCCGGTAACCAGTGTCATTCCCAGTATCAAGACTCACGAGGTGTTCAAGACAGGAGTTTAGCATTCACTTAAGTCAGGCTTATTGCTCCAACTAAGGAAGCTATGCCCTTACTATGGCCGGTAGTAAGGGGTCAAGCGGAAATACATAGGGACCCGATTGTCACTTAAGCCCCAGCTCTCGCGACAAGCGTGAACCTATATATTTTCGAACAAGCAAGGAGAACCAGCTGGACTCACACAAGAAGGTACAAGTAGATATTTACTTGAACTATGGGAGAAGAACTAATCCAAAAGTAGTGGACTAGCTCAACAAGGAACATGCTTCAAGTAATCAAGAAGTCACCTTGTATCAAGCAATTATATGCAATGTTTGCACATACACAACAAGAACATGTCTCATACAAGTTAGTGCTTGTTCATAGCACTTCCAAGTTCACTACCATACATATTTATTGGTGTCAAGCCATGTACAAGATTTTATTATCTTATATTCAAGTCTTAATCCATTTCTTTGGATGTTCTAGCCATGTACAAGGTTTTAATGTCTTATACTTCAAGTTATAACTACAATCTTTGGACATTCAAGCATGTATAAGAGTTATACATTTACTCTTACAAAATCCCAATCCTACTCTTAGGATGTTCAAGTCTAAGACCTTGTTCTAATGCCCCTAAGGTGCACAATCATTGGCTTCAAGACAAGTATAACACATTAGTGCTTGTTCATAGCACTTCCAAGACATATAGAAGAGTTACTACTCTTGTACGTAAGTTCTCATTTGAGTTCTATAAGTATTACTGTTCAAGACTAAGCTCTAATGCCCCCAAAAGGTACAATTACACTTGCTAGGACATCTTATACCAAGGCTATATGCCTTAGGAGAGGTAAGGTTTCATCTCCATTTAGTTTGAGCAACTATTGTGCAACAGGGGTTTTGGGCGGTCGCCCAACCCCATCCTGGGCGGTCGCCCAAGATCACAATTTCAGAACCAAAGTCTCTGCCTTAGTGGGCGGTCGCCCAAAGCCCCATGGGCGGTCGCCCAAGGCCAAAATCTGCAAAAACCCAATTTCTTCCCAGACTTAGAATTCTCCGTCCCAAGCGTAGGAGTAACTTTTACTAACATTTTTAACACTCCCAGGATGCACTAACAAGATTAAAACCAATTTTTTCATTTTAATTTCCTTACTTTACATAGTAGGATATACTCCCTTTGTCCCACAATTACAAGTACCACAAAAATTGTCCCAAACACAAAACTAACATTCACAAGTCAAGAATAACATTTATGCATGTTATTACAAGCAAGGGGGAGCTAATAACTTACCTAGTCAAAAATCAAGTTGACCCAAACTTATTTCTGTTCGGCCTGGAACGCTCTATTCAACACCACGAATATTAATCCGGGATCAGAATCAAGAACGGAGGGATAATTAAACTCGAGGAGTCGGGAATAGGGAAAATTCTAACCCTAGCTTTTCAGAACAGAGGAAGCAACGTAAGAAATTTTGGGTGAAAATGACTTCTCAGGCAACCCAACCAAGATATACATTCAAGTTTCAAAGAATGGCACCTAGGCCCCTCAAGTATCACTTTTAACAAAAAGGCCCCTAAAGTCAAATTTTTACAAATGACCCAAAAGTCAAAACTAGACATTTAACCACCTTAACTATTTAAAGCAGTTAAAAAATTAACCCAAGTAAAACTAACACATAATATGCAAGTTCAAGTATTTAACAAATAGGTCAAATATTTAACAAGAAATTCGATGGGTGTTACATTTCCAATGACCAATATGTCATCGATATATAGCACTAGAAATAGTACTACGCTCCCACTAATTTTCTTGTATACACAAGGTCCATCTTTGTTCTTGATGAAGCCAAACTCTTTGACCAATTCATCAAATCGAAGATTCCAACTCCTTGAGGCTTGCTTCAATCCATAAATGGATTTCTGCAAGTTGCATACCTTATTAGAATTTTCTGGATTTACAAAACCTTCAGGTTGCGTCATATAGACATCCTCAAGTAGGTTCCCATTAAGGAACGCTATTTTGGCATCCATTTTCCACATCTCATAGTTATAATATGCGGCTATGGCAATTAAAATTCTTATAGACTTGATCATTGCTCGGGTGAAAAGGTTTCATCATAGTCAATACAATGAATCTGCCTATAACCTTTCGCTACAAGCCTAGCTTTAAAAGTATGCACCTTTCCATCCATGTCATTTTTCTTTTTGAAAACCCATTTGCATCCTATGGTTTTTACACCTTCGGGTGCATCTATCAAGATCCAAACTTGATTATCATACATGGATTAGATTTCGGATTCCATACCTCCAAGCCATTTATCCGAGTCAGGAGAAGTCATCGCTTCTTGGTAGGAAGTAGGTTCATCATTCTCAATGATTTCTACTTCATTACTATCCGTTACGAGAAATCCATATCTCCTGGGTTCGTATCGTAACCTACTAGATCTGCGATGAGCTTGTGTATCTTGAACGGGTTCCACAACTCCTTGTGATACTTGTTCAGATTCCACCATCAGTTCAATGTTACTTTCGGGTTCTCGAACCTCTTCGAGATTGATTTTACTCCTACTGATTTATTTAGAGAGAAACTCTTTCTCTAGAAAGGTACCATGTCGAGCAACAAACACTTTGTTGTCCGTACGGTTGTAAAAGTAATATCATTTAGTTTCCTTAGGATAACAAACAAAAAAACATTTATCAGACTTTGGTGAAAGTTTGTCAGAGACAAGTGTCTTGACATAAGCCTCACAACCCCAAATTCTCATGAAAGACAAACTAGGTTTTCTTCCATTCCAAATATTATATGGAGTCTTTGGAACCGATTTAGTTGGAACGTTATTTAGTGTGAACGCAGCGGTTTCTAATGAATAACCCCAAAAGGATAATGGAAGATCAACTTGACTCATCATTGATCGGACCATATCCAATAAAGTCCAATTTCTCCTCTCGGACACACCATTCCATTGTGGTGTTCCGGGTGGAGTTAATTGTGAAACAATTCAATAATTTTTAAGATGATTGTCAAATTCTTGGCTTAAATATTCACCACCACGATCAGATCGAAGTGCTTTAATAGTTTTTCTAAGTTGATTTTGTACTTCATTTTGAAATATTCTAAGTATCTCAAAGGCTTCACTTTTGTTCTTCATTAGGTAGACATAGCCATATCTACTAAGATCATCAGTGAATGTTATAAAGTATTGAAATCCTCCCCTAGCACTGCTACTTAAAGGTCTGCATACATCAGTATGTATTAAGCCCAATAAGTTACTAGCCCTTTCACTACTCTTAGTAAAAGGTGCCTTAGTCATTTTTTCAAGTAAACATGACTCACAAGTCTCATATGATTCAAAATCATTTGAGCCTAAAAATCCGTCCCCATGGAGTTTTGAGATACGCTTCTCATTAATATGACCAAGACGGAAATGCCACAAATAAATGTGATTTACATCATTAGGTTTAGATTTCTTATTTATGTTATAGACGTTATCATTATTATATTCTCAACATCAAGGACATAAAGGTCATTAAATGAATTTGCAATACAATAAAACATATCATTTAAATAAATAGAAAACCTCTTATTCTCAATAAGAAATTTATATCCTTCATTATCCAAACAAGAAATTGAAATAATATTTCTACTCAAATCCAAAACGTAGTAACAATTGTTCAAAACAAGAATTAAACCACTAGGTAAAGTGACTTCATAAGTCCCTACGGCTAATGCAGCAACTCTTGCTCCATTCCCCACACGTAGGTATACTTCACCCTCCTTGAGTAGTCTCATATTCTTTAGTGCCTGCAAATTTAAACAAATGTGAGATCCACATCCGTATCTAATACCCATGAACTAGAAGTAGAAAGGAGAATATCTATAACATAGATACCTGAAGTAGAAGCAATCACAATTCCCTTCTTCTTCTTCTTCTTCTTCTTCTTCTTCTTCTTCTTCTTCTTCTTCTTCTTCTTCTTCTTCTTCTTCTTCTTCTTCTTCTTATTTTCTTTCATATAGGCTTTGAAATTTCTCTTCCAATGACCGGTCTTACCGCAATGGAAACATATTGCATCCTTTTGAGTGTCTGATTTAGCCACTACAGCAGCTTCGGCAACCTTTTCCTTGCTTGCCTTAGGTTTGGCAACAATTGCCTTACCCTTACCCTTGTTCTTAAATCTCTTTCATTTATTAACCATGAGCACAGTAGATGTTGTTTTCTCTATTATTTTCTTTTCAGCAGTTTTAAGCATCCCATGCAACTCTGACAAAGACTTATCCATATCATGCATATTAAAGTTCATTACGAACTGGTTATAGCATTTTGGAAGTGAATTGAGAATCATGTCGGTAGCCAACTCAACAGGGATGGCATACCTCAGCCTCTCTAGATGCTCAATGTGGCCTTTCATCTTCAAAACATGAGTGCTCAAAACATGAGTGCTCACTGCTTGCCTTTTTACCATCTTACATGATATTAAGGCAGACATGGTATCAAACCTCTCTTGCCTAACCTGCTCTTGAAACATATCTTTCAACTCAGTGCCTATCTCATAGGCATCCAAGTGTTTCAAAGATTTTTGGAGCTCTGATGGTAGCAAGCATAAGACATCTGACGTCACGAGAATCACTTTTCTGTTTCTTTTGAGCATCTCTGTTAGCCCTAGGGGCAGTGGCTTCAGGTTCATCAGGAATGTGCTCCTCAAGAATGTACAACTTCTCTTCTTGCCTTAGAACAATTCTAAGGTTTCGGATCCAATTCAGGAAGTTAGTATCATTCTCTTGGAGTTTTTCTTTCTCAAGGATAGATCGCAATGATAGGTTGTGATGTTTTGAGCCATTATCTACATTTTATGCAAACATATATATTAATATGTATTAGTACCAATTTCATAAAGATATTAATAATTGTATTTCATAAATACTCCCACTAAATTATATAACCTTCAAATATATTAATGTATAATATAATTTACTTGGGCTAAGATCCATATTTCACTTAACATTGAGTCGGCTAGGGCACGACTGCTTAAAATAAGTTATTTAGGTAGATAACATTTATCAATCATATCATATATGACTCTTAAATCCTTTTATGAGACTCTTTAGACATCTAATGTAAAAAGCATGTTTTAATCTCATCATGTGCCTTAAGTTCAAAACTGTTTTGATAACCCAATTAAATCAAACCATTTTAAACGTATAGGAATCACTGTTTTCTCATCTTGCTTTTACAAAATAGAATTAATGCACCTCGCTAGGGCGTAGCCTACATAAAAACTATTTATGTAATCACAAGTTTTTTAATCAAGGATTGGCACATAATTTAAGTTTTAACAAGAAGGTTCAACACATATAGCATGGTAACACATTTATACTCACATAATATAAACATGTAAAGCATCGGTTCATAATTTAATTAATCCCATTAATTAAAGTATGATTTCATGTGATTTATTTATGGGGATAAATTCTTGAACATGTAATTGAGAGCACGTTTGTACGGTCGAAATTAAGCCAAAAGGCATCCACAATCTCCTACCAAATTTAGAAATTAAAAGAAATAGCTATGTAAGGTCGTAACTAAGCCGAAAGACATCCACAATCCCTTACATAAAGTAACTCGATTCTAAATTATTTTGTCTCATCAATTTATGACTTTGTCCTTGAGATTTATTTTCAGGAAACACGGTTTCTAAAACCAGCCATCTGACAAATAAATTCAATCCAAAGTAATTTTGAAATTGACATTTAATTTCAGGAAACACGGTTTCTAAAATCAGCCATCTGACAATTAAATTCAATTCAAAATATTTACCACTGTGTTTCAATTTTAAACCCTAAAATTGCTTTCCTGATTCAATTAGGATTTGGTGTTCATGATGATCAAATCACCATGTTCATCAAAACCTTGAATAAACAATTTATTCTTAAATCTAGGATCATCAAAAAATTAATCTAATTAACTTTTGATATCAATTTATGACTTTGTCCTTGAGATTTGTTTTCAGGAAACACGGTTTCTAAAACCAGCCATCTGACAAACAAATTCAATCCAAAGTAAATTTGAAATTGACATTTAATTTTAGGAAACACGGTTTCTAAAACCAGTCATCTGACAATTAAATTCGACTCAAAATATTTACCATTGTGTTTCAATTTTAAAACCCTAAAATTGTTTTCCTTGATTCAACTAGGGTTTGATGTTCATGATGATCAAATCACCATGTTCATCAAAACCTTAAATAAACAATTTATTCTTGAATCTATGATCATCAACAAATTAATCTAGTTAACTTTTGAAGATCACAAGGAACATAATAATTAAATTATTATTGCAATCTCAGATCCCACATAACATATTTAAACAGTGCGATTTTATGATCTCCATATATCTCATATACATACATAAATACAAATCACATAAACATCATGAATCTAAATTCAAATAGGATGCTAACACATAAAATCCAATTATATTATCAACATGTTATTATTAAAATAATCACGATAAACGGGACTCTGATACCACTGTTGGGTTTTGCACAATCATGTGCAGCGGAATAAACCCAAAAGCCTAGATCCATTCTCGATGATTAAATTAATACGGAGTTGAATTTAGAATACTAACCGTGATGGAGCTTTAAAATTTTTCGGATCTTGAAACTTCGTTCTTCAAGATTTTATCTTTTCCAAGATTTTCTTCAAGTCTTAATCCGCAGGAACACGAAATAGAAGATGATTAAGCAATCACCTTCTATGGATATCCACACGCGAACGAATATCAAGAACTCCTTCTTAATCCAGACTGCTAGATCCAAAATAGGCTATATGAAATTATGGTTCTTGATCTTTGATTCTCAATCTTGATCAAGAAAATTGTTTCTTCAAACAACTAGGTTTCATATGTTTAATGGCTGGTGAAAAGATATTTATATAGTCCCTAGTCCTTAACCCTTAAGGACCTAAGAAACCAAAATCCCATCACCCAATTAAACTAGCAGTTTTCGGCCGAGACAGCTTTGGCACGGTTGTGCCTTAAAACTGGCACGGTCGTGCCAAACGGTCCGCCAGTTGCCTTCCCATAGCCGATTATTACCACGGTCGTGCTTTATAAATGGCATGGTCGTGCTTTATATCTGTCACGGTCGTGCAAGACCAAAAATCTGCATTTTTGCCTTTTAACAATTCGTTCCATTGTGTGTGACCCCATAGGATTATATCAAGTTAGCAATGAGTCCAAATATATTTTGTTCTCATAAATCATGAGCGGACCCTAGAAGACCATCATGATTTTCCAATTGATACAATATTATCAAAGTTTTTTTTATACTTTATAGAACATATAATAATCCTTTTGTCCACGATGTCATTGAGCGTAAGCCATGGTCAATGGTCAACTTACAATGCTCAATGATTTTCTCGATTCCAAATAGTTTGATAATACAAATAACATTGACCATATCAATTCATTTGAGCACGGTCATGCATTTCATCAATACTATTCATCGAGGGGCCCAAGCTTGACATCTCTCACGAGGAAGGACAAATTCCATCTTAACTTATTACACTTCCCTACATAGCTTCGATCATGCCAATCATATCTTTTATAATCACTTGGTTTAGAGCAACGTTTGAATATGTCAAACATGATCTCCACTATGTGGAAGACCGTAATAATCTCAGGTCTAGGGACTAAATGATATAACTATTTAGAGGTTTAATTATGACATTATGACCATGACATAAACCTCATCTTTGGGTCATGCCAGTATATGTTCACCAACATATACCCATAAGTTTAACTTGTATCACATACACATAATCATCAATATGATTATCTAATTAAACTTATACTAGTTATTCATAAGTACTAGGGACAGAGATTATTATAATAAAACAAGTAATAATAAATAATAATCCAAAACATCTCTTTATATAATAAAAAAGTGATAAGCAAACATTGTCAAACAACGTGCCAAAAAAACATGCCTAGGGCATATACACCAACAGCCTACATCTGGGGGCACTTAGCCAGGATATCATTATAATAATATATGTAAAGACTACAACTTTATCACACGGGCTCACATAGATCTAGAATGGCTACTCTCCAATAATAATCTCTCACCTATACATTATTATCTCCCTTACCCAAGAACATACAAACATAGTCATGACCGAGTTGTAGGATCGCCCCCATGGCTCTCCTAGGCCCCCGGCTCCGTCCTAGACACTATTTTGTGCTATCTCTTTTGATATTCTAAATTTCTTCTACACAAAATAAAGTACAAAATATATTCGTGGTAGTCACAATATATTTATAGGGATACAAAACCTAATCCTGATCAAAACCTAATTTATCCGGAGTCCTTGAGACAGTTTCTTCTCCAAGTATTATTCACATGGCTTTAGAAAACTGGATGAGATAAAGAAACTAATTCCTTTAATAATCTTGGACTCCACGTCAATTTTTCAAATCCGTCTTCCTCCCCGTCGGAGGAGGCGGTCGCCCATTCCACCTTGAGAGGTCGCCTACTCCACTTCTGTTACGACCAGATTCAAACCTGATCAAGTGGGCGGTCGCCTGCTGATGGATGTGTTTTTACCCATCCAAATCATATACTTCATGACTTATATGATGCTCAACCTTGGGTGTTTTGATGGCTTTTGGAGTGTTTATGAGTATAGGAAAAGAGCGGAAGAATGTATGGATTCATTGGCGTTAAAATGCGAAAAAGAAGGTAAAGAATGGACCAAAACATAAACAAAAAGAGATGTGACCTCTGAGAAATCAAGTCCATTGGATATTACTCAAAAATATCTTTTCAACGATAGTTGGCACGTCCAAATCGGAGTTCGTATGAAGAAGTTATGGCCCCCGGAAGTTTGCGCGTAAAAGGTACAAGTCATCAAAACAATGGTACAACACCAGATCTAAACCCCAGAAAATTCCAGTAATTCTGCCTTCCATGCGGCCACTCTATGCGAACACATGCCCAGGGACCTTAGGGGAATTATCCAGGGACCTTTGGGGAATTATGCAAAATATTTTGGGCTTTTTAGTATTTTCCAAAATACCAAAGGCTTTTCTGGAATTTTTTGGAGGACCTTTAGGATATTTTCAAGGACTTTTCTGGAAACTAAAAAATCCCAAGGGCTCCTGGGAAATTTCGGCCACCAACTTTTATTTATCCTTTTTCAACAAGGAATCTTATGGTTTTTTCTATTTTTACACCTCCTTAGCCGTAGTGTAAATATAATACTCCATCCACATTATTTTATACATACTTTATTGAAGGATTCAAGATTTGTATCAAGATTTTCATCAATTTATTCCAGGTTTTGATGTTCTTCATTATTTTTCTTGTTTTCTTTATTATGAATATGAGTAGTTAAATTTCTATATTCATGGATTGGTAGTAGCAAATACTAAATCTTTATGCTATAGATTTAATTCTTCCAATTCAATATTAATTCTTGTTCATTAAAATATTTTTCATGCTAAATTTTTAGTTTCAATTATATGTTAAGATATAAATTGGCTTTAAACTTATTGGGTATATATTACTACACTAGCGTGGGTGATTATACGTTAACCGTTATTTTGATGATTAGAATTAATTGAGGACCTAGAGGAAGTCAAAAGGATTTAGGTTCATGTGTTCTTGAGTGCTTCATGAATTTCTTGCATATTGTATAGACCTAGTGGAAAGTATAATATAAAAGAAATAAAAGGATTGTAATCCGGCAACCGAACCGTCTCAATTCTTACTATTGTGAACGAACCTAAGAATGATATTGATCTTATTATTATGAGCATAGCATAAAGTGAAGGTATTTGTGAATCTAATCCGTGAATCCCTTGTCATCCTTGATAAATTATTCTTTTTAATTGTTTTCTTAATATTAGTTTAAATTCTTGCATTAGTAGTTTAGTTAAATATTCTCAAACAAAAACCCTGGTTACTTTTACATTAATTAAATATACTTGTTTTCACTCAAGTCTATATTGGATATTATGCCCTAGGCCCTTGAGAAAGACCTATGCGTTACATCATAGCTTCATTGTTATAGAGATAACAAACCCGATTATTATATCTTTTGCATGTTTATTATAATAATCATTGTCCCTAGAACTTATGAAGAGCTAGCATGAGTTTAATGGATAATCATATGATGATTATGGTTCATATGATGCGGATTAAACTTGTGGGTACTTGTTGGAGAACAATGTACTGGATAGACCCGTAATGAGATTTATATCATGGTCAAATGTCATAATTAAATCTCATAATAGTCATACCATTTGAATCCTTAGACCTGAGATTATCATGGTATTCCACATGATGAACATTATGTTTGATGTACTCAAACGCTACCCTTAACTGGGTGGTTATAAAGGCTATGATTGACATAATCGGATTCTTGTAAAGAATGATAAGTCAAGATGAGATTTGTCCATCTCTCAAGAGAGATATCTGCTTGGCCTCTCGATGTGTGAGATTGATGATAGTGTACGGCCGTACCCAAATGAATTGAATGTTCAATGTCATTTGATCATATCAATCTACTCGGGATCGAGAAAGCATTGGACAACATAAGTTGACGTGGACCATGACTTATGTCCTATATGATATCGCGTGACAAAGGGATTGTGATATGTTCTATAAGGTAACTTTGTACTTTCAAAGTTATACTAATTGGGTAGTCATAATGGCTTGCTAGAGTCCGCTTATGACTTACAGGTTCTGACTGGTTCGGACTCGTTGCCAACATAGTATAATCCTATTGGGTCTCACAGAATAGAACGGATTGTAAAAGGCTGAAATCTGGGAAAATCAGCTCTGGTCACCGTACGGCACTGAGGCCACCGTACGGATCCTATGGAGTCGTAGGCTCCTCCCCCGTACCAATCCAGTTTCTGCAATTTTCTTGATTAAGAAGGAATCCCGAGTCCTAACGGAATTAGGTCAAACCCTCATATAAATATATGGTGCCAGGTTTGATAGTCTCTAACGTTGATTTTGGAAATCAATAAAAATTGTTTTAGAAATAATAAATTATAGAGAGGTAGGATTATTTATTTTGTGATCCATGATCATCAAAATACAAATAATCAATGGAGCAAAATAATTCCTATAAAGAAATCGTTTCTTCACCATGCCTTGGGTCTAACAATCCAGATCAAAAAAGTATTCTTGATATCCGTTCGACGTGTGGATACCGATAGAGGGTGTTTGCGTTAGCACCTAAAAGTCTGTGTTCATGGATTCGATCTTCAAGGGTATGTTTTCTTACATCTTGTATTTAATTTAATCAACATACATGGATCCGGGCTTATGGGTGTTTGATCTTATGTTTTATTCCGCTGCGCATGATGCATCAAAACCCAACAGTCTCTGTGGTTCGACCCTTAGGTTTGTACATTGTTACTTCGGTGACTTGTATAATTGCAAGGTTTTTATTACTGAGGATTTTATCCATCAAGTTTTTGGCGCCGTTGCCGGGGACTTGTTGTGAATTACAAGTTTATTTAGTCGGTGTATATTTGGTTGTCATTCCTTGGATCCCGAGTTGGTCCCTGTGAATGATAATATCGATCGACTTGATAGGGTCATTCCCTCTATCCAATAGTCAGAAACAGAATCTAAAGCTTCTGCCACTGAGACAGAGATAACTTTAAGTGAGTAAGAAATTTCTTCCACCGAGGGAGGAGAATCTGAAGTAGAGATGGCTGATACCTCTACTATGAATGGTATGCTAGATCTAAGGTAGACACATCGGTGCCTTGTATTGTATTGACTGATGCAACGAAAGCACATGATGTTAAGGGCCAGTACTTTAATGTGTTGCCTAAGTTTCAGGGTCTTCCAGCTGAGGACTCTTTGAACTTTTTAAGGGAGTATATGATGACTATCTCAGGATTTCCATTGAAAGATGGGGTAACTGGTGAACAATTGAGACTTAAATGCTTCCCTTTTTCTTTACGAGGGGTGGCTAAAACATGGTTGATGTTGTTACCTCCAAGGAGCAATAGGACTTGGGATGAGTTACATGATACTTTCTTGGGTAAATATTTTCCCCATGCTACTCTTACCACCTTTAGACAGAAAATTATAGGTTTTGTACAAAAACAAGGTGAGTCGTTTCATGAGGCATGAGGTAGAATTAAAATGCTTCAAGTACAATGTCCCTATCACAATTTCCCTTTACCATTGTTGCATCAGACTTTTTATGGGGGGTTGAATCATGTTGACCAACCGATGGTTGACAATACAGCAGGTGGTTTTCTAGGATCTAAAACCGCTGCACAAACCCAAGAATTATTTGAAATGTTGGGGGCTAATTCTCAACAAAAAGGGTCTAGGGGTAAAATAAGGTAAGTACATGAGTTGAGTGTTAGTGATGATTTCGCTAGACAGGTAGCATTATTAAATCAAAAATTCGATAAGATGACCACAAATGGTGTTTTCGTAAATGCCAATGCTCTTAATGATTTTTGTGATAATTGTGGTCCTAACACTCATGCTACTAATGTTTACCAAGTAGGTGTGCAGTTTTCTTCTGAACAGGTACATGGCATACAGGGTTACCCTCCAAGACAGAATCAAGGTGGTCCCTTCTCCAATACATATAATCCAGAATGGAGGAACCATCCTAACTTCTTATAGAGGGGTAACCAAGGTAACCAATTCCAATAACAAAAACCTCTCCATACTCCTCTCCCAACGGAGAATGTTGAATCGAAGTCACAATTAGAGGAGATGATCGTGTTAATGCGAGTTGAAACCAAGCGATGCTTCAACCTCTCAGTGTTAAATCCTTTTTGCCTCCCCAAATCAACTTCTACCTTGATTTCTCTGCAAGTTTAACTTCGCCTTCTCCCTCTTAGATCCCCTCCCCTTACAATGCTCCCCATGAATCTCGGACACACCTTGATTCTTGCATTGTCTTCTTATGGTATTTTCTCGCTCTCTGTTAGGGCCACTTGACTCCCATCGCGTTGCAACTTTTTGAGTCACTCTCCCCCAAACATGTCATTAATTGATGTCTCTCTGTTTTACAATAATAGGCCGGTCTTTGCGCCTCTTGCTCCCACTCGGAACGAATTTGATGTTGTCAATAGAGTACAACATCCTCTTATCTCCCCATCCATCATTTGCGAGAAGTCCTCCTCTTCCCACGTGGTCTAACCGGCTTATACCACTCACCTTTGCATCGTCAGTTGCTTACGCAAGTGCCTGATGAATTCCTCCTTTTCTTTCATATTTTCTCCAACCTCCTTGACTGCCCCAAGATCCCTTGAACACCTCTGATCCATCTTGAACTCTGCATATTCAAATCCCACATCGAATCTCTGCAGATCTCATAAGAAACACACGAACTGATTCAGACTGTCTGACCTTCTGCATCGTTGTGACCTATTTGACACGCTCTTGCTTCAACCAGAAATAGCAGCTCTCAGATTAATTCTGCATGTCTTCCAGACAAAGTATCTGCACTGCACGAAATCTGCACGTGCGTTGCACAAAGCCTGCACGTGCAATGCACGAATTCTACACGTGCACTGCAAAAAAAAAATCTACAATTTCTTTCTTCACCTTGGATCTCCCGAATCTCAAACCAAAGCTCTTGATACCAGTTATTGGGGAATTGGGGGGATCTCCACATCCACTAGGCCATACTAGCAGTCATCAACATAGGAGAATAATTCAACACACGAAATAATAATATGAAAGAACAAATAACACCGATGTTTGATAACCCAATTCATCAACACATGACTACATCTGGGGCACTTAGCCAGGATATCATTATAATATATGTAAAGATTACAACTTTATCACACGCGCTCACATAGATCTAGCATGGATACTCTCCAATAATAATCTCTCACCTATACATTATTTTCTCCCCTCCCCAAGAACATACAAACATAGTCATGGCCGGGTTGTAGGATCGCCCCCCATGGCTCTCCTAGGCCCCCGACCCCCTCCTAGACACTATTTTGTGCTCTCTCTTTTGATATCCTAACTTTCTCCTACACAAAGTAAAGTACAAAATATAATTGTGGTAGTCACAATATATTTATAGGGATACAAAACCTAATCCTGATCAAAACCTAATTTACCCGGAGTGCTTGAGACAAAAGGAGTATAATACTTCTTCTCCAAGTATTATTCACATGGATTTAGGAAACTGTATGAGATAAGGAAACCAATTCCTTTACTAATATTGGACTCCACTCCACGTCAATTTGTTAAAGCCGTCCGCCTCCCCGTAGGAGTGTGCGGTCGCCCAATCCACCTTGTGCGGTCGCCTACTCCACTCCTGTTATGGCCAGATTCAAACCTGATCAAGTGGGCGGTCGCCTGCCCCTCCATGGGCGGCCGCTCACTCCTCATGGCTGTGCGTTTCTGCTCTGTCTTCTCCACGGTTTTGATCTTCTCCTCGGTTTTAGCTCTAATCCCAACAGGCCATGCTAAGTTGCATACGCGGCCGTGCAAGTCAAATCTGTACGGGTGGTGCATGACCATTCTAGGGGTCTTTTTGGGAGATTTTTCTAAAGAACGGACGTGCCACTTATAATGCACGGTCGTACGTTGTAGGGAAGAAGTCCTACTCAGATTTAGTTTCCTATTTTGATGAGATTGTTAGAACATGGATTTCATAACAAGTCATTGTGTAATTCCATACATAAAATCATACTTATAATGTTAATATAAAGTGTAGTGGATTAAATAATGTGTAGAATTCTTGGGTATAATATTACCTATTTATGATGGGCAGAATGGTAATTTCACACTACTTAATATGAAATGGTGTAGTCCCTAAATGAAGTACCTATTTGTTTCCTATATAAAGGGTCTTCCATCAACCCATGAAACATACTACATCATTCATTACTCTCTCAATATTCTCTTCATTAAGTGTTAAAGAAAACAAGAGTAAAGGCACAATCATTTAGAAGAACTCCGTCCCCTACAATTGTTCTTCATCATTTCTCTAGAAAACATTAAAGATGGATTCGACAGGTAACGCTTTCATCTTCTCCTCTTAAACTTATTCCAGATTTTGGTATGGCATTCATGGGATTAAGATTGTTCCATCAATTGGTATCAGAGCCCGCTCATATTTTTGTTTAAGTTTGAGTCTTCTTTTCTTTTGATTCATTCTGTTGAATCATCAAGTTTTTGATGTTGTTTAGAGGCTCTATTCATTACTAGAGTGCTAATATTCATCATCTAAATAAAGTTCAAGAAAAGGTTTGAAGTTTTGTTCAATGAACACAATGGTTCAAGCATGATTATCCCTACATAGCATAGTTATGTGTAATGCATAAACTATGTGGATCTACTTGATTTATTACATTGTTTTAAAGACAAGATTATCCATAAAAAGCATGGTTATACATTGTATAATGTATACCCATGTGGTAGTCCGGCCGGATCTTATGTGATGTCCGGTCGGACCTGAAAAAAATATGAAACGTTGCTTCTGAACATTGGTTGGTCCGGCCGGGTATTTGGTTGGGTCCGATTGGACCTCAAGGCTCAGTCCGGTCGGGTCCCTTAAGTGGTCCGGTCGGACCTAAGGAAAAGGTGTGGTCGGGTCATTGCTTTGGTCCGGCCGGACCCTAGTGAATTTTCTGCTCGGGCATTTTCACTGTTCACAAGTTTTGTTTTAAGGTTTTTACACAATTTTGTCTATCCCTTCTTAAGCAAAACATACATTTTTCAAACCATAAATTTGTGATTAATTATATGCATGAACAATTTTATTCATTTTTAAATAATATTATAGCCAAAGTGATTCACGTTATTTAAATCCGAAATTGTTAAAGTGTTGAATGTGTAAGTTAATATGTGAGTAACATGAATTTTCCAAAGAAGAACTTGTTATTTGAGTAAATTTATACATTCATGTGGTAACGAATGAGATGAACATTAAGTTATCTTGTTAGATACTTAAGTTGGCCCAAAGGAAGATTAAGTATCTGATTAAGATGTGGTTCAAATTATTTGTTATCTAAGGCAATCATTTATGAATCAACTCGCAATCCAAAGATTAGTTTTGATGTCATGTTGATTGTCTTGTTTGATGGATTTCATTGATATAATTAATCATTTATTCATTATGTAGTTACTTATACATGTTTTGTATTCATTCTTGTTCTCAATTTCCAACAGATTTACTTAATGCTTCATCTATAACTGCTGCGATGAGTACCGTACCAATGCTTAATGGGACTAACTTTAAAACTTGGAAAAACAAAATAACAATGATCTTAGGCTGTATGGACATAGACCTCGCATTAAGGGAACCGTTTCCTCTTCCTATCACTGATCAAAGCACTCAAGAAGATCGCTTAAGTTCTGAGAAGTGGAAATGCTCCAACTGCGTGAGCCTAATGATCATTAAGAATGTTGTCCCGGAGACCTTTTTGAACAGTGTCTCCGAGGATGTTGATGCTAAAACATTCCTTGATACCGTTGAGGAACGCTTTGCAAAAAGCAAAAAGTTAGAAACAAGTTCTTCCTTGTAGGGGTGTGCACGGGTCGGTTTGGTTCGGTTTTAGGCCAAAACTGACACCAAACCAATAGTTATCGGTTTATGTATTTTAAAACTATTAAGCTTCGGTTTCTTAATGGTTCGGTTTGTTCGGTTTCGGCGTGATATCGGTTTGGTTCGGTGTAAAACCAATAGAATGGACTGTTGGGTTTGTTGGGCCGCCTTAATGGGCTACATTCAAATGAGGCCCAATTTGCACATAATAAATAATAAGGTCAAATAAGGCACATTTTCTGGTTGAAGTATGAATTGGGCCAATGTGCCATACTACTTGGTCCAAAAACTACAAATGAAAGTTTACAACTATTAATTCAAATAATAAGCTAGGAATAAAATGACATAGTTTTAGGTTATCGGTTCGGTTCGGTTTCTTATCGGTTCTAACAAGATGGAAACCTAAACCGAACCACTAATTTCAGCTTTCTAATTTTTAGAAACCGGTCCTAACCAATAGCTTATTGGACCGGTTTTTCGGTCCGGTTTTTTCGGTTTTATTGGTTTTTCGGTTTTTTTGCTCACCCCTACTTCCTTGAGGAAGCTTGTCTCCATGAAGTACAAGGGTACCAGGAATTTAAGGGAGTATATTTTAGAAATGTTTCACCTATCGACAAAACTAAAAACACTTAAGTTAGAGATATCGGAAGATCTTCTCGTGCATTTGGTTTTGATCTCTGTTACTCCTCAGTTTGGTCACTTTGAGGTGACCTATAATTGTCAAAAAGACAAGTGGAATATTAATGAATTAATTTCACATGTGACACAAGAGGAAAATAGGTTAAAGCAATTTAAAACCGAAAGTGCTCATTTGGCATCTACCTTTTCTCATGGGACAAAGAGAAGAGGGAAGGAAATTGCGGTTGCAAGTAACAAGAAGCCTAAGGGATCATCTGATGATCAGAAAGTTAAGAAATGCTTCTTTTGCAAGGACCTCACTCACATAAAGTACGACTGCCCTCAGTATCACACTTGGCGTGCTAAGAAAGGTATGTCATTTGGTCTTGTTTGTACTGAGGCTAATTTGGTTTCAATTCCTACATATACATGGTGGTTGGATTCTGGTGCAACAACTCACATAAGTATGTCTATGCAGGGTCGCCTGAATTACCGAAAACCTAGTGAAGATGAGAGATACATCTATATGGGCGCTGGGAATCCGATTGAAGTTATAGGCATAGGGACCTTTTGGTAATTGTTAAGTATTGGTTATTATTTTGAACTAAATAATACATTTATTGTACCGTCATTTAGACGGAATTTAATATCTATCACAATATTGGATAAGGAAGGTTATTCTTTTTCATTTAGAAATAATAAATGTGATCTTTATTTTAATTCCAAGGTTGTTGGTACAAGTACTTTGTCAAGTAATGATAATCTTTATTTACTTGACACTATTCAAACAATAAATGAGTCCCATAATAATGAAACCAAAAGTAGAAAGCGATAGTTATCAAGTGAAAATTCTTATACCTTATGGCATAGGCGTTTGGGTCATATCTCCAAAAGGAGAATTGATAAGCTTGTGTCAGAAGGAATCTTAAACAAAATTGATATTCCGGAAAAAGTCTTTTGCATTGAATGCCTTAAAGGAAAATTTATAAACACTAAAAGAAAAGTATCCTCGAGAGCATCAAGCGTCATAGAACTAATACATACGGATATTTGTGGGCCATTCACTACCCCTTCATGGAATGGTCAACAATACTTTATTACATTCATAGACGACTACTCTCGATATGGGTATATTTATTTACTTCATGAAAAGTATCAATCATTACACGTTTTTAAGTCTTATAAAGCCCAAGTTGAAAATCAACTTGGAAAGACTATTAAGAACGTTAGATCCGATCGTGGTGGTGAATACTACGGTCGGAATGACGGTTCAGGGGAACAATGTCCGAGTCCTTTTGCTCGCTATCTTGAAGAGTGTGGGATTGTCCATCACTACACTATTCCGGGTACGCCTAGCATGAATGGTGTAGCTGAGAGACGTAATAGAACCCTTAAGGATATGGTAAGAAGTATGATTTCTTATACTTTTTTACCTCACTCAAACTAATCAATTAGTTTGATTTCTTATTTGAAACTGATTTGGATCAAACTAATCAATTAGTTTGTAAACTTAAGAAATCCATTTATGGGCTCAAGCAAGCTTCTTGTCAATGGTATTTAAAATTTAATCAAGTTATTCTTTCATTTGGTTTTGAAACGAATCTTGGTGAAGATTGTGTATACCATAAGTTCAGTGTGAGTAAATTTATATTTTTGGTCTTATATGTGGATGATATTTTGCTTGCTAGTAATGATATGAACCTTCTTAAAGAAACTAAGAAATTTTTTTCAAACAAATTTGAAATGAAAAATCTTGGTGATGCATCTTTTGTATTAGGAATCCAAATTCACCGTGATCGCTCACGGGGTATTTTAGGATTATCACAAAAAGCCTATATAGAAAAGGTATTACAAAAGGTTTAGCATGCAAAACTGTAAACCACATGACACCCCTGTTTCTAAAGGAGACAAGTTTAGTCTCAAACAGTGTCCTAAAAATAATTTTGAATCCAAGTATATGGAAAATATCCCTTATGCATCAGCAGTAGGAAGCTTAATGTATGCGCAAGTCTGTACTCGTCCAGACCTTGCATTTATTATTGGGATGCTTGGTAGATATCAAAGCAATCCGGGGAGATAACATTGGGTTGCAGCCAAAAGAGTGATGAGATATTTACAAAACACTAAGTCTACATGCCTATATATTTAAAATCGGATCATCTTGAAATCATTAGGTATTCCGATTTTGATTTTGTTATATGGCTCTGTAAATTTGTTGAGGGACTGCGTATTGTCAATAGTGTCGAAAGACCACTTAAGTTATATTGTGACAATCGGGCAGCAGTCTTATAATCCAACAACAACAAGAGTTCATCAAAGTCTAAGTATATAGACATTAAGTTTCTTGTTGTAAAAGAAAGAGTATAAAATGAACAAATAGAAATACAACTTATTAGAACAAACTCCATGTTAGCGGATCCGTTTACTAAGGCGTTATCACCTTTAGTGTTTCACGAGCATATTGCTCATATGGATGTGACAACTTTTGATAACATTTAATATAGTGGAAGTTTATATTGTTCTTTCATTAATTGTTCTATTATTATTTAAAGTATTGATCTCATTTGGTTAAGTTGGACTAGTTGGAAGAATATGTATATATTCATTATGTTCCATGCTATACATCTACACTTTTGATCTATGTCATTTAGTTGGATTTGTATACGTGATTACTGTGGGTTTAGTTGCGAATCAATTATAACGACCGCCCCTTTAGTCCTTATACTTGTATGACTAATAGACGGGATTGTTATAGATGACAACAAGGTGCACATAAGGGTTGTCATTTGTATTATACTTATGATTTTAAGGAAAAGACATAGTTATGCAACCCAAGTGGGAGATTGTTAGAACATGGATTGCATAACAAGTCATTATGTAATTCCATACATAAAATCATACTTGTAATGTTAATATAAAGTGTAGTGGATTAAATAATGTATAGAATTCCTGGGTGTAATATTACCTATTTATGATTGGCAGAATGGTAATTTCACACCACTTAATATGAAAGGGTGTAGTCCCTAAATGAAGTGCATATTTGTTTCCTATATAAAGGGTCTTCCATCAACCCATGAAACATACTACATCATTCATTACTCTCTCTATATTCTCTTCATTAAGTGTTAAAGAAGACAAGAGTAAAGGCACAATTATTTAGAAGAACTCCGTCCCCTACAATTGTTCTTCATCATTTCTCTAGACAACATTGAAGATGGATTCGATAGGTAACGCTTCCGCCTTCATCTTCTCCTTTTAAACTTATTCCATATTTGGGTGTGGCATTATGATTAAGATTTTTCCATCAGAGATAACTTCCCAAGTTAGATTTAGGCTTCCTTGTACACAAGCATAATTTTGTCCATAATATTGTGTGCCTAATAGGGAGAGCTAAGATATCAAGAGAGAGCCACAAAATAGTGTCAAGGAGAGGGCCGGGGGTCTAGGAGAGTCATGTGGGGAGATCCCATAAAATAGCTTGGTGCCCCCATATGTAGCCATGTGTTTGTGAACTGGGTTATCAAACTCATGGTGTTATTTTGTTCTTTCATATTATTATCATGTGTTGATTATTTTATCCATATTGATGATTGTTAGTATGGACTAGTGGATGTGGAGATCCCCCCAAATCCCCTACAGTTTGGGTCTCTCGATGAATAGTATTGATAAAATGCAGGACCGCGCTCAAATGAATTCGTGAGATTAATGTCATTTGTATTATCAATATTTTCGGAATCGAGAAAAGTATTGAACATTGTAAGTTGAATGTGGACCATGACTTACGTTCAATGAAATCGTGGACAAAATGATTGTGATATGTTCTATAAGGATTAACGAACTTTGATAAGTTATATTATCTGGGTAATCATGAAGGCTTGCTAGGGTCCGCTCATGTTTTATGAGAACAAAAGTGTTTGAACGCATTGCCAAATTAATATAATCTTATGGGGTCACACACAAAAAAATAAATTAATTAAAGGCTAAAAGGCTGTCAAAGTTGCCTGGCACGACCGTGCGAAAAGGTGAGCATGACCGTGCCACTTTGGAAGCTCGACTGTTCCATAAATGGTCAGACCATTCGACGTGAATGGCATGACCGTGCCAAACGTCCTGGGGTTATTTAACGGCATATTTATTGTGTGACGGGAATTAAGTCTCTAAGTCCTTAAGGGTTAAGGATGGTAGAGTATAACAGTCCTTTTTCACCAGCCATCAAACACATTAATCCCTATTGCTTGAGAAACAATATTTGCTCCAAGATTGTGAATCAAAGATCAAAAATCCAAAAATCATATAGCCTATTTTGGATCTAGCAGTCCGGATCAAGAAGTTCTTGATATTCGTTTGCGTGTGGATATCTATAGAGGGTGATTCTTTTATCATCTTCTAGTTCGTGTTCCTGCGATCGAGATTTGTTGAAAGCTTGATGAAGATTCAAACCTTGAAGAACAAAGATTCAAAGATCCGAAAAAAATTAAAGCATCATCACGGTTAGTATTCTAAATGCATCCTCATATTAATTTAATCATCTTGAATGGATCTTAAATTTTGGGTTTATTTCCACTGCGCATGATTGTTTAAAACCCAACACCAGCATTTAAGAAATTCCCTCTCGAATAATATGTTGTGCTGGGCATTTATATGCAGAATCATGGTTGACGAGAGAACCCCTTCACAACATCTCAAAATCCGCAAACAATCTTTGTGTAGTTAGAATATTGTCATCCACGTGATTGTGAGAAAATAGAAGAATCGTCACAATTTCAAAATGAAACAAACAACAAAAAATAAATTAACAAACATAGACTTTCAAAATGGAGAGAAAACAATGGCTCTTACAAATGAGAAAATACAAAACGAGGAGAGAATTTATTGTTGAAAAGCTAGAAATCACTCTTAATTTAAATATTAATCATTGAGAATAATCAATGATTAACATATAAATTAAGAGATTAAAACAAATCAATTTAAATTGTTGACAGAAACGAAAGAGAAGAAGATTTCCGAATTCGGAGAAGTAGGAGTTGTTGAAGAATTATACTAATATTTTAGTATAATTTTCAAAAAATTAAAATGCATATAAATTTTCAAATAATTAAAACATTACTTCAAAACATATAAAGTGTAATATTAGCATAATGTTTAACATATTTTAATTATTTCCTTAATATTTTTTAATATTTATCTCAATTAAGTAATGTACTCGGTAGTATCTTTAAAAATATGTATTTTAAATTATTATTATTTTTCAAATTTTGAAATTTTCAATAAAAATAGTTGATGATGTGAACAATACTTAACGCCTACCATAGACTCTTCACCGATTGGTGTCCGAGTGTGTTAGATATGTCCGCATAGTGGAAGTCTCAAGTCCAAATCATATAGAGAGCAAAGTGGAGAATCTACGTTAGTTGTGCCCCATGAAAGTAAAAACGTTGTATCTTTGGTTTGTATGTAATTGATTAGATACTTAGGCTCTGTTTGTTTCGCGTAAAACAATATTCGGAAAATGATTTTTCGTAAAATGTTTTCCAGAAAATGAAAATATTTTCCGGAAAATGATATAAACATGTTTTTGGTTGTTTGGTAAATCTAAGGAACATGTTTTCCGAAAAATATTTTCATATGGAAATAATAATAATTTAATATGAGGAAAAGAATTATTAGGAGAAAAAAAATTGAATGTGGGTGGAGATTTTGGGTTGGGGTGGGATGGGTGGTTGTGGGGGGGGGGGGGTGGGATGGGGCTGGGTGGGGTAGGTGGGGGTGGGGGTGGGGGAGGTGTTCAAAAATAATTTTAATATGAGTATTTTTTTTTTTGGGAGGGGGGGTGGGTGGGTGGGGGTAGGTGGTAGGGTTGATGGGGTAGTAGGGGTAGGGAGCACGAATGTGTGGGAGTTGTTAGAAAATAAGTTTAATAAGAGTAAAAAAAAAATTGGTGGGGGTGGGTAGGGTGATGGGGGTAGGGGTGGGGTGGGGTAGTGGGGAGCGGGGGATGTGTTCAAAAATAATTTTAATATGAGTGATTTTTTTTATTTTTTTTTGGGAGGGGGGTGGGAGGTGGGTGGGTGGGGTGGGGTGCTGGGGTAGCTGGGGGTGGTGGAGATGTTCATTTTTTTTTAATATGAGTGAAAAGATTTTTTTTTTTTTTTTTTTGGGTGTGGTGGGTGGGGTGGGGGGTGGGTGTTGGATATTATGCCCTAGGCCCTTGAGAAAGGTCTATGCGTTATATCATAGCTTCATTGTTATAGAGATAACAAACCTGATTATTATATCTTTTGCATGTTTATTATAATGATCATTATCCCTAGCACTTATGAAGGGCTAGCATGAGTTTAATGGATAATCATATGATGATTATAGCGCATAGGATGCGGATTAAACTTATGGGTACATGTTGGAGAACAAGTACTGGATAGACCCGTTATGAGATTTATGTCATGGTCAAATGTCATAATTAAATCTCATAATTGTTATATCATTTATCCTTAGACCTGAGATTATCATAGTCTTCCACATGATGAACGTTATGTTTGACGTACTCAAACGCTACTCCTAATCGGGTGGTTATAAAGGCTACGATTGGCATAATCGGATTCTTGTAGGGAAGAATGATAAGTCAAGATGGGATTTGTCCCTCTCTCAAGAGAGATATCTGCTTGGCCGCTCGATGAGTGAGATTGATAATAGTGTACGGCCGTACCCAAATGAATTGAAGCGTTCAATGTTATTTGCTCATATCAATCTACTCGAGATCGAGAAAGCATTGGACAACATAAGTTGACGTGGACCATGACTTATGTCCAATATGATATCGTGTGACAAAGGGATTGTGATATGTTCTATAAGGTTACTTTGGGCTTTCAAAGTTATACTAATTGGGAAGTCATAATGGCTTGCTAGAGTCCGCTTATGACTTACGGGTTCTGACTCGTTCGGACTCGTTGCCAACTTAGTATAATCCTATTGGGTCACACACAATAGAACGGATTGAATAAGGCACAGAAAACGGGAAAAACTGGATCCTGCTGGAAGGATCCGTACGGATGGTTTGTGAGCCACCCAACTAATCCGTACGGATGGTTTGTCCAGACGGAAAACAGTTTGTTCAAATCACTTATTTGACAAGGAATTCTGATCCTAAAAGGAATTAGGTTTATACCCTATTATATATGTGTGCAGTCGGGTTTGAGAAACCTAATGGTTGATTTTAGAAATCATAACATGTTGTTTGAGAAACAATTACAGACATATAGAGGGGATTATTAGTTTTGAGATTGAGAATCATCATAACTCAATAATCAATGGAGCAAAATAATTCCTATGAAGAAATCGTTTTTTCATCAAGCCTTGGGTCTAGCAATACAGATCAAGAAGGTGTTCTTGATATCCATTCGACGTGTGGATACCGATAGAGAGTGTTTGCGTTAGCACCTTAAAGTCCGTGTTCATGGATTCGATCTTCAAGGGTATGTTTGTTTCATCTTGTATTTAATTTAATCAACATACACGGATCCGGGCACTTGGGTGTTTGATTTTATCTGTTTATTCCGCTGCGCATGATGCATCAAAACCCAACAGTGGGGTAGGGTGGAGGTGGGGTGGGTGCTAGGGTAGTTGGGGGTGGTGGAGATGTTCATTTTTTTTTTTAATATGAGTGAAAAGAAGTTTTTTTTTTTGGTGGGGTGGGTGGGTGGGGTGGGTGGGGTGGGCTTGGTGCTAGGGTAGTTGGGGGTGGTGGAGATTTTTTTTTTTTTTTTTTTTTAATATGAGTGAAAAGAAGTTTTTTTTTTTTTGGTGGGGTGGTGGGGTAGGGTGGGAGTGGGGTGGGTGCTGGGGTAGTTGGGCGTGGTGGAGATATTCATTTTTTTTTAATATGAGTGAATTTTTTTTTATTTTTTTTTGGGTGTGGTGGGTGGAGTGGTGGGTAGGGTGGGTGGTGGATAGGATGGATGAAGAGGGTGGTGTTAGAGGTGTAGTGGGTAGGGTGGGGTTTTATGGAGACTTGGGTGTGAGTGAGAGAGTTAACATTTTCCGGAAAATGATTTACTTAGTAAAAATCCGTAAGTCATTTTACTTAGAAAAGAGGGAAAACCATTTTCCGGAAAATATTTTCCTCATTTTCCGGTGCGTAACAAACACCGGAAAATAGGGAAAACATTTTTCGGAAGTTATTTTACGCGAAACAAACGGAGCCTTATATTCTACAATAGACTCTAATAGTGGTGAAACTTAATAAAAATCTGTAATAGATAAAGCAAAGAACTGTAATAAACTCAATAGAAGTTTGTAATTTGTTAGGATTGTACATTATTGTAGATACTTTGTATTTTATTATTTTCATGTACCTAGGTATATGGACAATCTTTCATGTACACAGGAAAATAATCAGTCCATCTCTATCTTTTTGTAAACATGTATATATACGTGGTCTGCTAAGGAATAAGATCAGACAAGATTTCTCCATATATTCTATACTTCCTAACATGGAATCAGAGCCTGGTTCTCATTATTCTTTGAAAATCTACTTCTGACTTACTGATGGCGGCCGGAAGAGAAGGTTCATCAGTTGAATGTGAAGACCCGAGAAATGTTATCTCTTTGATTCAACTGAGAGGTGATAATTATGAAGAATGGGCTAGCGCTATCCGCGGTTCATTAAGGGCACAGAAAATGTTCGGCTTCGTTGATGGTACCACCGCGCAGCCTCTTAAAGAATCTCCAAAATTTGACGCCTGGAGCACTGTTAATGCCATGATAGTTTCATGGATATTTAACACAATTGATTCAAAGCTTAGACCAACTATTACATATATGGAGAATGCAAAGGATCTTTGGGAATACATCAAGCTGCGTTATTGTCGACGTGCAAGAGGTGGACTCGATACTAGCATCCAAACTAATTTTGTGCAATTTGCAGGTGATAATAGCACTGAACGCCTTGCTGGTAAGCCTTTATCATCATGGTGGATCGTTGACACGGGTGCTACACGTCATATGACGGGCGACTTGGAAAACTTGTTGGATCCATCGGATGTTTATGATTGCCAAGTAAGTTTGCCTAATGGAGCAAAAACCAAGGCAGTGAAGAGTGGCACAGTTAGCATTGGAAATAAACTTGTTCTTAAACATGTCTTATATGTTCCGAAATTACATTGCAATTTGCTCTCCGTTTCTCAGTTATTGCATGATCAGAAATATTTTGTCCAGATTACTGACAAATTGTGTGTAATACAGGACCAACTATGAGGACCCAGATTGGAGCGGCTGAACAATTTGGGAGGCTGTACTACTTGCGCATGGAAAGTTTCTGTTCGGGCATGTCAAGCGAAGGTGGAAGGGTCTGCTGAAATTTGGCATAAACGGTTAGGACATCCTAATCCAAAAGTACTTCGCATGCTTCTAAATAATAGTGTTGAAGTTGATGGAATAAAATTTTGTGATATTTGCTTTCGTGCTAAACAAACAAAGGATATGTTTTCTAAGAAGTGATAATAAGGCTAAACATTGCTTTGATTTGATCCACTGTGATTTGTGGGGTGCTTATCGAGTGCCGGCTTCGTGTGGTGCATTTTATTTTTTTACGATTGTGGATGATTGCTCACGAGCTGTGTGGGTTTATTTGTTGAAGTCTAAGGATCAAGTGCCTCAAATCTTTCGCAATTTTTTGTCCATGGTTTTGCGTCAATTGAATCGAAACATTAAAGTGGTAAGGTCGGATAATGGAACTGAACTTCTTGGCTTAGAAAAATATTTTTCAGAACAAGGTATATTGCATGAAACCTCTATCCGTAAGACTCCACAACAGAATGGAAGAGTCGAACGAAAACATCGACATATTTTGAATGTGGCAAGGGCTTTACGATTTCAAGCACATTTACCCATTCAGTTTTGGGGCGAGTGTGTTTTAGCAGCCGGTCATTTGATTAACCGCACTCCCTCTGTTCTTTTGCATGGAAAAACTCCATATGAGATACTCTTTGGTGAAAAGCCTTCTTACTCTCCTATTCGTGTTTTCGGATGTTTGTGTTATGCACACAATGATGATCAAAAGGGTGACAAGTTTGCTAGCCGTAGTCGTAAATGTGTCTCTGTTGGTTATCCGTATAACAAGAAAGGATGGGAAGTGTATGATGTGGAGGCTGGAGAATATTTCATATCCCGAAATGTGAAATTTATAGAAAATGTTTTTCCTTTCTCGGATAAAAGTGTGATTCAGGACTCATCAAAACCCAATGTTAATTGGCTGCCCCTCGCTGCTCAAGTTTTTGAGGATTATGAAATTGAAGTTTTTCCTTCATTAAGTCCTCCTCGGGTTAATGATAATATGGGTTCTTTAGAGGAGACCACAGTTGAAGCAGACTTAAGCTCACAAGAGACTGAACAACTTCTTGGTCGAGGCCATCATATAAGGAGACCTTCTACTCGGCTTACTGATTATGTTCTTCATACAATTTGATCAAGTCCCCCCAGATCATTCTTCACCTCATTCAAAGTCCTCAGGTATGCGTTACCCATTTACTCACTACGTAAACTGTGACAAATTTTCTGTTCCGCATCGTGTTTTTTTGGCATCAATTACTTCAGGTTATGAACCGACATCGTTCTCTGAAGCAGTTAAGGATGAAAAATGGAGAAGTGCCATGGCTGAAGAGATTCAAGCCCTAGAGGACAATCATACTTGGACTATCACAGATTTACCCTCGGGAAAAACAGCCATTGGATGTAAGTGGATATACAAAATCAAGTACAATTCTGACGGTATAATAGAACGCTATAAGGCGCGCTAGGTGATTCATGGTAATCGACAAGTCGAAGGGGTTGATTTTACTGAAACATTTGCTCCTACTGCTAAGCTGGTAACTGTCAGAACTTTTTTAGCAGTGGCAGCCATTAAAGGTTTTGAGTTGCATCAAATGGATGTTCGAAATGCATTTCTCCACGGCGATTTGACAGAAGAGGTATACATGAAATTTCCCCCAGGATTCGAAGCTAAAGTATCGGGGAAGGTGTGTCGCCTTCATAAATCCTTGTACGGCTTGAAACAAGCCCCACGGTGTTGATTCGCCAAATTCTCCGCGGCGCTTAAAGAGTATGGATTTACTCAGTCTCATTCCGACTATTCACTTTTCTCGTTCCGGAACGCCAAGACCAAGACACAATTATATGTTTTAGTTTATGTTGACGATATTGTGATTTTTGGTAACAATTCAAGTGCAATACAATCTTTTAAAGGTTATCTTGATCGCTGTTTCCATATGAAGGATTTAGGAAAGTTGAAATACTTTCTTGGTATAGAGGTTGCTCGTAATGGCACGGGCATTTTTCTTTCACAACAGAAATATGCTTTGGATTTGATTAGTAATTGTGGCTTGCTTGGTGCCAAACCCACTTCAGTTCCTCTAGAACCCAATCATCAGTTGGCTCTTGCTTCTGGGGATGATTTTCGTGATCCAACTGCATATCGACGACTTGTTGGACGAATGATATATTTGACAATAACTCGGCCAGAGCTGACTTACTGTGTACACATATTAGCTCAATTTCTCACGTCTCCAAAAACTGCTCATTGGGATGCTGCTCTCCGTGTTGTGCGCTATTTAAAAGGAAACCCTGGACAAGGTATTCTTTTGCGTGTTGATTCTGAATTGCGTTTGTATGGATACTGTGATGCAGACTGGGCGAGTTTCCCTATTACTCGACGATCCTTGTCAGCTTATTTTGTGATGTTGGGAAATTCTCCAATTTCTTGGAAAACTAAGAAACAACCAACGGTTTCTCGTTCGTCGGCTGAAGTTGAATATCGTTCCATGGCATTTACTATTTGAGAGTTGAAATGGCTCAAAGGTCTCTTATCATCTCTCGGGGTCGATCATCCACAGCCTATGCTCTTGTCTTGTGATAGTCAATCTGCCATTCATCTTGCCAAAAATCCCATTTCTCATGAACGCACAAAACATATCGAAATTGATTGTCATTTTATTCGTGACAAAGTGACAAGCGGAGTTGTTCAACCTCGGTTTATTCCTTCCTCTAATCAACTAGCTGATATTCTTACGAAGGCGTTGGGTAAACGACAGTTTGATCACTTATTGTCCAAGTTGGGTGTTCAAGATCTTCACGCACCAACTTGAGGGGGGGTGTTAGGATTGTACATTATTGTAGATACTTTGTATTTTATTATTTTCATGTACCTAGGTATATGGACAATCTTTCATGTACATAGGGAAATAATCAGTCCATCTCTATCTTTTTGTAAACATGTATATATACGTGGTCTGCCAAGGAATAAGATCAGACAAGATTTCTCCATATTTTCTATACTTCCTAACATAATTTGATAGCAATTTACTTAAATGATACCAACTTTTGATTGAAAAAATATGTCTCTTTTGGGTGAAAATATTCAAATTACTCTTCTACCTTTACCTTAGAATTTGTAAAAGTTTATTAATTGTTTTATTGTGAAAGGTAATATATATATATACACACAATTAATAAAGATATATTCAATACTTTGCTCCTGTGATAATAATTAATTTTGGTCCAAAAATAATTGTCACTTTTGAGCTAAATGTCTCTCTTATCCTTGCATTGAAACTTGTTCTCTTTTATTAATTATTTTAGTATGAAACATTAATGTAAGAAAGTTGCACACATAATAGGGGTAAAGTTGGAACTTTTGTCACTAAGTCATGATAATTATTACACTTCTTAAGAGTTGTGCAAATGTAAAAAAAAAAAAAACTGTTATTTTAGACCGGATGGAGCATAGAAAGTGAAAAATCGACAACTATTTTTAGACAAGAGGGAGTACTTCATAAATTCCCTGCACTAAATCCAATGGATAGGATGCAGTTAGTTATGTTGACACACTTTTGGACTTAGAGTACATTTTAATACATACTTAATTAATTATTAATCTTTTTAAATGATGATTGAGGAGGTGTGGGTTCAATATTAGTGGGCCATTCTATTTCAGGTCTACCACTAAAGATATGCTAAAGGTGTCATATTATAAATGCAACCATGACCTAAAGTTTTTTTTTGAAGGAACCATGACCTAAAGTTCCTATTGCACATGTGCATCAAATAAAACCACTGATTACCTATATTTTGCCCCAACTGCCTTCACATAACTTCTAATTTAACATTGTAGGACGCTTTTATCTAAGTTCAACACTTAACATGATTTTAATCCAATTAATTTACTTTCACTATAGGAGAAATATTTATTCTACTGCTATGATTTTAGTGTTAGAGCAATTATCCCATATCGGGAATTAACTAGCCAATGTCTGGCAATATAAATATTCAGGGTCACTTCTCTCATTGCCAATTGGCAATTGGTTTTGATGGAACCTCGGATTTTATCATGGTATCAGAGCTAGCGCCAATGTCTGACTATATAAAGATCTAGGGTCACTCCTCCGATTGGCATTTGGTTTTGTTTTTTAGATGGAACCTCAAACTTTATCATTTACTCTTTCTGATCGAAAATAGTTATTATCTTTCAGTTTTCATTGATTTTTTAAAGTAAAATTATTATTTCAGCTTAATGAAGAAATTGTATTCTTATTAATTAATTACATTTTTTAAAATTATTGGCAAGTCAATTTTAAAATGGAGAGTATTTTGTGTAAGAGAGAGAAACAGAGAAATAAGAGGAGGCATGTGAAATAGTATTGGTGAGCTTTGAAGAAAAAAGAGAGGTGGATACATACAGGTAGTAGTGTGTGTTTGTGTGTGGTGGAAGAAGATTTGATGAGTTGTTGAGAGAGACTTGTGTGTCAACTTGATATTATTACTACTAATTTCTAGTTGTAGTTTGTCTGTTAAACAAAATACTTGAAGGGTTCAAACTAATGCATGCACTACCTAGCTAATTTTTGTGTTCACCATTCTAATGAGTAGTAGTAGACAGTGTTCTAAAAGACCCCCGTTTAGGCCGCCTAGGCAAACGCCTAGGTCCCGTTTAGGATATTATAGTTATTTCTGAATTCCCAGCCCCGCCTAGGCCCCGCATAGGCGCTAGGCGCCACAGTGGCGCCTAGCGACCGTCTAGCGTTTTTTAGAACCTTGGTTGTAGATGAATTTAGATTTGGTTCGACTCGCCCCTAAAGAGCTTCGACCGACGGTCTCGATTTTGCAAACTCGTTTATTTATTCTTTTGGCGAGCTCAAAAAAATTAAACCGATCTCAACAACTCACAAAATAAACAAAATGATGAGGTTAAATAAATAAAAACGTAGATTGGAGTGTTGAAGCAAAAATTGGTGAATCAGTTCTCTTTACATTCTAGCTTACCTGAATATCTTATGTTCAGTCAGAACTTGGAAGTAAAAGTTATCCCTCAACTTTCTTCTTTTTTCAGTAAATTTATACTCTTTCCGTCCCAAAATTAATGTTTACAAAAAATCAAGTTTACTCTTGCTCAAAACACAAAATTTAATTAAAAACCTTTTGGATATTTATGTTTAAACAAAAGCAGTAATAAGTGAGACCAGATCACCTATACTATTTTCATTTTCATGTAAATGTGTACCACATATGTTCTAACAATTATGAGTTATTAGGATTGGCATCATCATGTCATCACAGTGACGCACAACTATTGGACACAATCGTACACGAAAGTGGTATATGTGTTGAAAAAGTGTGTGAACGAAATTGTGCACATTTCTTTGGAAGAATCGTTTGTCATTAGATAAAGATTATTGTGAGTTCATGTTCTACTCCGTGAGAACATTGAAATTGGTATATTTACTTGTCCAATATGAAAATTGAATGATAAAAATATTATTGCTCAAAATAAATTCATGAAAGTTAGAAATGTGAGTTTGACTCACATGTGAAACGAATGGAAAAACTAATTGATAGTTTTTGCCTTTTATTATTGAAATTTAATTCAAAGATTTACATAAAATTAATATTAAATTGTAACTTTTAGAATTTTAATCCAAAATTAATTTCTAAGAGTAACTTTCAATGTTTAATATTCATTATTGATTTGCAAAAGTAACTTGCAAAAGAATTGATTTCTAGTTTAATTGTTGGATTAAATTAGTCATCTATTTTGAGATGTTGAGCAATATATATAGAATGAAGAACCCACAACAATTGGTAACAACTTTTCTTGCAAATTTCCTTTCTCCTTGACCTATTACCGTAAAATGAAACTTCGCTCTACAAGCTGATTGCTCGTTGACCACGGCCTATAGGAACCAGGCTATCTACCGCTTTTAAGCCAGTTTGCATAGACGTCGTGCGTCATTTGGTAGTCTTCTTGCACCATTTCCTAGTCCGCTTGCCATAGACGTTCTTTGCCATCTGAGTCATCACCTGCAGCCGCACAACTTTATCCTATGAGGCATATTAACACAAGTTCTCCACAATCACCAACCTGGGACCTCCAACTGAGTAGAGGCCACTTGTTATTGAGGAAGGGGGGAGGTAAGGGAATCGAATTTGAGACCTCCCGAAGGAAGTCCCAAGCCCTTACCACTCGGAAAATGAAGACTTGGGTCGTTCATTTCAGTTTTGTGATGCATACTTATGCATAATAATGTTTACCTACATTTCATTCTTGTGGTGGGACCCTTCCTTTTTTTTTTTTACAAGCTAGTTACATATCATTCATTCAAGGCAATTTCCATCGTGTTACAAACTCCTATTAAGTCTATTACAGATCCATTGCTTAGTCTAGTACAAATTCTTGTGGAGTTTCACTACGATTGGAACCTACTACAGCGAATAATACGGCCTCTCCAGATTGCCATAGACGTCCCGCGCCATCTGAATGATCACCCGTAGATGCCTCCAGCCGCCCTCAGAGGGGCAAACGATTAAGGTTCTCCACTTTGCTCCCCAGGGGAGTGAACTTGCGACCTCCACTATGTGGAGGCCTTACACACACCCGTATACCATTGGGTCAAGAGGCCTTAGGACCCTTCTTTGAATTCTCTCTATGCGAGAATGCTTTATGCACGAGACTTCCATTTTTATCATTGTCTTGCTACCAAATGAGCTCAAAATGAATCAATGACCTAAACTTCTTTAATACTCCATCCGTCTCATACTTATCGCTACTTATTTCCATTTTGTGTGTCTCATACTTATTGCTACATACCCAAAATGTTCACTTTTCTCTCTCCTATCCACTCACAACAACTATCCATTAACTTATTTTCTATCTCCTACCCACTCACAATACATACTCTTCCAACATATTTTCTTAACCCCGTACACTTCCATTTGATAGCAATAAGTATGGGACGGAGGGAGTAATCCTTTTAAGTTATTTTTTTTAAAGAACATGAAATTTGTTTATCCAGTCTCTATCCATCTCTGAATTTATTATGAATTAGGAAAAATGAATTGGTGGTTGAAGTTAGGCCACTTCAGCACATTTTACCAAAATCTCTTCAGAACTTTTTAAAAATATCCACAATAATAAAAAAGTTATATGATGCTGCCAAAAACGTGTCGGATCAGCCCTCCGTCTAGCGGCTCGGATAAATCCAGCAATGAGATCTCCCCGTTCGGATCTGCGCACAAAGAACAAAAGTGAACTACGCCGGGGCTTTACCGGCAAAGGCCCTCCGGCGTGAGAGTAAGAATACGGGCGATATGAAATAGAGAAATCAATTGACTAGTTTGGAGCCAAAGAGTTCATTACCCGTCTCCTGTTATGACGACCTGTTTTTATAGGCGCGGGTGAATGAGTCCTAGCTTGTTAAAGAAGCTAGGATGCCCGTGTTGATGTAGGACTCACATTCCTTGGAGAGAGAGACTCCGGATAAGGATGGATGATGCCCTGTTATCTTGTATAAGAGATATCCTTGTTTGGATAAGGATCTGCACTGTTAGAGTTGTAATCAAACTCTGTAAGTGGACTCCCCGTAAGAATGGGAGATTTTCGGTGGATGTCGGTCCGTCATCCAACTCAGCTCGCCCTGGAGGTCGGCTAAGGATTAGGTCCTTGGGTCTCGGCCTAGACACGGTCTACCTGCTCGTCCTGATATATCTCGGCATATAAGACTGGGGGCCTCTTTTGGATGGACCTTAAGGTACGTGAGCCCAGAGCATATGGATCCCAATTACCCAGGTCGGTTTATGTCGTTCAGTGGCCCCCGAGTTTCTATCTCGGCATGCCGAGTAGGAACTGTGCCCCTGGTACTTGCTCTATGCTGCATTTATTGTTGATTTGGTAGTCAGCCGCCAAATCCTTACTCGGATATGCTGACCTCATCATAATTTATTGCAATAGAAATCATTACTCCTCTTGGAGAGTGGTATACATTAATTGCGCCTTCCTCATTACCGAAGTAAATATTACACCCCCTCATATTCTGGGGCTACATAAGGTATTCTTCTTGATATCCCTCTCCCCCAAATCTCTTCTTTCTTTGAGACCCTTCAAGAAATCTTCACATGGCTCCCAAAAGGGTTTATGACGACGCCTTCCCAGAAGAGGTTAGTGCAAAATCAGAAGATCGGGCTGAGAACTATGATTCTTGGAGCAGCAATGGTTCAATGTTTCCATCCAAGAAACGTTCATCTTTTCCGGCGGAAGAATCTCCATCCGATAGTAATGGCGAATACTCGGAGCCGGACCCCGTTGATGAATTCTCCGACGACTCTAGTGCAGAAGAGTCAGAGGATGAGGATGAGAATGATGATGAAGATGACGAAGATGATGATGACCCAGAACCCATCATCATTGATGAATATGGGTACAACGGAGATGATGAGTGGGAAGAAGATGGCAATGAAGAACAAGATCAAGATTGTGATCTTTCTTGAGTCTTGAAACTAGCATGATCCAGTAGCTTTTCTTTTGATTTTGTAGAGGTCAAGCCCCCGACCTCATTTTGGGGGTCCTTTTTGTATATCTATAGCAATGAAACCAGCTTTTGCATTTTCAGCCTTTGCTTTGTCCAGAATATTTGTCTATGTGATGCTTTGATGACTTTTGACTTACTACACTTTTTGTTTCATGTCGTATTAACACAACTTGACTCTGGATGTCGATCTTCAACGAATGCCGACCACTTGGTTGAGTTGGTGCTAGATATCCTTGCTAACAGCCTTCCCAAGTTTTGGTCTAGGCTTGATTAAAACCGTGGTGTTGTTGTGCACATGTCGGTCTTGTGCTGGTAATCTCTTGGCCATTCACTATTCCCCAGACTCATGATGTCACGAAATGGTGATGTCACTGATATTGGGCGGCGGAGAGTGAGTGAAGAGACATTTGCTTTATGAGGAAGCCACTAGCCTTAATTGTAGGCAATGATGGTTTAGTGTGATGACGTGTACAATTTGCTATTTGTCACGAGATTTTCGCGAGATTTTGGACGAGCGGGAGTCAATTTCTCGGGCTCTTAATTGACCCACGAATTTCAAACGATTGAAATCCCTAAACCCCCTTTTTACCTTTTTACTTGAACCGTTAAAGCTCTTAACGTTAGGGTTTATCCACCAGATAATCAGCTAGCGATCCGGAGACACTGTTCAATTTCGGTTGGCGCTCACCGGCGACTCAGAATTCCTTTCCTTTTTCGCTCACATTTCGCCATTTTTTGCTCGAAGCATCTAACCAGGTATCCTACTATCTCTTTCGCCTTTCTATTTCTCTTTGTTACTCCCCATTTGCTCCGGCGATTCTTGCCTCACGCTATTCCGGTGTGGGTATGTCTGTCGATTACTTTTTGCCGACTCGTTTGGCTTTCACAGAACCAACCGTAGGATTTATCGGAGGATCGATGGCCCTTAGTTTTTGATGCCTTTAAGTGAAATTAGAGATTTTCTTGTAGCGCATAGGGATTTTGCCGGAACTGTAGAATGGCCGGTTGACAGTCGTCGGTTCGATCGTTTAGGAGTGATGAACCCCAACCTAATGATTATTTCATCTTTGCCTGACCTTCTGACCCACATTTCCTCCCATTATGTACTGTCTGAAGACGGGGTTCTCCCCCTCGGCTTCAATGAATGAGGAGAGGGGGTAAATGCAGCTCCTATCTTGATTTCTGATGTTAACCTCCCTCTTTCCTCTGCAGTTATGTCAGGGGAGAGCACTTCTGCCAGAATAGTTGATCAATTCTGAGATTATGTTCATGAGGGGGGCTGAGGTCAAGGCCGTAGGAACCTCGGCCGGAGAGGGAATACTACAGGCCCTTCCAAACCAAAACAACCCAAGGCCGGGGCCGAGATGATAACTTATTTATATGATAGCTGCAGGATCTCTCGTGAGGATTATGACTTAGTTTATCAGCGTGCTTCCGCCCTGAGCACTAGTAAGGAAAGGGCAGCCTTTTATCTGAACTCTACTGAGGTGGCCTTTTTTTTAAGCAGTTTGAGTTAGGACTCCGCCTACCCCTTGATCCTTTTATTTGTGAATTCCTGGAGGACTGGCAGGCTGTTCCGGCTATGCTAGGTGTTAATGCCGTTAGATATCTCACTTCTTTCATAGTTCTCTGTCGTAGCTTGTGCTTCGAGTCGTGTCCCTGGGCCTTCTATCAATTCTTTGAGGGTAGCTTTAATGAGACCACTCAGGTTCTGACTCTGAGGAGTAGGCAAAGGCGTCCCAAGATTATCGCTCCTATCTTGAGCTCGGTGAGCAAGGTATTGGGCTGGAATAACCATGTCATTAAAGTCGAGATCCGTCTTGGCTAGGAATTCCCCGTTCCGAACCACACCCCTGAGGCGCCAGAGTCTTGCTACAAAGCTCCCTGGAGCGACGCTTTAGTCCAACGATTAACTGAGTTCGCTTCAGTTCAGCAGCTGGAATGGTCAGCATTGGAGACCAATCATGACTATTATGTCCAGGTTGGTGTGATGCCGGGGCCGTGGGCTGGTGTTGAGACGATGGTAACTGTTAATAGGGGTAGCCGATTTCCTGATTGGGTTGTTCATCCCAACTTTGTCTTTTATCGGGACTGTGGGGTGTGTCAGACTCAAGACGAGATGTGCTTGAAAGTTAGGGAAGTCATAGGATGTATACTTTCTAACTCTTTTTCCTAGCATTAATTTGTCATTTAGTCCTCGTCTTATAATCTTGTTCCCATTCTTTTCTTGTAGATTTGACCATGGAAGAGGAGAGGGAGCTGGCGCAAGCGCACTCATCCGAACCTAACAAGCTTCTGAAGAGGAGGAGATTGAAGTCAAAAACTTCTGGTCGCACTAGGAGGCATGCCGACATGGGCGTTCGGCAAGAGGCTTTGTCTGTCAAAGATACTGGTCCTCTGCCCACTGTTGATGTTGCTGCTGGGGAACGAGATATAGCACCGGCAAGCGATGCCGCGGCCGCAGCGGGTACTTCCATGCCGGACCAGGCCGATGGCGCCGTTTTTGAAGAGCCAGGGGGAGCGGATGGCGGTGATCTGCTTGGTGAGAAGAGGGCTAGGGACGGTGGTGACGACTTATCAGAGGAGCCTTCACCTAAAAGGCATTCCTTCGTCGTTCCACCCACTGACACCCCATTTTATTTTTCCTCGTGACGCTTTGATAGAGGATTTTTCAGATGTTCGTCCCTTGAAGAGCCTTGATGTTACT
This sequence comes from Campanula takesimana, assembly GCA_026119855.1. Taxonomy (NCBI): domain Eukaryota; kingdom Viridiplantae; phylum Streptophyta; class Magnoliopsida; order Asterales; family Campanulaceae; genus Campanula; species Campanula takesimana. The sequence goes on along the minus strand of JAOWBW010000640.1, from coordinate 576,565 downwards.
ATCCGGCATGGTCCTATGTTGAGACTTGGCTGACCAATTCTGGAGCGAGCTTTTGATGCCGACCTTCTGCGGGGTTTGGATTCCATGCCGCCCACGTACGCCCATATGGCAGAACGCAAGGGGCTCATTATTGCCGAGGTACTTGTATTAACTTGTTTGTTTTCTGATTGCTCTCCATTCTTGTAATTGATTTCAATTTTCTCGTTCAGCTTGCTACCCTTGCCAAACATGAGGCGGCGCAATGGACTGGAGTAGGCAAGAAGATGGCCGATCTGGAAGGCAAGGCATCCCGTGCCCAAATGAAGCTAGGCCAAACTGTGGAGTTGGTCAATAAAGCACGCGAGAGCGCCAAACTGGCTCATGCCGAGAGGGTTAAAACTGTTAGGGATGCCGAGGCCGAGGTAGAGAAACTGAAGACAGCTGCTAGTCGGTTTGAAGAGGAGGCTAAGTCGCTTCGGGATGAGCTTGATAGAGAAAGAGAGAATACTTCTCTTCTGGCTAAGGAGAAGGAGGAGATGGAGATCAAGTTCCAGCAGCTGGAGGAGAGCATTCCAGCGAAGGAGAAAGCCGCTGTAATGAACTTTCAACACACCGTTATGCCATCAATTATTGATGATCAAGTTAAGTCCACGTACGTTGACGGATACACACACGCAGCTCGCCAATTCCAGATAGATCCCGAAGTGAATGTTCCTGTTGAGAAGTGGGCCCATCTCTTGCTGAATGACGCTTATGGTGTAGAAGCCCGTGCAGCACATTCTCTGATCCCTTATTCCGATAATACTCTTAGGTTCATCGCTCGGCAGGATGAGGCTGAGGAAAGGCCTATCCGGAACGCTCCTCCTGTTGATCCCAACAATTTTCATGCTCTGGTGGAGCGTTTTCAGGAAGAGCTAGGTTCGGACAAAGAGGAGGGAGAGGAAGGTGATGAGGAGCAGCAGGCTCCGTGATACTCAATATTTTCTATTGGAGATGTTTAGGCCAGTAGGGCTTGTTGATACAATGTTTGTTTTATTGCTGTAAGCCGGTTTGGCTTGAAACAATTTGTTTTTTGTTTAGTATTTGTACGCCAGGGCCCAGCGTAGTCTGGGGGGCGTAAACACTGTTTTATTTTTGTAAGGATTTGTTTACCTCGGTGCGAGGTGTAAACCCGTTTTCTCAACTGTTAGGTAGTCAAGTGTTATCTCATCATTTAATCAGGTTATTTTATCTCGGTTTGAGACGTCAACACTGACATGAGATGTGCCAATCGGGTTAGGCTGTGACACAGGCCGTGGTCGTTCACCGTTATAGGCCGTGACGTCATAGTTGTTAACTAGTCTCAAATTGTTCACAGGGATTCGGACGTCATAGTCTTGCCCAAATTTGAGAGGACTAGCTGTTAGAACTAGGTTCAAATTGCAGGCCGTGGTAGTTTACCATTATGGGCCGTGACGAGCGTTAAGAGCTCGGATTTGTTTACTTATGATTAGTCTCAAATTGTCGTGGGAACTAGATGTATTAATCTTAGTCCGAATTTGAGAGCACTGGCCAGTAGAGCTAGGTTTAGAATATTGCCGAATGAGGCTGTCTGTAGGCCATGGTCGTTCACCGTTATGGCCGTGACGAGCGTTAGGGGCTCGGTTTGTTTGAAAACTAGTCTCAAATTGTCACAGGGATTCAGACGTCATAGTCTTGCCCAAATTTGAGAGGACTAGCTGTTAGAATTAGGTTCAACTTGTCATTCATTGAGACGTTTTAGCCTTTTCTCCGTAACACGCTATGCGCGCCGTGATCGTGCTTGCCGATACGGCTCAGAGGTTCGGCGTAAGTGCTCTTGATGATGACCTCGGCATTGCTAAGTATGCCTTCAATTGTGTAATCTTACCAGTAAAATCAACGTAATGAATGGAAACTTTTGCTGATAAATTTAAAAGAAAGAAATGTCTAAACTAGGAGTGTTTAAGACTATAAAGGGAAAAATCTATTCTAGAAAGCGATAAAAGTATTGAGTGCTGAGCTGTTATTGATAGTACTTCCTCAAGTGTTCCGAATGCCATGGGTGTTTAAGCTTTTTTCCTTCCGGAGTTTTGAGCATATAGGTCCCTTCTCTGATAACGTGAGTGATGATGTAGGGACCTTCCCAATTCGGAGAAAGCTTATTTTGTTGAGCCTTCAAATTTGTCGACTCGATATTTCTGAGCACCCAGTCACCGACTTCAAAAACTCTTTTCTTTACCTTGCTGTCATGGTAAGCCTTGGTCCTCTGCTTATAGTTTATCATTCTGAGTTGAGCCGTCAGCCTTTTTGCTTCAACTAGGTCTAGGTCTAGGAGTCGGTTATACTCATTGACCACCTCGTCATAATTGGACACCCTGAAGGTAGGTAGGGCCATCTCTGCTGGAGCCATAGCTTCTGATCCGTAAGTTAACGCAAAGGGAGTCTCCCCAGTCGGCCCCCGAGTGGTTGTACGAACTGCCCATAAAGCAAGGGGAAGATCGTGCAGCCACTTTCCTTGACTTCCTTCTAGGCTCTTGGTGAGGGCCTTCAGTATTAATTTGTTTGTTGCCTCGGCTTGTCCGTTGGCTTGAGGATGACTGAATGATGACTTTCTGTGCCTGACCCCTAGTCTGTTTAATTCTTCGGTGAAGGCGTCAGAGAAATGGAGCCCGTTGTCGGTCACGATGGAATGTGGGACGCCGAACCGACACCATATATAGTCATGGATGAAGTTAATGGCGTTCTCCTCTGTGATTTTTGCCAAGGGCTTAGCCTCCACCCACTTGGTGAAGTAGTCGACCGCCACAATTACGAACTTGTTGCTTCCCTTTGCCAAGGGGAAAGGTCCAATGATATTGACTCCCCACATGTCAAATGGTCATGTCGGTATGATAAGACTTTGTTCTACAGGTGGCACCTTTGGCAGGTCCGAGAAGCGTTGGAATTTGTCGCACCTCTTGACGTAGGCTAGGGCTTCTTCTCTTAAGTTAGGCCAGTAGTAACCAAGAGTGATTATTTTATCGGCAAGAGTTCTGGCGCCCGGGTGTCCTCCGCAAACTCCTTCATGTACCTCGGCCAGGAGTTTCTCGGTATCTTTAGGGGAAACACATCGTAGGAGAGGCCTGGAGAATGACCTTCGATATAGAATGTCGTTCCAGACTATGTACCTGGCCGTCCTCTTCTTTATCGTTTTGGCCTCTAACTCGTCTGCCGGTAGTCTGCCCTTCTCGATGTAGTCCTTATAATCGTCAATCCAGGTTTTCTCTTCGTCATCTAGGATTAGGATTTCAAGTCTTTCGTAAGCTGGTTGGTCGGCATAGATGATGAGGGGATTGATTTCTTCTGATGTGGCCATCTTTGACAACAAGTCGGCCTCCAGGTTGTGTTCCTGTCCTATTTTCCTGATTTCCCAGAACTCCAAATTCTTAGTGAGATTTAGGACGAGGTCCCTATACTTGGTCAGCATGTGATTCTCAGTGTTGTACTCGCCCTTCACTTGGTTTACCACTAATTGAGAGTCACTGTAGGCCACCAGTTTATTCGAACCAAAGAACTTATCCCTTTCTATCCCTAAGATCAAGGCTTCGTATTCTGCCTGGTTGTTTGAGGCTGGGAATTTAAATATGACGAAGTCACGGGCCACATGTTCACCGCCTGGACTCGTTTAATATACCCCGGCTCCACTTCTTCCTTTTGTTGTTGATCCATCTGTGTATAAGATCCAACAGTCTTCAGGTAATTCTTCTAAGGGCTCTCTGTCCATGGGAAACTTCCTTTTCTTTGTGGTTGGTGCATGCTCCCTGGAGAACGCGGTCTCAACTAGGAAATCAGCCAAGGGCTACGCCATCAATGTCTTCCTCGGCTTGTAAGTGATGTCAAATTCAATTAACTCAATGGACCAGTTCAACAATCTGCCCGAGCTGTCCATCTTGTGGAGTATCTTTCTGAGCGGCGTGTCGGTATAAACCGTGATGGGATGAGTGGAGAAGTATGCCCGTAGTTTTTGGGCAGCAATGACTAAGGCATATGCTATCTTCTCGGCATTATAGTATCTGCTCTCGGTATCTGACAATGCTTTACTGACGTAGTACACCGGCTTCTGAATTCCATTATCTTCTCGTACTAACACGGCTGCCACGGCTCTGTCCGTTGCTGCAAGGAATACGGAGAGTGTTTCTCCCATAATCGGACTGCTAAGCAGTGGGGGCGAACCCAAGTATTCTTTTATTCTCCGGAATGAATCTGAGCATTATGGGGTCCACTCGAAGTCCTTGGTTCCTTTCAGGGTTTTGAAGAAAGGCAACGACTTCTCTGCCGACTTGGCGATAAATCTTCCCAGGGCGGCCACCCTGCCATTCAACCTTTGAACCTCTTTGACACACGTCGGCTCTTTCATGTCGACCAAGGCCTGTATCTTCTCTGGATTTGCCTCGATGCATCGCTGGGAAACCATGAAACCGAGGAACTTACCCGCCGTGACCCCGAAAACACATTTACTCGGGTTGAGTTTCATGTCGTTCTCTTTCAGATTTCTTATAGTCTCCGCCAGGTCCGGGACGTGGCTTCCTGACTTGGTTTTTATTACCATGTCGTCAATATAGGCTTCCATGTTCCGGCTGATTTGGGATTTGAACACCTTGTTTACCATCCTCTGATAAGTGGCCCCGGCATTCTTGAGGCCAAAAGGCATCATCACATAACAATAGATCCCTCCTGCTGCTTGGAAGGCGGTCTTTTCTATATCGTCTTCAGCCATTTTGACCTGATGATAACCTGAATAAGCGTCTAGGAAGCTCAAGGTTTGGTGCCCAGCTATGGAGTCGACCAACTTGTCTATTCTGGGTAGAGGGTAGCTATCCTTGGGACATGCTTTGTTGAGATCTGTGAAATCAACACACATTCTCCACTTGCCGTTTTGTTTTTTCACCATCACGACATTGGCCAGCCACTCGGGGTATGTCGCTTCTCGGATGATCCCGGCCTTCATCAGTTTATCCACCTCGGCCTGTATTGCCTGTTCTTTTTCTATTGAAAAGACCCTTCGTCCTTGCTTGACGGGTTTGAAAAAACTATCCACCTCTAGTTTGTGGAGTGCAATGGCTTCTTTAACTCCAACCATGTCTTCAACTTTCCAAGCAAACACGTCTAGGTTGATTTTGAGCAGGTTGATGATTTCTGCTCTCTCTTCCGGGGGGAGTTGTTTTCCAATTCGTACCTTCTGTTCTGGGTAGTCGGGGTTGATGACGACCTCATCCAACTGATCGACTAGTCTTAGCTCGGGACCGTCCCTGAAGTCCAAGGTTTCCACGATGATTTGCTTTACTTTTTCCTTGTCTTTGCCTTCTAGGCTCAAATTCTCCATATCTAGAAGTCTGTCAATTTCGGCATCCATGTGGGCGGATATTGTGGCCCCCGAGCTTGGGTCGAGGGCGAGGTCTGAGCCACTCGGCTCGTCCAAAGCTGCGTTCATGGAGATGCAACTGAATCCCTCCATACCATATGTCACCTCGGTCTCTGTTGTGGCACCTTCGGCATCCAGTACGACCCATTCCTCAGGTAGGTCTACTGTTATCACGCCGATGTTAGGGGCTGATGTAGTGACCGTGGTCGACCTAGATATAGTGACATTTATTTCTGGGGTGTCAATTTCCATCTTGGATTTCGCTTTTCTTGACCTCATCAAGTGCTCTAAGAAGTGTTTGGGGTTGCCGAGGACGCAGCCTACGCCTTCTGGGGTTGAGAATTTCACCCTTTGGTAAGGGAGGGAGGCAACCATTCCCAGTTTTCCCTGACTAGGAGAGCTGAGGATGGCATGGTAGTCACTTTCCAAGTCCATGACGATGAAGGTGATTGTTGCCGATGTTTTATAGGGGTACTCACCAACTTCTAGTACCAAGTCCACGGTTCCCTTAGCCTCGGCTTTGTGATTTGTAAACCCCTCTAGTCTCCCATTGTAAGGGGTGAGCATGGTCTCTGGCAACTCCATCTCCTTGAAAGTTCTGTAATAGAGCACGTCTTTAGCAGCCCCAGAGTCTATTAAGAGCCTTTCCGACTCGCAGTTGTCGATTCGGCCTGTGATGACCAAAGGCTGCTCTCTCATGGCCCTGTTTCCGGCCAGCTCGTTAGGGGAAAAACTAATCACCTCCTCCCCTTTGTGAATCCAAGGGGGGATATGGTAGACCTTGCTTAGCTCATAGATCTGCTCTTTTAACTTGGTGTTGGAAGGGATTTCCTCCCTGATTACACCAATTAGTTTTGCCCGAGGCGGCCTGTCTTCGCGGTCATCCATTTTCTCATCTTCTCTCGGACGTTTGTTGTCCTTCTTAGCTAGGTATTCATTTAGTTTCCCCTGATCGGCCCACCTTTGTAGTATTTTCTTTAGGGCAAAGCAGTTATCCGTCTCGTGCCTGTTATCTCGGTGGTAGGCGCAGTAATTACTTGTGTCTCGTGGGAACTTCGGGTTATCTTTAAGGGGTTTTGGATTTGGGAGATTCACCAGGTTCATGATCTCGGAAATCGGCTTGGTAAGGGGGTAAAGACCTCGGTCGGTCTCATTCTGTTCTTACCTCGGTTTCCACTTCCACTGGTACCCTGGACCGAGCTAGAAATGGGTGGCCTACGTTCCCCCTCTCGGTCTCGATCTCTGTATTCGGACAACAGTTTCTTTTTCTCCTCAGCAGTGGCTGTCGCGTAGGCCATCTGGTACAGCTCAGACTTTGTACGAGGTTCTCTTACCGATAGCTCATAGGTGAGCTCGTCTGATCTCTGCCCATTATAGAAGCACATTATGATTTCCCTGTCAGTAAGTCTCTCTTCTATTGAGTCAGCCAAGTCTCTGAACCTATTGTAAAAGTTCATAGTTGACTCGTTCTTTCCCTGAACTATGTTTGCCAGATCCGACAATCTTTTCTTTCTAGCCCCGGCAGTGGCGAAGTACTCTAGAAAACTTGATTTCAATTTGGAAAAGGAGTTGATGCTTCTTCTCTCCAAGTCCATAAACCAAGACCTAGCTGCTCCAACCAACGTACTAGCAAAGGCCTTGCAAAGTACGTCGTCTTTGTTAGAAACCAAGGCCATCATTCCTTCAAAAGATTGTAAGTGGTCCATGGCATCTGTACTGCCTGAATACTTGTCCAGGTGGGGAAGCTTTAACTGGGGATTGGGTGGAGAATCTTTTATCCACTGAGCAAACGGACGCATTGCGTCGTAGTCGGTTTTCGGCTTCCTCTGCCCCTGGTTTATCTCTATGTTGTCCATCCTCTCCTGCAAATCCAGTATGATCTGCTCACTAAACCCTGAGCTGGGATGGGAGCTTCTCGGCCTGTCTCTTTCTCTGTCTCGGCCCCTTCCAACAACACGACTTGTGTTTGGATCATCACGAGGCCGTCTTGGAGGAGTATGACGAGGTGGATCCTATCTGGGTGGGAATTGATCTTGATTTTGCCATCGCCGCCTTTCTCCCAAAAATCTCACATCTGGAGATTCTGCCTCCTCCTCTCTCCTACGGTTTATTTGATCCCTCAGATCTCTTCCATCGGGATTAATTGGGCCTAGTCGACCTTCTAGTCGGCTTGGTGGAGCAGCTCGATTTCCTGGGGGGGCGTCGCGCGGTTCCTGATGACGTCTGTCCTCAGTGCGTGTGTTCCCCCTTCGGTCACTTCTTTCTCCGCCTCCCAAAGCTCCTCTCGTGCCAGAGGGCTGGGCGAAGGGTGCCAAGGAGTGATCGGGATCAAATTCTAGAAGAGCTCTCTGGGCGTCAGCTAGTTGCTGAAGGGTTGAGAGGTTCTGATGTAACAGTGCCCTTCGGTCAATTGGCGCTGGCCTAGAAGGGCCAGCCTCGGTTAGCTGAGGACGTGAAGTCGTCCGCCTCCGTCGTCCATACTGGTGAGCGATTTCAGGCGCCGGTCCTCTGGAACGGGTGTGCATTCCGCCTCCCTGAGGTGTAGGAGGGAGGCCTTGATTCGGAACATTAGGAGGTGGGGGATTGAGATTGGCGTCTGGTGTAACGCTAGCTTCCCGACTGTCGACGTGAGTTCTAGACATGGGGAAATTTGTGGTTTTCCGAACAGAGATTCTCCAACGACGTTTCCCGGCAATGGAACCAAGCTGATGCTGCCAAAAACGTGTCGGATCAGCCCTCCGTCTAGCGGCTCGGATAAATCCAGCAATGAGATCTCCCCGTTCGGATCTGCGCACAAAGAACAAAAGTGAACTACGCCGGGGCTTTACCGGCAAAGGCCCTCCGGCGTGAGAGTAAGAATACGGGCGATATGAAATAGAGAAATCAATTGACTAGTTTGGAGCCAAAGAGTTCATTACCCGTCTCCTGTTATGAGGACCTGTTTTTATAGGCGCGGGTGAATGAGTCCTAGCTTGTTAAAGAAGCTAGGATGCACGTGTTGATGTAGGACTCGCATTCCTTGGAGAGAGAGAGACTCCGGATAAGGATGGATGATGCCCTGTTATCTTGTATAAGAGATATCCTTGTTTGGATAAGGATCTGCACTTTTAGAGTTGTAATCAAACTCTGTAAGTGGACTCCCCGTGAGAATGGGAGATTTTCGGTGGATGTCGGTCCGTCATCCAACTCGGCTCGCCCTGGAGGTCGGCTAAGGATTAGGTCCTTGGGTCTCGGCCTAGACACGGTCTACCTGCTCGTCCTGATATATCTCGGCATATAAGACTGGGGGCCTCTTTTGGATGGACCTTAAGGTACGTGAGCCCAGAGCATATGGATCCCAATTATCCAGGTCGGTTTATGTCGTTCATTATACGTAGTACCTTTTTCTTCATAATATAGTGAAACTCATTTCCATTTTTTATGGGTCTTGTAGTATATAACAAGAAAGGTGAATAACTTGCACAAAAGATTGATTACACTGATGATAAAATGATAAAAACTTGAATTATTTGTAAAAATAATTACTTTCTATTAAATTATTCTTTAAAATATTTTATAATGATAAAAAGATTTAAATTTTTTTTAGTGAAAGTAGGGGTGTAAACGGTTCGGTTTGGTTCGGTTTGGGGGTTTTTAAAGACCAAACCGCTAGTCATCGGTTTGGCCTTTTACCAAACCGAACTGAACCAGAGCAACCTCCAAACCGAACTAAACCAAACTGCACGGTTCGGTTCAAACCGCAGTTCAAAACTCGGTTCAAAACTCAGTTCAAACCGCGGTTTAAACCAAAGCCCAAACCAAAGCCCAAACGTTTAAGCCAATTGACTCAAGTTTAAACAGCAACACCCCACCTCATGTTTATATCCACTTTCTCCCCTTCCTTTTCTTTCATTTTCGATGTGGGAAAAATACACCCCAACCAAGAACCAACATCTTCCCTCTTTCCCTCTTTCCCTCACTCCATGAATGTGCTCTATCTCTATCTGTACTTCCTAATCCCCATCAATTCTCAACAATCCCATTAACAATGATCAAATTCCCAAAACCCCTTTCTGGGTTTCTCAATTCACCATATTTCCTCCCATTCATTGCACAATTCTGTCATTTGATGAGTGAACAATTCTTGAACTCTCAAACTCCAGAACTGAAGCATAGACACGCATTAAACCTCAAACAAGACGAATTAGAAAAGGGGGAAATGGATTGTTTCGAGCTGTTGGGTTTGAGATTGGAAGCACAGAAGGGAGGCGGAGTCGCCGACGTTACGGAGGAAGAACACGGCGGCAATCAAATGTATTCTGGCCGGCGATCTTCACAAACTCCGGCTTCAATCGGTCGAACATCTCTCAAAGATTCTTGAAGATGGGTTATCCAGTCTTTGTTTTGTGCATACACCTTGAAAATACGAAAATGGCAATCAAAATTCAAAACTGAAAAGTACCCTTTATTTTGAAATCCAGGTTTCTGAAATGGGTTGACTTTAGATTTTCAATTTGGTGAAGAATTTGAAAAGGTTGTGATTGGGGGATAGACTGATTTCTGGATAGGTATTAGGTAGAGTGGTTATTGATGAAGAATTTTCCCACATTGAGAAGAAAGAAAGTAAGGAGATGTATACAAATAGTCTATATATGGTTCGGTTTGTCAGTTTAGACTGCGGTTCGGTCTCGCGGTTCAGACCTCGGTTTGGTTCAGAACGGTTTGGTTTCGGTTTGGTCGGTTTGGAGGGGTCAGACCGCAGACCGAACCGAACCACGCGGTTTGCGAAATTTTCAAACCGAACTGAACCATTCATGTTCAAAAACCGAACCAAACCGCATGGTTCGGTTCGGTTCGCTTCCGAACCGCGGTTCAGACCGAACCGCTGACACCCCTAAGTGAAAATGAGATGAGGGCAATGCTTTTGAGAGGTTTTTACATGAGCTCTATACCACATTTGCAATGCCGCTAAGGATGAACGGGATAGGGCGGTAGAGAAACACATAACGCTCTATTGTCTGACATTCCATGCTTTTTTGTTCTTTTTTTAAAAGCGTTTTGTATGTTGTTTTATAAATTTATACTCCCTCCGTCCCAAATTAATGTTTTTAGTTTGACTTTACACAGAGATTAAGAAAAAGTAAATGTTGTTAGTATGAAAAGTAAAGTAGGAAAGATAAAGTGAGTAGGGAGTTTTTGTTGTGAGAATGACAAGTGGGTCCCATTTTCCATTTTAGGCAATAAAGTAAAGTAAGAACCTTAAATTGGGACAGACTAAAAAGGAAAGTAAAAACTTTAAAGCGGGACAAAGGGAGTACAAAATAATTAAAAATTATTACTACCTCTGTAAAAAAAAAATCATTTTATTTTTTTAGTATCAAAATGAATGTAGTTTTTCTAATAAAATCTTTATCCTTAAATATTTTTCAACAATTATTTTCATAATTTATAATTTATATTTTAAAAGAAATATGGATTTTTTTTGAACGAATGTAGTAATATGAGTGAGAATTAGGGATGGCAACGGGGCGGATAAGGGGCGGGTTTGACCAAAACCGTACCCGCCCCTCAAGGAACTCCCCTTATACCGAACCCGCCCCGCCCCGCCAACTAGTAAACCCATATCGCCCCGCCCCGTATGGTCCATAATCACAATTTTTTTTTTGCTTTAGCCCAGTTTTTAAAAAGTCCAACAGCCCAACAATATACAATTACAACACAATTACAACATTGCATCAAATTTAAGCTCAATCTAATAATTTCAATCATCCCATTCACACCTAATGTATACAATTACAACACATTTATAGTAATTTACTGCATATATTAGTATACGGGGCGGGGCCCCGCGAGTTGGGGTGTGCAACCAAACCCGACCCGCAACCCACCGGGTTTTGAAAAAAGACTACCAAACCTGCCCCACTGCGGTGCGGACTGTCCCGGATACGGAGCGGGTTCGGATAGATTGCCATCCTAGTGAGAATCATCTAATCTATATCCCGATGCGGTGTAACGCCCATCCTTAATCTCGTTAAATATGTGACTTACTTGTTAAATACTTAAACTTGCATATTATGTGTTAGTTTTACTTGGGTTAATTTCTCAACTGCTTTAGAATATTAAGGTGGTTAAATGTCTAGTTTTGACTTTTAGGTCATTTGTGAAAATTTGACTTTAGGGGCATTTTTGTTAAAAGTGAAACTTGAGGGGCCTAGGTGTCATTCTTGGAAAGTGGCTAAGTATATCACCTTGGGTTTCTCTCTGAGAAACCATTTCCCCCAAAATACTCTACGTATACTCCTTCTGTTCTAAAGCTAGGGTTAGAATTCTCCCTATTCTTGACTCTTCGAGCTTAATTATCCATCCGTTCTTGATTCTGATCCCGGATAAATATTCGTGGCGTTGAATAGAGCGTTCCAGGCCGAACAGAAATGAATTTGGGTAAACTTGATTTCGGACTAGGTAAGTTATTAGCTCCCCCTTGCTTGTAATAACATTCATATATGTTATTTCTGATACTTGTGCTTGTCAATTTCGTGTTTGGGGTGATTTTTATGATACTTGTAATTTTGGGACAAAGGGAGTATAAACCTACTGTGTAAAATAATGAAAGAAAATGAAAGTTTGGGTTTTGAACTTGTTAGAGTACTCCTGGGTTTGCTAATATGTTAGAAAAAAGTTACTCCTACGCTTGGGACGGATAATTCTTAAGCCTGGAAAGAAATTGAGTGTTACTGAAAATCGCACCAGGCACCCGCCTGGTTACCCTTCGAGCGCCCGCCCATTTCATCAGAAGTTTTGGTTTCAAAAGGGCTATAACGAGCGGCCGCCCGGTCCACTGTAGGCGCCCGCCCTGTCCCCTGTTTCAAGAAAAGTGTTTTAAATCTAAATTGAAATGAAAGCTTACCCCTCTTAAGGCATAGAGCCTTAGTATAAGATGTCCTAGCAAGTGTATATGTACCTTTTGGGGCATTAGAACTTAGTCTTGAACATGAAAACTTATAGAACTCAAATGAAAACTTAAGTATAAGAGTAACAACTCTTCTTTATGTCTTAAAAGTGCTATGAACAAGCACTAATGTGTTATACTTGTCTTGAAACCAATGATTGTGCACCTTAGGGGCATTAGAACAAAGTTTTAGACTTGAACATCCTAAGAATAGGATTGAGATTTTGTAAGAGTAAAAGATATAACTCTTATACATGCTTGAATGTCCAAAGATTGGAATTATAACTTGAAGTATAAGACAATAAAATCTTGTACATGACTTAAACATCCAAAGAATTGGATTAAGACTTGAATATAAGATAATAAAATCTTGTACATGACTTGATGCCAATACATATGTATAGTAATGAACTAGAAAGTGCTATGAACAAGCACTAACTTGTATGAGACATGTTCTTGTTGTGTGTGTGCAAACATTGCATATAGTTGCTTGATAACAAGGTGACTTCTTGATTACTTGAAGCATGTTCCTTGTTGAGCTAGTCCACTACTTTTGGATTAGTTCTTCTCCCGTAGTTCAAGTAAATACCTACTTGTACATTCTTATGTGAGTCCAGCTGGTTCTCCTTGCTTGTTCGAAAATATATAGGTTCACGCTTATCGCGAGAGCTGGGGCTTAATTGATAATTGGGTCCCTATGTATTTGCGCTTGACCCCTTACTACCGGCCATAGTAAGGGCATAGCTTCCTTGGTTGGAGCAATACGCCTGACTTAAGTGAATACTAAACTCTTGAACACCTCGTGAGTCTTGATCTTTGGAATGACACTGGTTACCGGGTCTTCTGATATATATACTGAATAATCAGTTTCTTGTTATTGATCGTGATTGTCAAAGTAATACAAGTTACGACAACAATGGTATTTTTGGGAGGAATAAGGAAGGAAGCAATATCCTTTATAACTTGCTAGCTTAGCCTTATGTGCTACTTGATGAGTGGCTTAGCCTCTCATATACTTGTTACTTGATGATACTTGATACATGATTACTTGAGTATCTACTTGAATTGCATGATAACATGTCATGTAGTTGCATCTAATAGCTTACTGAGATTTATCTCACCCCGTTTCTTGTTTAATTGTTTTCCTTAGATCAAAGGAAGGCTAGTGATAGTGCGAAGTGAGGCTCGACATAGCTGGGAGCTTACTACGCAGGTGGTTATTCTTTTGGGGGATTGTGTCCTTTTACATTTTGGTGAGGACGGTGTATTATGGGTTATGTAACTCAGTATTTTTTGGTAGACTTGTTGTCTCTTGTTTTCTCTAGACATCTTGTAATGCCAGCATATGTGCTAGGCATGTTTCCGCTGTGTATAATCATGTTTGGTTTAAATTTTCTTGTCTAGAACTCGTGTTGTGAGCTATCTTAGCTCCTTACTCTTGAGTATATATATCATGTCAGTTGTTATAAACAGTTGTCATCCAGTTTCTTGTTAGTTTCTTGATTCTCATTAGTCACGTGCATCCAGGTTCGAGGTTCTATTAGGGGATCCCGGGACCTGGGGGCGTATCAGGTTGCTATCAGAGCTACCCTGGTTTAGCTACCCTGTTTAGCTACCTTGGTTTGCTCTAAGTCTGGATAGGGTCTATGGCCTAGGTATGGGTTAGTCTTGGGGTGTTATTAACGACGAGTGTTTACCTACAGGTACAATGAGTTCTGAAGGTACAAGTGGTAGTAATCAGCTGAGATCTGTAACTCCTCAAGAAGAGATGGTTGATAATATAGACTGGGATTATCCTAATCGACTTACAAGGTTCTTGAAGTTGAAACCTCGCAGCTTTGACGGGGAATTTGATGCTAAGAAGGCAGAAGAGTGGATTGAAAGTATAGAAAAGATCTTTACAGCCTTGAGATGTGCATGAGGTGATAAGGTAACATTTGCAACCTTTAAACTTGAGAAAGCTGCTGAACATTGGTGGCAAGTTCTGAATAAAAGCTGGGAACTGGAAGGGGTACCACAGACTTGGGAGAATTTTCTTAAAGAATTCAAGTCACAGTTTATTCCAACAGTGGTTCAAGATAGAAAAGAGATGGAATTTCTTAATCTGAAGCAGGGAAGCTTGACAGTGGGGCAATACTCAACCAAGTTCACAGAATTGGCTAGGTATTGTGATCACTTAGTTCCAAATGAAACCAAGAAGGCACAGAGGTTTGTGAAGGGGTTGAAGACTGAGTATAGGAAGCAGCTTCTTTCTCTACAGCTTACTAGTTATCAACAAGCAGTGGAGAGGGCTTATGCTATTGAGAATGACATTGAAGAACATAAAGTGAAGCTGGGAACAATCATGACAGGTCGTGTATCAGAGAAAGCACATGGATCTGGTTCTAAGGGTGGTAAATCTAGCCGCCAAGATCGTCGATTCCGACAACCATCTGAAAGTAAAGGTAGTGTATCAACTGGTTCTAAGACAACAGTTCAAGGTTCCAGGAAAGTGTGTGGTTATTGTTTGAAAGAAGGACATTTTGAAGACAAGTGTTGGCTAAAGCAAGGAAGATGTTTATCTTGTGGTGAAACTGGACACTTTATCAAGAATTGTCCTAAAGGCAAGGGAAGTCAAGTTGGGGGTACAAGTCAACAGGCCTCAGGTACTAAGAGAGATAGTGGGGGTCGACCTAAGGTTCAGGGTCGAGTGTTTGCTCTAGATCAGCAGGGTGTAGCTGAGTCTTCTGCGATTATAGGAGGTACTATATTACTTTCTAGTACGAGAGCGCGAGTCCTGATAGATCCAGGCTCATCTCATTCTTATGTGGCATCTCATTTTGTGTCGCATTTGCATGTTCTTCCTGATTCTATGCCTTATGTGCTAGAAGTATCTTCCCCTATGGGAGATTGCATGTTTGCTTCTGAGGTTTATAAGAAATGTGAGGTTCTTGTGGGTGATCATGCCCTTCTTGCTGACCTAGTCGTGTTACCTATAAGGGACTTTGACGTGATTCTTGGCATGGATTGGCTTTATTTGCATCATGCATCTGTTGATTGTCATAGAAAAGTAGTAACTTTTTCTATACCTGGTTTGCCTGATTTTACCTTTGAAGGTGATAGGCCTTTATGTACTATACATGTTATTTCTGCTTTAAAAGCTAGAAAACTTTTATCTCGTGGTTGTGCCGGTTATCTCGCATGTGTGCTTGACGAGAGTTTATCTGTTCCCAAGATGGATGATATTCCTATTGTGTCTGAATTTTCAGATGTGTTCTCTTCTGAGTATAGCATGCCACCTGATCGAGAGCTTGAGTTCTGTATTGAGTTATTACCAGGTACAGCACCAATCTCTAAAGCACCTTATAGAATGGCTCCCGCTGAGTTGAGAGAATTAAAAACACAGCTTGAGGAATTGCTTGAAAGGGGCTTCATCAGGCCTAGTGTATCACCGTGGGGTGCACCAGTGTTATTTGTCAGAAAGAAAGATGGGACTCTGCGATTGTGTATTGATTACAGAGATCTTAATCAGGTAACTATCAAGAACAAATATCCGTTACCTCATATTGATGACTTGTTTGATCAGCTTCAAGGTTCAGTAGTATACTCGAAGCTTGACTTGAGAAGTGGTTATCATCAGTTGAAAATCAGATATGAGGATATACCAAAGACAGCTTTCCGTACCAGGTATGGGCATTATGAGTTTATGGTTATGCCATTCGGTTTGACAAATGCTCCAGCTGTATTTATGGATTTGATGAACCGTATCTTCAAGCCATATCTTGATTGTTTCGTGGTGGTATTCATTGATGACATCCTTGTGTATTCTAAATCACGGGCTGAGCATGATCAACATCTCAGAGTGGTATTGCAAGTTCTTCGTGAGAAACAATTATTTGCAAAATTCAGCAAATGTACTTTTTGGTTAGAAGAGGTTTCATTCTTGGGATATGTTGTGTCTGCTACTGGTATTGCAGTAGATCCTTCCAAAGTTGAAGCAGTTGTAAACTGGAAAAGGCCGACTACAGTGACAGAGATCCGTAGTTTCTTGGGCTTGGCTAGTTATTATCGGAGGTTCATTGAGGGATTCTCCAAGATTTCTACTCCATTGACTAATCTGACTCGGAAAGCTATTTCTTTTGAGTGGAATGACAAGTGTGAAGCAAGTTTTCAAGAGTTGAAAAGGCGCTTGACGACAGCTCCAGTCTTGGCTTTGCCTAGTGGTTCTGAGAATTTCATGGTATATACTGATGCTTCTAAAGAAGGATTGGGTTGTGTTTTAATGCAGGATGACAAGGTAATAGCTTATGCTTCTAGAAAATTATCTCATTATGAAAAGAATTATCCTACTCATGATTTAGAGTTGGCTGCGATTATTTTTGCTTTGCATAAATGGAGGCATTACTTGTATGGAACCAAATTTGAGGTCTTTACTGATCATAAAAGCTTGAAGTACTTGTTTTCTCAGAAAGAACTTAATATGAGACAACGTAGATGGATGGAGAAATTGAAGGATCATGATTGTACTATCCTTTATCATCCAGGGAAAGCAAATGTTGTGGCAGATGCACTGAGCAGAAAGACTTATATTTCTTGCTTGATGATTCGTGAATGGAAATTGTTAGAAGACTTATGTGATTGGAGTCCTTGTGAATCAAATCATGGAATTATCCTTGCTAATATAAAGGCTACTTCAGATTTACTCCAACAGATCAAAGAAGCTCAGGTAATTGATTCTGAATTGCAGAAAATCATTAGTGGAATGAATGAAGGAAAGCAACCAGATTTTTCTTTCAACAGTGATGGAATTCTTACCTTTAGAGGCAGAGTTTGTATTCCATTTGATCTTGAGATTAAAAAGAGAGTTCTTGAAGAGGCTCACAAAGCCAAGTATACTATTCATCCTGGAAGCACTAAAATATACCAAGACTTGAAGAAACATTTCTGGTGGAATAATATGAAAAGAGAAATTGCTGAGTATGTGTCCAAATGTTTGACTTGTCAACAAGTAAAAGTGGAACATCAACGTCCAGCATGTTTGTTGCAACCATTAGAAATTCCAGAGTGGAAATGGGAGCATATCACGATGGATTTTGTGACTGGTTTGCCACGTACCAGACGAGGCCATGATGCTGTTTGGGTTATAGTAGATAGACTGACCAAGTCAGCTCACTTCTTGTCTGTTTCCATGGGATATTCATTATCTCAGTTAGCATCTTTGTATGTTCAGGAGATTGTTCGACTCCATGGAGTTCCTGTGAGTATTGTATCTGACAGAGATCCTCGTTTTACTTCTCGATTCTGGCAGGCTCTTCAGGGTGCCATGGGTACTAAATTGAATTTTAGTACAGATTTTCATCCTCAATCTGATGGGCAATCTGAGAGACTTATAAATATTCTCGAGGATATGTTACGTGCTTGTGTTGTGGATTTCAAAGGCAGTTGGGATACTCATCTTCCTTTGGCTGAGTTTGCTTATAACAACATTTATCAATCTAGCATTGAAATGGCTCCATATGAAGCTCTTTATGGCAGAAAGTGTCGATCTCCTATATGCTGGGATGAAGTGGGAGAAGTTAGACTCTTGGGTCCTGAAATGGTTCAACAGTCAGTTGAGAGTGTGAAACTCATTCGAGATAGATTGCGCACAGCTCAGAGTAGACAAAAGAGTTATGCAGATCATCGTAGAAGGGATCTTGAATTCCAGGTAGGTGACTTTGTATTCTTGAAGGTCTCTCCTCGTAGAGGTATAAAGAGATTTGGGAAGAAAGGAAAGTTATCTCCTCGTTATATCGGTCCATTTGAGATTCTTGAAAGAGTTGGGAAGTTGGCTTATAGAGTGGCTTTACCACCTTCTTTATCTGGTATTCATGATGTGTTCCATGTATCTATGCTTCGTAAGTATATGGCGGATGAGTCGTATGTTCTTGAGTATGAGGCTATTCCATTTCAGCCTGATTTGTCTTATGAGGAACAACCTGTTAAAATTCTTGACTGGAAAGAGCAAGTTCTGCGCACCAAAAGGATTCCTATTGTGAAGGTCCTTTGGAGGAATCATGAAATAGAAGAGGCTACTTGGGAAACCAAGAAAGAGATGCGAGATAAATACCCGAGCCTATTTGAAAACTTTGGTAAGTAAAATTCGTGGGCGAATTTTCTTTAAGGTGGGGAGGATCTAACGCCCATCCTTAATCTCGTTAAATATGTGACTTACTTGTTAAATACTTAAACTTGGATATTATGTGTTAGTTTTACTTGGGTTAATTTCTCAACTGCTTTAGAATATTAAGGTGGTTAAATGTCTAGTTTTGACTTTTAGGTCATTTGTGAAAATTTGACTTTAGGGGCCTTTTTGTTAAAAGTGAAACTTGAGGGGCCTAGGTGTCATTCTTGGAAAGTGGCTAAGTATATCACCTTGGGTTTCTCTCTGAGAAACCATTTTCCCCAAAATACTCTACGTATACTCCTTCTGTTCTAAAGTTAGGGTTAGAATTCTCCCTATTCTTGACTCCTCGAGCTTAATTATCCATCTGTTCTTGATTCTGATCCCGGATAAATATTCGTGGCGTTGAATAGAGCTTTCCAGGCCGAACAGAAATTAATTTGGGTAAACTTGATTTCAGTCTAGGTAAGTTATTAGCTCCCCCTTGCTTGTAATAACATTCATATATGTTATTTCTGATACTTGTGCTTGTCAATTTCGTGTTTGGGGTGATTTTTGTGATACTTGTAATTTTGGGACAAAGGGAGTATAAACCTACTGTGTAAAATAATGAAAGAAAATGAAAGTTTTGGTTTTGAACTTGTTAGAGTACTCCTGGGTTTGCTAATATGTTAGAAAAAAGTTACTCTACACTTGGGACGGATAATTCTTAAGCCTGGAAAGAAATTGAGTGTTGCTGAAAATCGCACCAGGCACCCACCTGGTTACCCTTCGAGCGCCCGCCCATTTCATCAGAAGTTTTGGTTTCAAAAGGGCTATAACGAGCGGCCGCCCGGTCCATTGTAGGCGCCCGCCCTGTCCCTTGTTTCAACAAAAGTGTTTTAAATCTAAATTGAAATGAAAGCTTACCCCTCTTAAGGCATAGAGCCTTAGTATAAGATGTCCTAGCAAGTGTATATGTACCTTTTGGGGCATTAGAACTTAGTCTTGAACATGAAAACTTATAGAACTCAAATGAGAACTTAAGTATAAGAGTAACAACTCTTCTTTATGTCTTGAAAGTGCTATGAACAAGCACTAATGTGTTATACTTGTCTTGAAACCAATGATTGTGCACCTTAGGGGAATTAGAACAAAGTTTTAGACTTGAACATCCTAAGAATAGGATTGAGATTTTGTAAGAGTAAAAGATATAACTCTTATACATGCTTGAATGTCCAAAGATTAGAATTATAACTTGAAGTATAAGACAATAAAATCTTGTACATGACTTAAACATCCAAAGTATTGGATTAAGACTTGAATATAAGATAATAAAATCTTGTACATGACTTGATGCCAATACATATGTATAGTAATGAACTAGAAAGTGCTATGAACAAGCACTAACTTGTATGAGACATGTTCTTGTTGTGTGTGTGCAAACATTGCATATAGTTGCTTGATAACAAGGTGACTTCTTGATTACTTGAAGCATGTTCCTTGTTGAGCTAGTCCACTACTTTTGGATTAGTTCTTCTCCCGTAGTTTAAGTAAATACATACTTGTACATTCTTGTGTGAGTCCAGCTGGTTCTCCTTGCTTGTTCGGAAATATATAGGTTCACGCTTATCGCGAGAGCTGGGGCTTAAGTGATAATTGGGTCCTTATGTATTTGCGCTTGACCCCTTACTACCGGCCATAGTAAGGGCATAGCTTCCTTGGTTGGAGCAATACGCCTGACTTAAGTGAATGCTAAACTCTTGAACACCTCTTGAGTCTTGATCTTGGGAATGACACTGGTTACCGGGTCTTCTGATATATATACTGAATAATCAGTTTCTTGTTATTGATCGTGATTGTCAAAGTAATACAAGTTACGACAACAATGGTATTTTTGGGAGGAATAAGGAAGGAAGCAATATCCTTTATAACTTGCTAGCTTAGCCTTATGTGCTACTTGATGAGTGGCTTAGCCTCTCATATACTTGTTACTTGATGATACTTGATACATGATTACTTGAGTATCTACTTGAATTGCATGATAACATGTCATGTAGTTGCATCTAATAGCTTACTGAGATTTATCTCACCCAGTTTCTTGTTTAATTGTTTTCCTTAGATCAAAGGAAGGCTAGTGATAGTGCGAAGTGAGGCTCGACATAGCTGGGAGCTTACTACGCAGGTGATTATTCTTTTGGGGGCTTGTGTCCTTTTACATTTTGGTGAGGACGATGTATTATGGGTTATGTAACTCAGTATTTTTGGGTAGACTTGTTGTCTCTTGTTTTCTCTAGACATCTTGTAATGCCAGCATATGTGCTAGGCATGTTTCCGCTGTGTATAATCATGTTTGGTTTAAATTTTCTTGTCTAGAACTCGTGTTGTGAGCTATCTTAGCTTCTTACTCTTAAGTATATATATCATGTCAGTTGTTATAAACAATTGTCATCCAGTTTCTTGTTAGTTTCTTGATTCTCGTTAGTCACGCGCATCCAGGTTCGAGGTTCTATTAGGGGATCCCGGGACCTGGGGGCGTGTCATGCAGATTCAAAAATAAATTATAAGTGTGGGCTAAAATTTTAACAACACACCTTATGGTTTTCGAAATGTCCTGAAAAAAAAAAATACTTATTTTGCCTTTTATAAACAATACACGTGAGTTTTTACAAAACATAAATAAAAATCTAATTATCCTAATGAAATTTTAAAATTATTGCAATTAATGGTTAGTCATTTACAATTTATTCACTAAAATTAGACTGACATAATGTTTGATCAATGTTCGATAGTTTTGTCATCAAATGTCAAATAAGATTATCGTTTCAGAATGTAGGGAGTAATATTTACTCTATCCCTATTTTTACTTATGATTTCAATTACCAATCAACTCTATTTGATTCTAAAATAACATGAAGATTATGGAATTAAGTGAAAAAAAAAAAAAAAAAAGTAGCTGTAGTGATTCGACATTTGAGGATAAAATCATAAATAAAATCATCTCAAAATAGTTATCATTTTTTTACTAATATTATTAAATGTTGGAACCGTCGTTGTCTATATCTATATAAACTATATTTAAATTTTAGTCACATTATTCAATTTGGAAATGATCATGGTGGGTGAATATTGGAAATGATAATACTCATTTTCATAATTCCAATTTTAAATGAATGGAGTATCCAATTTGCAAAGAATTTTATCTCTATATGATTTTTTTTATAAATGAACGTTAATTTAAGAGTGTGTTTTGGGGAAACTGGTTCCTTAAGTTATAAAAAATCATGTTTTTAACACTTAAACCTGGAACCCTAAATCCTAAACCTTAAACCCTATAAAAAAAATATGATAGGATTTTTATAACTTATGAAAAAACTAGTTTCCCCAAAATTTTCTATTAATTTAAATATCACTACCTCATTTATATTTGAGTTGGGCCTTGACAAGGAATAAAGTACGCCAACATCTTCATTGGGCTTTCTAAAAAAAAACATCTTCATTGGGCCTTACACATGATTGCAAATAAATTCTCAATTGGGCTAAGTATCAAACCAACCTCATAACCCCAGCCGGTGTAATCACATTCTAATGTCATCTTTCCTTTTTTTTTTTTTTTTTTCTTTATCTTTGTTGATACTTCCGTAAGTTCCGGTGTCCCAAAAAAGAAAAATCCTACTTAATAAAAGTACGTGTTTTTTGATTTTGATAAAATAAAATAAAATCCTACTTTTTTTTTTCGTGAAAAACTGAAAAAAAAAACGTGTTTTACGCTAAGTTAGTATAATAAGTCTTTTTAAAAATGGCGCAGTGGCATTTTTGTAATAAACGGAAAATTGTTTTAAAACACGCAGTGACATCTTTGTAAATAACTGACGCTTATTATAAGTGTCAGTTTTAGTGTTAAAAAGTGTCAGTCATGTACACTGATACTTATTGACACTATCACTGGCACTTTTGATAAGTGTCAGTATCAATGTTTATAAATAACAATGTAATGGCCGACACTTTTCAACACTAACATTGACACTTCTTAAAGGCGAAAATATGTTTAGCCCCCTCAATTATACACCAAATCCCACTTTGCCATCTCAAACGAAAATCGTCCCAGAGTGGTACTTTAATTACCAAATCATCCCACTTTGCCCCCTCCGTCCATTGACCATTACTTTTCTTCCATTACACGGTCATGTGCATGTCATGTGAGGGCTACTTAAGTCTTTTAGCATAAAAATGTGAGGTTAATTAAGTCAATTGATCACCATCTCTTCCTTGCTTTCATTCAGACCACCATAATCAGTCCACCACCACCAGGCCACCCTAACACCACCACCACCACTGCAGCAACTCCAACCACCACCTAATCCTTTCAACCCACCTCCTTCATCTCCCCCACTCCACCCCGTCAAACCTAATTAATTTACTGCTCGCTTCCCTTACTGCCTTCATCTCCAGTTCCTATCCTCATCTTCTCCGGCGTCGTTCTCCTCGCGCCCATTACCGTCTCTCTGTTTCTAGATCTGAAAACAAAGACTCCTTAATTTTTCAATCTCTACAACAAATTCGAAGGTGGGTTTGTGAAATAGGTGATTTCAAAATTATTATTATTTTTGGATGAGTTGAACAACCATGGTTGCGAAGTTGGGATGGAAAAAAATCTCTGTAATCAACGGCAGTGGCAGCGGCGGGAGAGAAGGAAACGGTGGTGGAGCTGGACGTTGCCGGAGAAGATGAGTTAAGAAGGTAACGGCCATGGCTATGGAACTGGGTAACGAGTTTTAGTGCTGACGAGACGACGGAGATGAAATTTTTGGTGATGGGTCGGAACTAATGGAGGTGTTTTAATTTTTCCTTTTTTTTTCCCTCTTGCCTTTAAACTATTTAGATCTTTTAATTTATCTCTTTTCATTTTATTTTAATTTTCACCATTTGACTTTTACTTTCTTATATTAGTAGCACTTTTTACTGCATTTATTAAGATAATTATTATTTTTCATAATAATTATTGTCTTACTCTCAACACTAATTATTATAATAATGTATCAAATATATTTTTAAATCATAATAATAAAAAAATCATTAGAATAATGTATCAAATAAATTTTAACATAATAATAAATATAAAAACTTATAATGTATTTTACATAGAAAAAATGTATGAAATATATTTATCTTTTAATAATGTAGAATTAAAATAAAATATAGAAGTTAAACTAAGAATGACCAAAATGACCCTCACATGACATGCACATGGCCACTTAACGGATGAAAATTAACGGCCAATGGACAGAGTGGGTAAAGTGGGACGATTTGGTAATTAAAGTACCACTCTGGGACGAATTTCGTTCGAGGTGGCAGAGTTGGATTCGGTGTATAATTAAGGGGGCTAAACATATTTTGGCCCTTCTTAAAAGTGTCAGTGACAATGTTTATAAACGGCAGTCAAAATGGCTGGCACTTTGTATTATTAACACTGACATTTACGATGCTTGCAAGTTGTTTACAAAAATGCCACCGCTTGTTTTTTAAAAAACAAGCACCAGTATCTTTGAAAAACACGTTTTCCTTTCCTTCAAGTAAAACATGTTTTTCATAAGGCCTACTTTTTGTTTTTTTGTCAATTCAATTAAAAAATTTTAATTAAAAAAAAATATGTTAACAAAATTTTAGTTGAATGTGATGCAGTATTAGAATTTATGTCAATAACAATATTTAAAAGCCATAAAATAATCAAGTTTTTTTTTTTTTTTTTTTTTATAAACTGTAAACACTTGCTCTTTCTATTCCACAATACTTGTTGTTTATAAAGTTCAAAATTATTGTAAGATACTCAATTCACTGTTATATAAGGCTCACCGTTGTTTAAAATATATGAGTTGGTTTTGAGGGAAACTAATTCCTTCATAAGTTATAAAAAGACATGTTTTTAACCCTTCTTAAACCCTAAAAGGCCTAAACCTTAAACCCTAAACCCTAAACTTTAACCCCTATGAAAACATGATTTTTTTATAACTTATGGAGAAACTAGTTTCCCCCAAAATTTTCTCAAAATATATACTACTCCCTAAATGGTGTGTCCAAATTTCATTTTAAGGGACACTGAAAATCTCAACTTCTTGTACAATTTGGTAGCAAAGATTCATATATAATCTTGTAATCTCCTTTCCAAACATTTAGTTTTGCACGTATAAAGAAACCGGTGAATTTTTTTTCGAAAAAAAAACATTTAGGGAGAAAGTTACGTTAAAAAAAGACACTCATTTTGGGACAAAGATTTCTTGAAAATGGACACTCATTTAGGGACAGAGGGAGTATCATTTTTCGAAATTATAAAATAGTTATTTTACAAACATTTAATTATTTACATAATTAGATAATTTAAACAGTGACTGATTTTTATTTTTATATATATTAATCAAATTTCATAACAATATAAAAGTCTAAAATACTCCAATAAATCTTTTAGAACGAATGGACTAATTCAGCTGGATAAAATTAAGTTTTAATACGGAGTATTAAATTGTACATAAGGTGTGTTTACACGTGTTTTCCTACTAGCTGCTCTTATCATGCATAGTGTAAAAGGGTTGGCTGTTGTGCCCATGGGCACATGTTAATCACAAAAGATTCCATAATAAATTGTGTGAGATGATACTTACACTAATTAATGTTGTGTAATTAATTGTTTTGGATGACTTTCATTACTTACTCCACTAATTAATGAAGGGCCTCGATTATAAAAAAAAAATCTTTTATCATTCCGTTTTTTTTTTTTGTGTCATAGTAGTCCCTTATATAAAGACTTGTTTTTTTTTAAAAAATTATTTTCATCCTTTCTTTCTTTTTTCCTTATTTTATAATTAATTTTGATGTTGATAAATTAAAGATTTTCTTTTTCTTCCCACTAAGAAGTCAATTTATTTCAGAGGAGAAAAAATAATGCATGTCAGTGACATAGTCATACGCTTGAAGTTCACTTGACTCTTCTGTTTTTTTTTTGTTTTTTTTTTTTGAATTTATCCATGTTTAAAAAACAAATTTAACTAACTTTGTCATTGACTAAAGAGGTTCTGACTCAAGCATCATCCGGTTTTCTTTTTTATATTTTATATAAAAAGTCAAGGGTTCGATCTCCACCAAAAACATATTCATGTGCACTCTTGAAATAGTTTAAATACATTCATTATAAAAACAATTATTAAAAAAAGAAAAAAAAAACTGTCATGGAGCTTGGCCTTTGACTGGAGATATGTATAGTAAATGAAAAAACGCATGCCTGGGAAGAGCATAATTATATAATTGCATGTATGGAATTCAAAAACTACAAATTGATTTTTTATTTTTATTTTTATTTTCAGGACTTTGCTCATAAAGACTTGTTTTCTTTTACCTTGGGTTAGTAGTAAATAAGTTTTGTGTTAAACTAATACTCCCTCTGTCCCAAAAAGATAGTCCACTTTGGCTTTTTCACGGTCAACACATGTGAACTTTGACCAAAGATTATTATCAATCTAATCATCCCAATGAAAATTTAAAATTTGTCATTGATAAATCACTTGGTGATTAATCAATAACAAGTCTTAGAATTTCACAAGGATGGTTAGATTGACAATTATATTTAGTCAAAGTTCACTTTTTTTTACCATCAAAAGTCAAAAGTGAACCATCATTCTGGGATGGAGTGAGTAAGTAGAAATGGGTACATCCCGCCTTGCATCCTTTTTTTTCTCTTCTAAAATAAATTACTCCATCTAAGTGGGACGAAAAGGAAAATCATTAATTTATCAACATCAAAATGAATTAAAAGAAGAAAGTAAAAATAAAGGAAGAAAATAATAATAATTGTAAAAAAAGAAAAACAAAACAAGCCCACATAGAAAAGAGATACAGTATACGAACAGCAAGAAAAAAAAATGTGTTGGTCCCAAAAAGACAACAAGGGTATGAAAAATGCTAGAGGGGGGGGGGGTGAATAGCGTTTTTAAAATTCTTTTCAAACCTTTTTCAAAACAATGGCTAATGCGCACAGGTCTTATTTTGGCTAAGTATAGCGCGCAACAAGAGTATGAAATGCACAGCGGAAACTTAAAGCAATCACTTATGCGCAGGGAGTATGCGCAGAAGTGTAGATACGCACACACTAAGTTTAGCTTAAAGATTGGCGCAAAATGGAACTAAGGCAAAAAGCACACAAACACAATTCGAACGATGCAAGACAATCTACGAAGATCAAACAAAACAATATATAAGTAAAGCTTAAATGTAGAATGAAAAGCACAATAAATAGACAAGCTATTTGAAGAGGTTCGATCGGGAAAAGATCTACGTCCTCTACCAAGATGGTTAGTCTTAGATTTTCTAAAGGAGATCTTATAATATGAGATAGAGTTACAAGGTACAACTATTTAGAACAAACTAACTCAAAGATCTATAATCTATGAACGAACAAATCCTAGACAATAACAGGTGTATCTCTAGAAGTAAGTTCAAGAGGTGTGTGTGTGACAGAATTCTAGGCTCTATGAATCGTATGATGGAGAGCACAAAGAATTCTGGTGATACAAAGGCTAATAGGACCTGGGCTTGGATTTAGTATGAAGGTATGAAGGTTGTTCTTGGGAATTCTGGAAATGAACAAGCAATCTTCAATTCTTCAAATCTTCAAACTTTCTCTTTGGAAGCAAAACTCAAGCAGCTTGGAAAATGAAGATGAGCATGCTATTTATAGTGGAGCTTCAAGAAGCTAGCTGTTGGAGCTCTGAGCATGGACGATGCGCTGTCACAATGTGATTGGTGCGCAGGTGTCCTTCATAGCCGTTGGAGACAGCAAGTGAACAGATTTCAAACTTTTTCCAGAAGGATGACAGCTGTCTTCATATTTGAAATTCAAACAAGAGGCGCGTCTCCATCTACGTGTATGCTGAGTGTGCTGATTTTGTCGTTTGTCCACATCAGCACTTTAGCTCATTCAAAAAGCGTAACTTGTCATGACGCTTTCCAAGCTTCACAAGGCGAGGTCAGGAAATGAGAGAATAAACCAAGGCAAGTCTGCGTGCGCATGAGACTCATGCGCATGGAGTGCGCAGGTGATGCGCTGCGCATGGGAGGTATACGCATCAAACTTGGCCTTTTTCTCTTTTGATCTTAAATCCAAAGCTTCAGCCCTAAACACTAAGCCTAGTCTATAAAGAGGACTTGGCTAAAAATTGAAGTTATAAAACTTCTTACATAGGGTCCTAAAGTCCTTAAAATAAACTTAGGTGATGGTATCAATCAATTCTAACATAAGTAGGAGGGTTAAGTAATAAGCATACCCAACAATCTCCCCCTAAATGATTGATGCCATTACCTACTACAACAAAGGCAATACAAAGTACTTGATAAAAACATGTCCATAAGAATGTAAATGGTAAATCATGTCTCAAGTCAATGCACACACTAGCCAGTGTTATAGATTTCTAGTCTATCCAAAAGAATAACTTACATTATGGGAAAGATAAAAATATCATTCAGCGCATACAAAAATATTATTAGTTTGGTTTGAGTATACGTTTAAACTGAATGTTTAAACATCATGCAATAAAATATGAGCAGATAAGAATATGCGCATGATGTAGGGTTTAATAAAGCATTCATTGTTCCACAAACGAAAAGTTTGAATTGAACAAAGTTTTGTGAAAAGCAATTATGCATTTCTTCTCATTAAAACTTGAAAGATAAGAGTTACAGTACAAGTTTTACAATGGAAGAAAATTCAAAAGCAAAAACAAATGCACATCAAAAACTTACAAAATATGCGCAGCAAAAAAAAATTACATCTCTAGTCTATGTTAATTCTAGAAAGTGCTTCCCTAAGCTCATTCTGCAGGCCGGTAATCTTGTCCATTATCTTAATCTTGAGAGCTTGAAACTTGGTGTTGTATTCCACAGCCTGGTTCACATAAGTCTTCATGCTGGAGCGCATCAGATCGTTGTCTTTCTGAAGATCTTCAGAGACTCTGTTAAATGTATTCTCAAGGGAACCAAATTGGTTTGCCAGAGATTGCTGAGCAGAAGCAACAGAGTCCAGAATCTCCTTCTGCGCATCCGCTAGAGATTTGGTCAACTCCACTTGAACCATGTTCTGGCTAGCTTGCATATCCAACATAGCCTGGTTCATTCTTCCATTGAAGGTATCACCAAACTGGACTAACCAGTCAGTCATATGAGATTTGAGCGCATCAACGGAGGTGGAGGAGCTGGAGGCACTGGGCGCAAAGTTATCAATTGAGTTTATAACTTTGGCAACCTCAATCTGTATGATCTCTGTGATGGTTTTAGCTAAGGAAAACAAAGCTTCATTCAACCCATGCACAGAAGGGATCTTTGTAAGCGCAGTCGAGATAATACCGAAGTCATGCTGGATGTCCTGGCACAGCGCATCAAAATTTGGCGGTATGGGCGCAGCTCCAGAACTGGAAGCATGCGCAGTTGCAGCTTCAGAAGCACCGGTTGCCTTTGTTGTTGAACTCTCCCCCTTAATGGCACAATCAATGTCCTATAGCAAACTGGCTTGCACATCTAGCCTTGCAGACTGCGCATCCAGTTGCTCTTGAATCTTAGCTTGCGCAGTGACCACTTGGAAGTGCTGGGTTTGCGCGGCAAATTGATTTGCTTGGATGGTTTGGATCATGGCCAAGATTTGGCACATGTCCGTTGAAGCACTTGAAGGATCCTAGGGAGCAGTTACTGGAGGAACTATAGGGATAACTTTTGGAGAAGTTTGAGAAGCCCCAGTAGTGTGCGCAAGAATAGCAGTATCAGTTGTAGCAGCTTGCGCACGAACAGGAGATGTATGCGCATGGATAGGAGATTGATGAATAGTCTTCTGAACTTGAATCCGCATTATCATCAATTATAGGCGCATCAGGGTCCACAGTAGGATCGGGCGCATCATAAGCAAAGCCTTCACCATCAATGAAAATGGTTGAAGCTTGCTGTTCAGCATTCATTTGCGCAATGGATTCCAGCCTTGCTTTCCTGGCAGCTTCACGCGCATTTAAGTCGGCACGCAGAGAATCAGATTCATCATCAGATAAGTCCATGGGATGCTTGGAAGCAATCTTCTTCACGCGACGTTTTGGCGTAGTCTGATCCTTAGGGGTGCTCTTCTTAGCAGATAGAGGAATTTCATCCTCGCTGGAGACATCCTTGCGCATCTCCTTGGCTTTCTCCCCCTTAGATGGTGCAGCCTTAGAAGTTCCAGTGGATTTGGAAGGGCTTAAGAGAGGGTCATTGAAAGCACCTTCAAATTCATCTTCTTGAGGCGCAGGAGTAGAAGTAGAGGGGCGCTTTGGCTTAGGCGCAGGAGGAGGAGGCGCAGAAAATCATCAGCCTCTACTTGGATGTCTTCATCAGATTCATCCAGTAGGGTTCTTGAGACTTTGGCTTTCTTCTTTTTCTTTTCTTTCTTCTTTTCAGGCTTAGTAGCCTTAGATTTCTTGGATTTGTTTGGAGGCTCAGGGTCAGCAGTAGCCTTGCGTTTCGGAGCAGGCGCAGTAGGCTCTTTGATTTTAATCCCAGGCGCAGCAGACTGCTTTGCCTTCTTCTTGCGCGGCGGCGCATCAGCAGCTAGACCCTTGCCTTTTTCTTTATCACCCACTCTGCTTGGGACTGGCTCATAGAATGATTCTTTCTCAGATTCTGATTCAGTTGAAGAAGCCTCATATATATCACCACTAGAGACAGGGGGGACCCTTGATCTTCAGGGTGAATATCTTCAAACACCTCAATGGGGTCCGCAGCCCAGTACATGCAGTAATCATAGTTGTTGACTTCACGGTGGAAATTCTGAAAGAATACGCGAGTATATGTGCGCGTAGAAGTCACATCAACTTTCATAGAGGGGTCTTCATCCACCAAATTGCGCACGGAAAGCGCATAAAGATTGCAGTTAGAATTCTGCAATGTGTCTTGTACTTTGGTGGTCTCTTTGGATCAGCAGCCTTCTTCTTATAGACGCGCACCCAACGTACAAACTCTTCAAAAATGATTTCAGCCTAACTCAAACGCTTCTTCTGGTAGATGGCAGCATATCACATCCACTGCTTGCTGATAAAAGTAGACTTGTTCCCATTCTTGCAGTTAATGGTGTCACCGATGAGAGTGCAGAGGTGGAACATCAATTCTCCAAATTCCTTCCTATCATGGTTGTTGTATTGACCAACCAGACTAGGAATCTTGATCAGCTTTTGCGCAACTTTGTCCTGCGCATCTTAAGGTATCTTCTTCTTGTTGCACTCAAGAAAACCCATAGTCTGTCTGATATGTGCATAGTTGATGGTCACAGAAATCCCACGGATAGAGCTCTTCAAGCAAGGGACAGTAATGTCATTGTAGACACGCTCTATTTCTTCAGCGTTGCTGAAGAATTCGTCTATGTAGGAAGGGAGGATGAATGACTGGCCTTTAGTGAACAGGGGCAGGATTCCAGACTTGTCCATGATCTCCATCATGTAGCGTCCAAGCGCATCATGCTCAAGATCTTCAGCATCAATTTCCCAACCGGGAATGAAATAGTTTAAGTTCTGCGCAAAGCAAATTTTAAGAATTAGGTTCGAACATGCGCATGGAGAGAAGCGCATGCGCATGAGCGATATGCGCAGCGCATGAACTAAACTCCATAGAATAAAATAATAAAAGCATAAAGGATAAAAATGTCCAAAACACAAAATTCAAATCAAACGCCTAGAATGGGTGCAAAAAGCAGAAACACAATCAATAATCAACCCAAGGCACATCATAGGACTATTCATCAGGAACATTAAGAACATGTATTGAATACACGAAGAACACGAAGAACATAAAAATGTCAAAGTGCTCCAAAATGCATAAAAAGCATATCAAAATGTTCGTAATGAAAAATCACACACAAATAAGTAAATCATAACAACAACAACATTAAACACCCACGATCTGAGAAAAACGAAAGAGAATTCAAAAAGACATAAAAAACGAAAAATCTCAGAAGTCATATCAAATGATCATAGATCGTAAAACAAATTACATATATGAATAGACACAAGTAAAACGAGCACATAGCATTAAATAATTTGAAAAACGAGCAAAGGATCATAGAGAAATCAGAAAGGGGAAACTCAGAACCTTCAAACTCGACAAGGGAGGAAAAACCGAAAAGCTTGAGTTTAGAATCATACCATTTGGGGGTCCTCTTGTTTCTTTGATGTTGTAGATGATGATTTCTTAGGAGCCATGTATTTATATAGAAAACTTTACGAAAAAGGGAGTAGAAATGGTGCAGAGAGTAGAGAGAGAAGTGAAAGAAAGTAGAGAGAAAAATGAGGCGGTTTGAGTGAGGAAGGAGTTGAGCAGAGGGAAGTGAGGAGAGAGACGGCGGAGGGGAGTTTTAATCAACAAAAAAAATAGGGTGACGTCACCATGCGCTGACAAAGGTTGGTAAAAGTCAGGCGAGTGAGGAGCACGCGCAGGTGAGGCGCACGAGCAGTTGACATGGACCAATGAGGAACGCGCATGAAATGACCTAGCCGTGCGCGTGTGTCAGGCATTAATGGTAAAAAATAATCTTTCCTATTCCATCATAAATAGCACACAACGCATTAATGGCGCGTCACTCAATGCATTTGCATTAAATGAGGTGGGACGTGCGCAAAGGGCAGAAAGGTAATTTCCCAAAAAAATTCAAAAAAAAAATGACTAGGGAAAAATAATAATTGCACAAGTACCCTTGCGAATTTTGCTGACTCAGCAAGTCAAAGACCTAAGTGAAACTATTGAAAAGAGAACTTACCTTAGCTCCATGTGTTATGCACAAGATGCTTGTGCGCAGAATTATAATGCACAGAGTTAAAAAAAACTTTTGTTTTACCTTATGCGCATCATTGCCTTCTGCTTCATGTGCGCAGGCGCATGATGTTTGTCTAACTTAGAATTTTATCAAGAAAACACAAGATCATTAGTATTGACAAATCATATGGACAAGATTTAGCTAAGTTCAAGCATACCCATTTCACCTCTAAAAAAGATGAACCTTTTAGCATCTAGTGCTTTTGTAAGGATATCGGCGATTTGATAGTCGGTTCCCACGTGTTCCAAATGTATGTTGCCTTTTTCCACGTGGTCTTTGAGGAAGTGATATTTTATGTCAATGTGCTTGGTCTTTGAATGCATGACAGGATTTTCAGAAACAGCAATCGTTGATGTATTGTCGCAGTAGATGAGACAATTTTCTTCTTTGATGTCATAGTCCACCAATTGCTGCTTCATCTACAGAATCTGACAGCAACAGCTTCCAGCAGCGATATATTCTGCTTCAGTGGTTGAGACACAAAACTGCAGCTTGCTTTTTACTAGCCCATGGCACAAGTCGATATCCAAAGAAATGACAAGTGCCGCTTGTGCTCTTCCTGTCAATTGTGCATGCTGCGTAGTCCGCATCTGAATAACCTACAAGTTTAAAATTCGAATCTTTGGTGTACCAAAGTCCAAGGTTAACAGTGCCAGAGAGATATCGTATAATACGTTTCACAGCAATTAAGTGCGCTTCTCTAGGGTCAGATTGATAACGTGCACAGACAGAAACACTAAACATGACATAAGGCCTACTAGCAGTAAGATAAAGGAGTGAGCCAATCATACCTCGATAGAGAGTTTGATCAACCTTTTTACCCTTTAAATCTTTGTCAAGTTTGTTGCCGGTAGCCATAGGTGTGTCGTATGCTTTAGCATTCTCAAGTCCAAATTTTTTGATAAGATCCTTTATGTACTTGGCTTGGTTTATAAATATTCCTTCATTCATTTGCTTGATTTGAAGCCCGAGGAAGAAAGTGAGTTCTCCCATCATGCTCATTTCAAACTTGCTCTTCATTAGTTTCTCAAAGCGCTTGCACAACAATTCATTAGTAGAACCAAATATAATATCATCAACATAAATTTGAACAAGTAATTTATGACCATTATGTTTGGTAATGAAAAGAGTAGTGTCAATTTTACCACGAGTGAAGCCTTTATCAATGAGAAACTTGGATAGTGTATCATATCATGCTCTTGGTGCTTGCTTGAGCCCATACAAAGCTTTCTGGAGTTTGTAGACATGATTTGGAAATTGTGAATCTTCAAATCCAGGTGGTTGAGCTACGTAGACTTGTTCTTGGAGTTCACCATTCAGAAACGCGCTCTTGACATCCATTTGATATAACTTGAAGTCCTCGTGAGCAGCGTAAGCTAAGAAGAGTCTGATAGCTTCAAGTCTTGCTACGGGCGCGAATGTTTCATCGTAATCAATTCCTTCTTCTTGCCTATAGCCTTGTGCAACCAACCTTGATTTGTTTCTTATGATGGTTCCATTCTCATCCATCTTTTTTCTGAATAACCATTTCGTACCAATCACTCCTTGATTATTTGGTCTTGGAACAAGAGTCCAAACCTTACATCGTTTAAATTGATTGAATTCTTCTTGCATTACAACAACCCAATTTGGATCTTGGAGCGCTTCATCAGCCTTCTTCGGTTCAATTTGAGAGATACATGCAGTATAAGCATCAAAGTTTGTAGCTCTCCTTGTACGAACCCCAACATGAAGATCACCAATGATATTAGTGATTGGGTGATCTCTAATTTTACGAATTTCAGGAGGTAAGTTAGGTTGAGTTGTTGAAGCTTGAAGGTCTTCAATTGGTACATCTTCACCAGCATCAAAATCATTGAAATTTGGGGGTTGAATTGGTTCAGAATTGAAAGTGGGATTGACACCAGATGCAGCAGTAGATTGAGGCGCAGGAGGAGAATAATCAGGCGCATGATAATGTGCAACAGAAGGTTCTCTTGGTGCGCTATTGACATAACTTTGTGCAACTGATGTAGATGGATTTCCTTGTGTTGATACATTCTGATCTTGTGTATGCTCAGCTGGAATGTGCGCACCTGTCTCAATAGACTCAACAGAATCATCAGCAACATTAGGAGCCAAATGTGGCTCAAGGAGAGAATGTTCTTCAAATGTAACATGTACAGATTCAACTATCACTAATGTAGATCTATTGAAAACACGAAAAGATTTAGAATGTTTAGCATACCCAACAAAAATACCTTCATCCGCTTTGGCATCGAATTTGCCTCTATGTTCGTTTCCGTTGTAGATGATATAGCATTTGCAGCCAAAGATCTTGAAGAATGCAATGTTGGGAGTTCTTCCACGCCATAGTTCATACGGAGTCTTGTTGTGACGCTTGTTAATGAGGGAACAATTTTGAGTAAAACATGCGGTGTTGATAGCTTCTTCCCAAAAATACTTAGGCAATTTCGCTTCAGCTATCATCGTCTTTCCCGCTTCAATCAACGTCCTATTCTTTCTTTCCAAAACACCATTTTGTTGAGGAACTCCAGCTGTTGAGAAGTTGTGATCTATCCCATGATCATCGCAATATCGAGCAACACCGTTGTTTTTGAATTCTGTTCCGTTGTCGGATCAAACACTAACGATGTCATCTTTTTTTTGAGTTTGGAGCAGTCTGAATAGAGTGGTAAGAATGTCATAACAATCATCTTTAGAAATCACCATTTCCACCCATGTGTATCTTGAATAATCATCCACCACAACTAGTGTATACTTGTTTCTTCTAATACTTGCAGTGGAGACTGGTCCAAATAGATCAATGTGCAGCAGTTGCAAACATTTAGAAGTTGAGGGATTTGTCTTGCTGGAGAAAGACTGCTTTGATTGTTTACCAAGTTAACAAGCTGCGCATTTGTTGTCATGATGATCAGCAACCTTGGGAAGTCCTTTGACAAGATTATCCCTGCTGAGTTTTGATAGACATTTGAAGTTCAAGTGACTCATGCGCTTGTGCCAAAGCCAACTATTTTCGCTTACACTTTTTGCTACAAAACAAAGATTAGTACTAGAGTTCATGCTATGGAAATCAATAATGTAAATATTTGTCTTACGATAACCCGTGAGTAAGATAGCTCCAGTTTTGCCATTTTTGATAAGACATTGCGTTGAAGAGAAATGGCATTCTAATCCTTTATCGTAGAATTGAGATATGGATAATAAGTTGTGCTTGAGTGCTTCGACGAGAGAGACTCTTTCAATGCACACTTTGTCTTTCTTAAGCTTTCCATATGCTACAACTTGACCTTTGTTATTATCACCAAATGTAACTGAGGGACCTCTTTCTTCATGAACATCTTCAAGTAAGCATTCATCTCCAGTCATGTGTCGTGAGCACCCACTATCGAGAATCCATTCAAACGTTTTAGCTTTTGAAGATCCAGCCATGAAGCAAAGAACCTGAAATTTAGACATTTAAGCAGGTCCCCTTTATTCCTTTGGGTCCTAGAGTTAGCAGCTTTTGACAACCCACTCTTGCTTTACCTTGGGATTTTTACGTCCTTTGGCATTGGGAGTGAATCTCAAAAGGCATTCCATGGCCTTGTGTCCAAAACAATCACAAATGGAACAATGTTGAAAGCCACCAATCAAGTGAGTTTTCACAAACTCTTTACTTTTCTTAAGGATAGCATTCTTCTTTGGGTCAGATGAGCCAGCCTTAACAAAATCTTTCTTTTGAAATTTTGGAGCGCTTTTTCTAGGAGTGCGCATAGGGCTAGGAGGCGCATGGCGGTGAGGCGCATGGCTCCTAAGCGCATAATGCGCAGTAGTAGAAGGAGCGCTCTTAGTTTCAAGAATGATTTTGCTAGGAGTTGATTCATCTGTAGCTATATATTTCCCTTTAGCTTTCCTAAATTGCTTCGTTGGGTAGACATAATGGAATGTTTGTCTCTTGACTTTTTCCTATCCTTTACCCATTGAATTAGAATGTTTTTCCTTGGAAATTTCAAAAGTTTGTTGATGTGTGAATCCACTATCTCTTTCAGCGCAGACATCACACTTAAAGTTGTCACTAGTTGAAGAGAATCCCAAGCCACTTTTATCACCACTGACTTTTTGGGACTCAAAAATGTTGTCCATAGTGACACGAGAATTGGACCACTAATTTGTACTCTTTTTAAGATCAGTAATTGAGCACCCAATTCATCGTTTTGAACTTTAAGTAATGAGTTCTGTTCCATTAGAAAAGTGTTTTTGACAGTAAGAGGAGTCATGCTCTTTATCTGCTCCTTAAGGAGGGTGAGTTCAGATTTTAATAGAGATTTCTCGGTCTTAAGCTGGGAAATTTCATCAGATGATAGTGCTAAAGCTTCCTTCATTTTGCCAAACTTACTGATTACCTTTTCAGCTTCCTCGAACAACTTTTCTTGCTTGGCAATGTCCTCATCATGAGTGATTATAGGGATTGGTTCAACTTGTGGTCTAATATAGTTCCCTTTTCTGAGCTTGCTTCGAGCGCTCAGATAACATCTGGCAAATAACAATCCACCATCGGTTTGAGTTGGAGTTATAAATCCTTGTTCGATGAGCTCGTTGATGGTTGGTCCTTTCTTCTTATTTGCTTCAGAATAACTAGCATATTTCTTAATTGGTTTGTTTAAGATCTTCATGTCTGGAACATCTTTTGTGAAGTCATCCGAGTCATAATCAACAGCATCATCATCATCTTTTGCGACCATGCAAACGAGTCCATCGTCAGTCTCTTCATCACTTTCTTCAGAGTCTGTTTTGATCCATGTGTTATGCTCATTTGCTGGTGATTCTTCTTCAGCGACCATTCCCTTGTGATGAGTAAACTTGGGAGAGAATTTGTGAGTATGGATGCTCTTCTTCTGCATGTATTCGAATTTTGGAATTGGGCAGCTTGAAGCAAAGTGTCCGGGTTTCCTGCAATTAAAACAAACAAGATCTTCTTTCCTTTTTGAGTCACTGCTCCTTGTAAACATTGGAGGAGCTCTGCTTGTAGATCCTTGATACTTGCTTGTTGAGTTGGGTTTTGAGAACTTTCTAAACTTCTAGAATTTCTTCACAAATAAAGCGAAGTCTTCATCGTCCATGTCCAATAGCTCAGAAGTGGAGATTCTGGGGTCTGCGCTTATCTCAACATGCACAGGTGCTGGCGCTTCTTCTCTTTGCGCAACCATAGCAATAGACTTAGATTTTCCTTCAGTTTCACTCATGCGCTGATGTTTAAGTTCGTAAACCTTTAGATTTGCATAAAGGTTCCTTAGAGTCCAATCATCCAGAGTTCCAGCGTCTTCAAGGGCGCTAGATTTATGGAGATATCTTGATCCAAAAGCAGCAAGGAAATTTACATTTAATTCCTTATTGGTGAATTTCTTTCCAAGTGAAATGCAGAGATTGATGATTTCACAGTAACGTTCGTAGGTTTGTCTTAAGGTTTCACCGGGGAGTTGTGAGAAATTGTTGAATCTCTTTTGTACCTCGTATCTTTTATTTTCTTTGCAAACAGTGTCTCCTTTGATATGTTCTTCAATAGCATCCCATAATTCATTTGCGGTAGCACAATGCATGACTTGTTGCTTCATAGCCGTGCTTAGAGTACTAAGAAGAATGTTTCTTGCTTTACCATCATTTGCAACTCTTTTGGTTTCTTCCTCAGTCCATTCTTCCTTCGGTTTCAGAACTGTAGGTTGAGCAGTGTTGGTACGTGGATTAGGATTCGCCTTCATCGGAATATAAGATCCATAAACCACAGTGTCATGGAGTCTTTCATCAATAGAGTTGAGATGAGTCAGGATGATGAATTTCCACACGTCGAAATGATCTTCATCAAATACAGGAACATGAGTGTAGTTAGCAGTTGCCATAGGTTTTGAACTAGCCATATCGAATCGGCACCCAAGCTGTTAAGCTTGAAAAACGGAAAACGTTTTAAAAGGTATTAGCTCTGATACCACTTGTTGGTCCCAGAAGGGCAACAAGGGTATGAAAAATGCTAGAGGGGGGGGGTGAATAGCGTTTTTAAAATTCTTTTCAAACCCTTTTGCAAAATAATGGCTAATGCGCACATGTCTTATTTTGGCTAAGTATAGCGCGCAACAAGAGTGTGAAATGCACAGCGGAAACTTAAAGCAATCACTTATGCGCAGGGAGTATGCGCAGAAGTGTAGATATGCACACACTAAGTTTAGCTTAAAGATTGGCGTAAAATGGAACTAAAGCAAAAAGCACACAAACACAATTCGAACGATGCAAGACAATCTACGAAGATCAAACAAAATAATATATAAGTAAAGCTTAAATGTAGAATGAAAAGCACAATAAATAGACAAGCTATTTGGAGAGGTTCGATCGGGAAAAGATCTACGTCCTCTACCAAGATGGTTAGTCTTGGATTTTTTAAAGGAGATCTTATAATATGAGATAGAGTTACAAGGTACAACTATTTAGAACAAACTAACTCAAAGATCTATAATCTATGAACGAACAAATCCTAGACAATAACCGGTGTATATCTAAAAGTAAGATCGATGAGATCGAAACTTCAAGAGGTGTGTGTGTGACAGAATTCTAGGCTCTATGAATCGTATGATGGAGAGCACAAAGAATTCTGG
Organism: Campanula takesimana; assembly: GCA_026119855.1. NCBI lineage: Eukaryota > Viridiplantae > Streptophyta > Magnoliopsida > Asterales > Campanulaceae > Campanula > Campanula takesimana. Next base: position 537,652 of record JAOWBW010000640.1, on the reverse strand, counting down.
TGATATAAAGGCTTATAGGATCTGGGCTTGGATTTAGTATGAAGGTATGAAGGTTGTTCTTGGGAATTCTGGAAATGAGCAAGCAATCTTCAATTCTTCAAATCTTCAAACTTTCTCTTTGGAAGCAAAACTCAAGCAGCTTGGAAAATGAAGATGAGCATGCTATTTATAGTGGAGCTTCAAGAAGCTAGCTATTGGAGCTCTGAGCAAGGACGATGCGCTGTCACAATGTGATTGGTGCGCAGGTGTCCTTCATAGCCGTTGGAGACAGCAAATGAACAGATTTCAAACTTTTTCTAGAAGGATGACAGCTGTCTTCATATTTGAAATTCAAACAAGAGGCTCGTCTCCATCTACGTGTATGCTGAGTGTGCTGATTTTGTCGTTTGTCCACATCATCACTTTAGCTCAATCAAAAAGCGTAGCTTGTCATGACGCTTTCCAAGCTTCACAAGATGAGGTCAGGAAATGAGAGAATAAACCAAGGCAAGTCTGCGTGCGCATGAGACTCATGCGCATGGAGTGCGCAGGTGATGCGCTGCGCATGGGAGGCATGCGCATCAAACTTGGCCTATTATCATCAAGGTCCATCATTAAGTAGTGTAAGTGCAGTAATTAGTGTCACCCCCTCACAATTTACTATGGAACACATTATAAGTTAGTGTAAGTAATTAAAGTCATCCCACACAATTTACTAAAGAATCTCATGAGATTAACATGTGCCAGGGGCACAAGTTAGAAAAATCCAAAATAAAAATATGCATAGTGAAATAAAAGGGTTGGCTGTTGGCATTCCAACTAAAATAACAGTTGCATCTAAACATCACTACCTCATTAACCACACACATAACAATCCACAATTATTAGGCCAATTAAATTTTACTCCTTCCTTTTTATACATCATACTTTCAACTTTTAATGTTTATTTTTTGCCTCTTAAAAACATGAGGCGTCTCAGGTGAAACCGTATCACAGTGAGACGGGTCATCTATGGGTCGACTCGTCCGCTTGTCGATCCGTCTGTTTTCTTTTCGGCCCGCTAATTTTTTTCCTGCTATTTTTTCCTCATCAATAAATGTAACACTTGCAGTAAAGGAATGTAACATTTTTTGTTTTCTGAAATGTAACAGTACTTATTCAGAAACGTAATCATAATTTTGCAGAAAATGGATTAAGGATAGCATAAGCTTGACTGCAAAACTACTATTACATACTCCCTCCGCCCCCCTCGAATTAGGATTGTTGGTCAATCTAATTATTATACATTGACCAATAATTTGAAGAAAAATAATGATGCTAATAAAAATTTAAAAATTGTTATTGTATCACGATTATTAGTAAATTCAATAACTATTTTTAGATTTTCCTTAATTAAATTATTTTTCTTCAAATTATTGGTCAAAGTTTAATTAGATTGACCAAGAATCCTAATTCGAGTAGGACGAAGGGAGTATTATAATAAATGAATGTAACATATTTTTCTCAATGTGTTTTTTGCAAAATGACCCCGCGTACTATCAATTTATTGCAATGTAACATTTGTTCTTTCAAAGCGATCAATGTCACATGCGTACTATCATTTGGTAATCAATTGAACCCCAAATTTTAACTTCCGTTTAAAAACTAACGGCCTTGTATACATTTTTCAAATGTGGTCCTTAAAGGGTTTTTTTTTTTTTTTTTTTTTTTTTTTTTTTTTGCAATGTCCTCATCCGTTTCATAAAATTATCAATTTTTTAATAGGAGTTGGTCATGTGCTGTCACATGACTAACTCCAGTTAAAAATTTGAAAATTATTGAAAGTGATGAGGACATTGAATATTTTTATATAAACAAAAAAAAATATTGTACATAACTTAAAGGTACAACACTTTTATGCACAACAACTTTATTAATTTTTATCCAATATTAAAAAGAAAGAGAAAACTCTCCATTCATTTTAATGATTGTCCAGATTCACTCTTAAGGACCCCAATCACCGCTTACCACCGTCCGACACCACCAGTAGTCACCACATTCACTACCTGCAAAAACTCCTCCATGGAAGCTTCGGCCATGGAGAACAATCACAAACAGCACCGTCCAATTCACCACCTGCAAACACCACTTTGTAATCTTTATCGAACTTCCAGACCTACCTTCAACAGTCCCCTTGTTCATCAAAGCTTTAAACCCCAATAATCAACAATGGTGGGTCAAAAATTGAGGGAAAACTAAAAGCAGTGTTGGTGTCATTAATCGATCGTGTATCCCGGTTCAGATCACACTGGGTACATCAAAATCTAGATTCAATTTTGGCAGTGTCGGCGAAGACGTAGGACGGTTGTGTGGCACATGACCAACTACAATTAAAAAATTAACAATTTTATGAGAGTGATGAGGACATTGAAAAAAAGAAAACTTTAAGGACCACATTTGAAAAATATGTATACAAGGCCGTTAGTTTTTAAACAATAGTTAAAATTTGGGGTTCAATTGATTACCAAATGAAAGTACGCAGGTGACATTGATCGCTTTGAAAGTACAAATGTTACATTGCAATAAATTGATAGTACACGTACGGGGTCATTTTGCAAAAAACTCTTTTCTCAATTGTAACAATTTTTTTTCTGAAATGTAACAGTTTTTTTTTTCCCTGAAATGTAACCATAGTTTTGCAGAAAAAGAATTGAGAATGGAATAAGATTTTCTGCAAAACTACTATTACAGTATAATTAATAAAAAAAACTATTACATTTATTTTTGGAAATTTTTTATTGGTAAAGCACTTAATGATTTATCAATTACAAAGTTGAATGTAACAACTGGAATTCTGTAATGTAAAATAGTTGTTTCACAAAAAAAATTGAAATTGTTTGATAGTTTTTTTTTTTTTTTTTTGGAGAAAGTAACAATTTAATTGTAACTGATTATATACATGAATTCTTACTCTTATTTTTTAAAGGCCAAAATACGTTTATCCCCTTAAAGTATACACGCCATCTCACTTCGCACCCCAAACCGAATTTTGTCCTAAAGTAACACACTAATTAACCTTTCATCCCACTTTCCCCCTGACACATAACAACGTTGGTAATTAATAGAAATTGGTCATGTGCATGTTATGTGAGGGATATTTTGGTCATTTCAATGTATTTGGGAAATGTATAACCTCCTATTCAATACCACTTTGAACCTTGACCTTCTATTTTTGTTTAGAAGAGATGAAATTGATGTTGAAGTTGGGTGGAGAGATTGATTGTCATCTTCAATAATAAATTGACAGTGGTGGCCGCCGGAAGTGGGTGGTGGTGGTTGCTGGATATTGAGAGAAATGGAGGTGGTGGTGGTGGTGGTGGTGGTAGTGGTTATTGACTGGTGGAGTTGGATGGACAAAGCAGTTGCCAACATAATAACAAATTAATATTTTTGTCCTTCTCTTTCAAAGAAAACGATAAAAAACCCTTCATGTAACATGCACATAACCATTTCTTATTAAATTTCTAATACCCAAATTAAATAATCTCATGACCAACATATACAATATATATATATATATATATATATATATATATATATATATATATATATATATATATATATATATATATATAAGGTCGTGCTCCTGTGATAACCTAAATATCGTGAGAACCGTTAGAACTTGGATACATTAGGTTTTTACCTAATGTATCCAATGGTTCACATGGATACATTTGATACATTACGTGGATACATTAGGTAAAAACTAATGTATCCAAGTTCTCACGATATTTATGTTCTCATTTGAGCACCTACCTACCTACCTATATATATATATATATATATATATATATATATAAAAATAAATAAATAAATTAAGACTTAATATGTGGAGAAAGCAGTTGACACCATAATAACAAATTGACATTTTTGTCCTTCTCTTTTCAAAGAAAATGATCAAAAAATGTTTCATGTGACATGCACATGACCATTTCTTATTAAATTTCTAATACCCAAATTAAATAATTTCATGACCTTTTATATACAAAATAGATATGAAAAATAAATAAATATAGACTTAATATGCCTTGTAAAAACAAATTTTGTTTTATGATAAAATAAAAATAACACAAAGAGGCTGCGAGATTTTGTTTAGATTTCTGACCATATTGATCACACATCATTGAAAATTTGATAAAGAAAATCCCAAAATGAACTTTAGAAGTTTTTTTTTTTTTTTGAGCAAACGATAAATTCCATTTCATTCACAATTAAAAAAGAGTTGACACTCCACAAAGGCAGGAGGCTCACCCCAAATTTTAATAGCAGTTCCAACTCTTAACCTACTACAATGACATTTCAAATCTAAATCTTTAGACTTTCGTATTCTTCTCCAAGTACAACTTGGACACTGCCTCAATATGGCATTCACAAAATTCCCATTCTGATAAGATATTGCGTTGATCACTTCATATGCAGAATCCAGGCTGACGAGAAAACGTCCACCAACAATCTCAAAATCCATGAACAATCTTTGTGGTTAAAACATTGGCATCCACTTCATTGTGAGGAGATATAAGAATCATCGCAATTGCAAAACAAACAAACAAACAACAAACAAACTGTTGGAACAATTTTAAGATTCCTGAATGCCATATTCATATTTAGAATAAGTTTGAGGAGGGAGATGAAGGCGGAAGCGATTAAGAACAATTACCTCTTGAATCCATATGAATGTTGTAGGGAGAAATGAAGAACAAGAAGAATAACAAAATAGGGAGAGTGGTCTTCTAAGTGATAATGTCTCTTTATTCTCTCAAAGTCTTCTAACAATATGAAGATAAATTTAGATGAGGAAAGCAAGAATTCATTAGTCTCTAAGGGTTGATGGAACACCCTTTATATAGGAGACTTGGTGACATTTCACTTAGGGACCACACCCTTTCAAGATAAGTGATATTATATTACCCTTTTGCCCATCACAATTAGGTAATTATATATCCAGGAATTCTACACATTTTATTATAAACTATACTTTATAATTAACATTATAATCATAATTTTATGAATGGAAGTCTAAATGACTTGTGTTGCAAGCCATGTCCCAAGAATCTCCCACTTGGGTTGCAAAACAAAGTCCTTCCTTTAAATCATGAATATAACACAAATGACAACCCTAATGTGCGCACTTTATTGTCATTTATAACAATCTCGTCCATTAGCCATACAAGTATAGGACTAAAGGGGCAGTCGTTGTAATTGATTCGCAACTAAACCCATAATAATCACGTATACAAATCCAACTAAATGACATAGATCAAAAGTATAGATGTGTAGCATGGAATCATAATGAATATATACATATTCTTCCAACTAGTCCAACTTAACCAAATGAGATAAAAAATAATAGAACAATTAATGAAGTACAACACAAAACTTCCACTAAATTAAATGTTATCAAATTGTTACACCCATATGAGCAACATGCTCGTGAAACACTAGAGATGATAACGTTTCATAAATGGATCCGTTAAATTATGGAGTTTGTTCTAATAAGTTGTATTTCTCTGTTCATTTTGTACTATTTTCTTTATAACAAGATACTTAATGTCTAAATCCATAAACCTTTTGTTAGAGTACGGAACTGCTACCTGATAGTCATATCTTAATTGGTCTTTCGACACTTGTTTTGACAAATCACAGTCCATTAAAACTTATGTAGCCATGTAATTTTAACAAATATCGGAATAACAAATGATCTCAAGATTATCCGATTAAAAATAGGCATGTAGATCTTTGTGTTTTGTAAATACTATATCATTCTTTTGGCTACTACTTAATGTTCTTTCTGGATTGCTTTGGTATTGACCAAGCATCCCAACATTGAATGCAAGACTTACACATTTATTAAGCTTTCTTACTGCTGATGCAAAGAGGGATATTTTCTATATACTTGGATTTATAATTAACTTTATGACACTGTTTGAGACTAAGCATGTCTCCTTTAAACTTAGGGGTATCAAGTGGTTTATAGTTTTGCATGCTATACCTTTTGTAATACCTTTTCTATATAGGCCTTTTGTGATAATCCCAAAATACTCCGTGAATACTCACAGTGAACTTGGATTCCTAATACAAAAAGATGCCTCACCAAGAATTTTCATTCCAAAGAAATTTTTTAGTTTCCTTATTAAGGTTTAAAACATTACTAGCAAGCAAATATTACCCACATATAAGACCAAAATTATAATTTTTACTCCACTGAACTTATGATATACACAATATTTATCAAGATTCATTTCAAACCAAATGAAAGAATAACTTGATTAAATTCTAAATACCATTCATGAGAAGTTTGCTTAAGTCATAAATGAATTTCTCCATATAGATAGTTTGCTTAATGTCTCCATTAAGAAAAGTTCTCTTTAATACCCATTTGATGAGGCTTAAGACACAAATTTCTACTAGTGCCATAATGATTTTAAATGAGTTTTTAGAAGATACCGGGAAATGTTTGTTTCTTGATAATTAATGTCTTTCTTATGAGTTGAAAAAATCTTTAGCAACTAGATGGGTCTTATATCTTTCAACATTATTTTTGCGAATCCTTTTAGGTCTTAGAGACCCATTTATAGGTTTCACATCTTTAGGTAATGTAAAAATATCCCAAAAGTTGTTATCTTTCAAAGATTTCAACTCTTTATATATGGTATTAATCTACTTATGAGAATTAGGACTATTAATGGCTTTATGGTAGATGAATGGCTCATCTCCCACTAAACCTATGTGTCCTTAATTTCTCGGTAAGATACATCTCATAATTATCCGGTATTGCAATCCTTCTTACTCTATTGTATCTCTTTAAGGGCACCGGTTCTTACTAATTCTGAGGTTGTAAAATTTATATATCCACTATATCTCTTGGCTTACCTCATGAATAACTACTAACAATCTTATGTCTAACTTGCCCTTAGTAGACTTATAAGTTCTACCCTTATATTAGACAACCCCATAAATGAAGATGCTTTAAGGACGTGTTCTTTATTCGTCCCAAAATCAAAAAAGGGTTTATATTAGTAGCTTTAGAGGGAGCTTTAATGAGAATAAGGGCTGCGGTTTTAATGTATCACCCATAATGAGTGATGTAAAAGAAGCACAAAACATGCTTATTACCATTTCCTTAAGGATTTTATCATGTCTCTTGTGTACATCATTCATGCTAGGCGTACCCGGCTTAATGTAGATGGAGACAATCCCACACTCTTCAAAATAGCGAGTAAAAAGGACCTAGACGTTGTTCCCTTTAACAATCATTCCAACCATGATATACTCTATCATGATTGAACCTAATGTTCTTAATAGTCTTTCAAAGTTGATTTCCAACTTTGACCTCATAAGACTTGAAAACGTCCATAACTTGAGTTTTTGCATGAAGTAATAAATGCATCCATATTGAGAGTAGTCATTTATAAACGTAATAACTATTGTTGACCTTTCCACGAAAGAATAATGAATGGCCCACAATGTTCATATGTATTAGTTTTAAAGACACTTGATACTCTCGAGAATACTATTCTTTTAATGTTTGTAAATTTTCTTTAAGGCATTTAATGCAAAAGTATTTTCCAAAATATAAAGTTTGTTTAAGATTTTCTTTAACATAAGCTTATCAATTTTTCTCTTGGAAATATGACCCGAATGCCTATGCCTTAATGAAAAATAAAATAAAATTTACTTGATAACTTTTGCTTTCTAGTTTTGGTTTCATTATTAAGGGACACATTTATTGTTTGAATAATGTCAAGTGAAGAAAGAATACTTGACAAAGTACTAGTGCCAACAACCTTTGGAATTAAAATAGAGATCACACTTATTATTAATGAACAAGAGTGACCTTCCTTGTCCAATATTGTGATAAATATCATAATTCCATTTAAATGATGGTACAATAAATATATTATTTAATACAAAATAATACTTAGTGCTTAACAATAATTTAAATAATCCTTATGCCTATAACTCTAACCGGATTCCTAGTTTTCATATAGATGAATTTCTTCATCTTTACTAGGTCTTCGGTAATTTAGGCAATCCTACTTGAACATCCTTATGTGATTGGTTGCACCAAAATCCAATCACCATGTAAATGTAGGAACTGAAACCAAATTAGCCTTAATACAATACAAACAAGACCAAATGATATACCTCTCACGCCAAGCGTGAGACTTAGGATAATCGAACTTCATGTTAGTAAGGTCCTTGCAAAAGAAACATTTCTTTTCTTTATGATCATGAGATGATCCCTTAAGCTTCTTTTTACTTGCAACCACAGTTTCTTTCCCTCTTCTCTTGTCCCATAAGAAAAGGTAGATGCTAAATGAGTACCTTTAGTTCTAAATTATTCTTAACTTATCTTCTTATTGTGTCATAAGTGAAAGTAATTCATTAATATTTCACTTGTCCTTTTGACATTGATAGGTCACTTCAAAGCAACCAAACCAAGGAAGAAAGATTAAAACTAAATGCACAAGAATATCATCCGATATCCTTAACTTAAGTGCCTTTTCGTTTCGTCAATAGATGAACTATTTTTAAAATGTACTCCCTTAAATTCCCGGTACCTTTTATACCTTGTGGAAACAAGTTTTCTCAGGGGTATCAAGGAATGTTTGTAGCATCAATATCCTCGGAGACACCGTCCAAAAGGTCTCCGGGATAATATTCTTTATGATCATTAGGCTTACGCGGTTAGAGCGTGTCACTTCTCAGCACTCAAGCAATAAGAAGAGAAACGGATCCCTTAATGCGAGTTCTATATAGCCCAAGATTATAATTATTTGTTTTCCAAGTTTTATAATTAGTCCCACATTGCAACGGTACTCATAGCAGTAATTACAGATGAAGCAATAAACAAATTTGTTAGAATTTAGAGAACAAGAATGAATACAAAACATAAATAAGAAACTACACAATAAATAATGATTAATTATATCAATAAAATCCATCAACAAGACAATCAACATGACATCAAAACTAATCTTTGGATTGCGAGTTGACTCATAAATGATTGTCTTAGGTAACAAGTAATTTGAACTTATATTTTAATAAATACTTAATCTTCCTTTGGGCTGACATAAGTACCTAAGAAAATAACATAATGTTTATTTTACTTGTTACCACATGAATGCCCAAGTTTAGTCAAATGTCAAGATCTTCTTTGGAAAATTCAAGCCATTCACATATCAACTTAAACATCCAACACTTTACAATTTTAGGGTTTAAATAACGTAAATCACTTAGGCAACAATATTATTTAAACAATGAATAAAATTGTCAAAGCATATAATTAATTAAGGCCTTAGGGTTTGAAAAAATGTATGTTTTGTTCAAAAGAGGAACAAAATTGTGCAACATCTTTGAAAAAGCAAAAACCTGTGAATAGTGTACATGCGCGACCGGGCAACTTATAATACCCGACCGGGCAGAACGTAAGACCCGACTGGGCAGAACATAAGACCCGACCGGACTAAAGCCACCGTTTCATGCATGCTTTGCTGCACTTTTCCAAATTTTATTCCACAAAATGATGAACAACAAGTAGATCCACATGGTATGTTCTTTACAACATAAAACCATGTTATTTAGGGATAATCTTGCTTTAAAACAATGGAATCAAGTATGTAGATCCACATGGTATGCACTAGACATAAACCATGTTATGAAGGGATAGTCACACTTGAACCATTGTGTTCATTCAACAAAACTTTTCAAACCATTTTCATAAATTCAGATGATTATTATCAGTACTTTATGAATGAATTAGAGTCCCTAATCAACATCAAAACTTGATGATTCAACAGGACAAATGAATCGAATAAAGCATAAAAGCTTTCCCGAAAAGAACTCAAACTTAAACCAAAATATGAGCGGGCTCTGATACCAATTGTTGGAACAATTTTAAGATCCCTGAATGCCATACTCATATTTAGAATAAGTTTGAGCAGGGAGATGAAGGCGGAAGCGATTAAGAACAATTACCTCTTGAATCCATATGAATGTTGTAGGGAGAAATGAAGAACAAGAAGAATAACAAAATAGGGAGAGTGCTCTTCTAAGTGATAATGTCTCTTTATTCTCTCAAAGTCTTCTAACAATATGAAGATAAATTTAGATGAGGAAAGCAAGAATTCATTAGTCTCTAAGGGTTGATGGAACACCCTTTATATAGGAGACTTGGTGACATTTCACTTAGGGACCACACCCTTTCAAGATAAGTGATATTATATTACCCTTTTGCCCATCACAATTAGGTAATTATATATCCAGGAATTCTACACATTTTATTATAAACTATACTTTATAATTAACATTATAATCATAATTTTATGAATGGAAGTCTAAATGACTTGTGTTGCAAGCCATGTCCCAACACAAACAAATATACAAACAACGGCTCCCACTAAGGAGAGAATACAACGGCTCTTACAAGAAGGACATAACTTTATTATTGAAAAAACAGAAATAAAAAACCTAAAAACAAAAAGCGAGATATAGCCAGATCTGGAAGTAGATTTAGAGAGAAATCTCTGTCTAAATCTAAATCGAAATCTGGATTAAAAAGAAAGTTTAATCGGATGAAGAACTTACAAAATCAAAAAGTAAAATTCAAATGAAGAACTTGAGAGAACCGCGAGAGAAGAGGGAGACGAGAGCAAATTTTAATGAACTTTAGAAGTTAAATACTAGTAGGGATGTCAATTTGACCGAATCCGATCCGTACCGAAGGCGATCCGATCCGAAAAAATAGGGTTTGGTTTGCAATTTTTAAAACCCGAGCGGGTTCAGATCGGGTTCGGATCATGCTGCCGATTCGATCCGAACCCGACCCGACCCGAACCATAATGATCAGATCCGAACCCGATCAGATCCGACCCGAACCCTTAATAAATGGTGAATTTTAAATATTTTTAATATTATCTAAAATTTATTTTTTCTAATTTGTGTTTGTAAGTGAGATTTGGATGATTTTAGACTATTTCCCATACAACATTCAACATTGTGCTTAAAAATAAATTTTAATTAATTAATTTTGAGCTAAAAATAGACTTTTAATAAGATTCGGGTCGGATCGGGTCGGTCACGGTTTCTTGGATTTCGGATCGGGTCGGGTTCGGATCGGTATATTTGAGATTCGGATCGGGTTCGAGTCGGCCATGATCCGATCCGAACCCGACCCGTTGCCATCCCTAAATACTAGTCGTACCATCAATAGTACCATCAACATCAAACCCTCTTGATTGCCTTAACCTACTCCTCGGTGTGGATGCATTTTTTCTCCACCCATTTTCACCTGTGCCATGACTTAGTTTCAATTAGGGATGGCCAAAACCGGTTCCGGGCCCGGTTCCGGTTCGGAACCGCCGGTTCCGGTTCGGCAAAAGGGTGACCCTTAACCGGCCCGCACTTACCCCGGTTCCGGTTTGGCACAATCCGGTTCCGGTTCGGTCCGGTTCCGGTCCGGTTCCGATCCCCCCCCTTTAAAATTATTGAAAAACAAGGGATTTTCAGTACGGTTTCGGTTCCGGTTCCGGTCCGGTTTGGCATATATGTGACCCTGAACCGGCCCGTATGCCTTGCGGTTCCGGTTCATCCGGTTCCGGTTTCCTCCTCGGTTTGCTCCGGTTCCGGGCTTTTCCGGTCAGGTTCCGGTCCAGTTTTCCGGTTCGGTTTGGCCATCCCTAGTTTCAATGTGAAGTGGTTAACAAAGCTTAACGTAATTTAATCACCAAACTCATTCTTTCTTCTTTATTTTTTTTTTCTTCTGAGACTAAGTGATGTAAGACAAGTATGGGGTGAAGATAGATTAGACATTAATTGTTTTAATCTTATTTGTAAATTTTGAATTTATTATTAGGAAGATTGTATTTTCATATTTTAGAGTAGATTTAGTGAAAATATGGGGAAAAACGTATTTTTTTCCTTAAGGTTCGCGTAAAACGTGTGTTTAAAATGGGGCGGTGATATTTTTGTAAAAAACGGGAGGTTGTTTTAGAACAGGCGGTGACATTTTTGTAAATAACTGACGCTTGTCGTAAGTTCCAGTGTTAGTGTTAAAAAGTGTCACACATGTTACACTTACACTTATTAACACTACCACTGACACTTTTTATAAGTGTCAGTATCAATGTTTATAAGTGCCAGTGTAATGACTGGCACTTTTAAACACTAACACTGTCACTTTTGAAAATTACCAACGACGATGTTTATAAACACCAGTCCAAATAACTAGCACTTTAAACATTCACACTGACATTTACGATGCGTGCTAGTATTTACAAAAATGTCACTGCTTGTTTTTAAAAACAAGTACCAGCGTGTTTGGAAAAACACGTTTTTCCTATCTTTAAAGTAAACACGTTTTTCATAAGAACTACTCGTAGATTTAGAATATATATTAATAAGAATCCTATTATGTTATTATATAGCTTAGCATTAATTTAGAAAGTTTTGACTTGTTTTTTATGTCTTAAAATAGGGTCAGATTAATTCCAAAATCAAATTTTTTATTTAATAAAATCTAACTTTCGTTTCATTCTCTCAACTAAATTGGTGTCAAAACTATGCGCGTAGGGCTAGTTCTTATTTTCTAGGAATTTCTTGTAGAAAATATTCTTTGTTTCCGCTGCGTTAATTGGCATCAGAGTATGCATAATCAAATCATAGGATAGCAGCTAACGAAGGTTACAACAACGACACTCAAACTGCTATTTTGCTATGTTGAAGCAGATGTAACGTGATACTGCAGCGCGTGAACGTGAGGCTGCAACACATGAGGAATGTCTTGTACGTTTATAGAATGGTTGCTAATTTAATTAGCATTAGTCAATTGTGCGATGACTATTTGGAGGTAAAATTTTAATAAGACTACATGTGAAGCTTTTTATAACACTAACACTTGTGTAATGTTAAGAACCAGATCAAGTGACAATTGCAATCTTGTTGGAGATAAACAAGTATGCAATTCAGTTAAGATTGATGACACAATTTTGTGGCATAAAAAGTTGGGACATGCCCATTATCGAAACTTGAAGAATATTGTTAAGTTTGAGGCTGTCAAAAGAGTCCCCACACATAATTTTAAGAACAAAATTGTGTGTGGGGACTGCCTTAAATATGAGGAGACTCGAGTTACCCATAGTGTTGCCCAACACCAGGCGGGAGCAACACTTTGGGATAACACATTATTTTCAGCTCTTGCACTTAGACTTGATGTGTCCAATTGATGTAGAAAACCTGGGAGGTAAGAAGTATATTTTTGTTATAGTTGATGATTTCTCTAGGTTTACTTGGGTATATTTCCTAAGAGAAAAATCTAAAACTTTAGGTAAATTTAAACTTTTGCATTTCAAAATAAAAAAATATACTTTGTTCACCTATTTTTCGTATAAGATTCAATTATGAAAATAATTGCAAATATTTCCTTTATAATTATTGTAAGAAAAAGGGTATAAACCATTATTTTTCGGCCTCTAAATCACATCAATAGAATGAGGTTTTCTAAATGAAAAATAGGACATTGGTTAATATAACCCGTGTTATGTTATTCTAAAAAAGGATTTTAAAAAGATTTTGGGCTGAAGCTTTGAACACGGCTTATCATATTTCTAATAGACTCTTTCTAAGACCCGGTTTAACAATGACACCATATGAGATTTTGAATGGGAAGAAATCACATGTACGTTACTTCCATATATTTTGGAGTTTATGCTTCATATTAAAAGACTGTGATTGCTTAGCTAAATATTTCTCTAAGAGTGATAAAGCCATTTTTTCTTGGATATTTTCAAGACAATCATGCATAATAGAGTATAATTTAATATTGTGAACTATTCAAGAAATTGTAAATAGTGTTTTTGACTATCTGTTAAGTGTTGCAGATGAACCAACTGATTATATTTTTTTGGTACTGCTGGAACAACCTCAAAGTGAATTTTGAGGTTCAAGTTGGTGGACCAGAAATTGACCTAAGTGTTGGAGGATGTTGGTGTAAGTGTAGGATCATATTTTAGCCTCAGTGTTACCAAACCTAAGGCAACAACAGAGATAACACCAAAGATCAGTCCAGTTGCAAAAAGTGAACATGTTGAAAACTCCAATGGAGTTGATGAACCAGTCAGAAGAGATTCCCCTTTGAGTTCTAAAGAATCATCTTATATCCCAAGTGAAAGGGGGATTAGACGAAGGGATACAATCAAGACGTAAGGAATATGTTAATTATCGAGACATGGTAAGGTATGATAAAGTCATTCATGTTTCGTTTCTAATCTTGAATCTGAAAATATTTTTAATTCTCTGAAAGAGAATATTTAATTCAAAGTTTTGACCATGAGAGATTTTCAAATTTGAAGAAGTCTCTTAGTCCGTGTCTTACTTAAACATCTCAGATCATCCTTGTTGTTGTATATTATATTTGTTTCCTTAAAAAAAATGCTTTTCAGTTTTATTTAAGCCTTTATGGCGGCACATGCTGACCTTTTTATTTTGGTTGGTTGTTACTTGGTTAACATGTTTGTCAAAATCTCTTTTGAACTCAAAAGTGACAAAGTCACTAAGTTTTTGTGATAAAAGGCAAAAGGCAAAAGGCAAAATGCATTCATAATATTTCCTTCGTAACTAGAGGCACGACGTTCGCTGCGACGATATTTACTTTCCAATAGGAGATATTATCTAGTGGTTTGTACTTAGTACTAGGAACATGAAGTTCACTGCTATAGGGCATCATACTTGAAAGGTACAAATCACTAAAACATTAACAATTTATAAGGACTCGGGGCACGGAGCTCGCTTCTACGATGCTTCATTGTAGATAAATTGTAAAATGCTCAAATAAGTTTGTTACGCTTAAAGTGCTTAAATATAATGCTTGTTATGCCTAAATTACTTAACTTGATGCTTGTTATGCTTAAAATATTTGAAAATATATAAGCTTGTTATGCCTCAAGTGCCTGAAAATGAAATTTTATCAAGGGATTATTTGACTTGTATGTTAACCTGAGTATTGTTGAGTTTCGTGCAATCATGCGCAGCGGAAGAATAACATGAAAAACCCAAAAAGCCTAGATCCGTTATGTTCAATAATTCATAATATGAAGATGAAAGAAACTAACCCTTGTAGATCGATATGCGAAAACTTGGATTAAGATGCTAAGAGAAACGCCCTCTACCGGTGATCCACACTTCGAACGGATTCAAGAACACCTTCTTGAACTTGTCTGCTAGGTCTTCGGTTTGAAAAACTATGGTGAAGAACGATTCTTCAATCTCTCCTTTGATTATTAAAGTTTGATAATTGGGATTAATCAAATTTAATAACCCAAGTAAATAATGTGTATTCTCTCTCTCCAAAAAAGAGTTTGTGATTTCTAAAATCAATGTTATTGGAACAATTCCCGGTTGTCCACATTATATACAAGAGGTTTCCAAAACCCTTTAGGACTTAGGTTTTCTTGTCCAAGAAGCAGTTACCTAAAACTGTTTCTGCGAGGACAGACCATCCGTACGGATTAGTTTGGTGGCTCCCAAACCATCCGTACGGATCCTCCAGTAGGATCCAATTTTTCTCATTTTTCGCTCCTTTTAATTATCCGTTCTGCGTGTGTGACCCAATAGGATTATACTGAGTTGGCAATGAGTCCGAACCATTCAAACTTCGTAAGTCATAAGCGGACTTGTTGGTCTCAGAGGGCAACAAAGGTATAGACCGCTAGAGGGGGGGTGAATAGCGGTCCAAACTTTTTCGAAAATACCCTTTAAAATTCAACCGAGTACTTATCAGTTTGGTCAACTGCGGTTTAAAGCACTAGAACCGAACTGAAAAAATGCACAGCGGAGTTTTTGGTTTGGCTAAAGAGGATATGTAAAGAGTTGGGCGGTTTGACTCGTGTTTAAAAACATAATGATGCAACCGATAATCTCAACTTAAAGCTCAAAGAAAAACACAATTCACTTTTCAAGTCATTTCATAGATGGATTAAGTTATAGACCACAAACAAGAAAAGTAAATAACAAGACAGAAAGTAAAGATCAAGCACACAATTTGAAGATGTTCGTTCTTGAATGAACTACGTCCTCTACCTAGATGGTTAGTCTAGGATTTTATAATAGCTACTAGACTTGTATTAATTTAAAGGAGGTTTTACAAGATGAATCTAAACTCTAAATAATAAATCTAACCTATAAAGCTATTATAACAACCGCTGTATTCGAAGTATATAATCTATGTGATCATATAAATCGGGTATATATGTGAAAAGAAATCAAATGTTCTAAAGATCTAAATGATTGTTGAGCAAATGAAAACTTTCTGTAAAGGCTGAGTGATGAATCGTTGTTTGGCTTGAAACTTTGAAGAAGAAATCTAGGTTTGCTAAGGAGATCTTTGAAGGTTTGAATTTTTGGGTAAAATCTTCAAAGAAAACTTGAACACTTGGGAATAAATCTCTTGAAGCTCGGCAACCTTCATTATTGAGAAATGAAAGTTATTTATAGGCATTGCACTCTTGTGACCGTTGGACAAATATTTGAATTAAATCTGATGGTACAACTGATGTCGAAATCCCATTGGTTGAGCTGTCATTTTCGTCCTTGGTTTTGTCTTGTAGTCCTAGGTAGTTGTAGCACCACTACCTGACATCTGTCCTTTGTTGCAGAGAAAGGACTAACGGTAAACATTTGAATTGATGGACAAAACCGACATTCCTTGCAGAAACTCCAAGTTAACTTGAAGTTATTTTGACAAGTCATAAAACATTCCTTTACGGTCATAAAGGGAAAGTTTGTCTCAAAGAATAAATGACATACTTGAATTCTTTAATAAATGCTCTGCGGTTCCACCAGATACAGGAGCGGTTCTAAGGATGAACTTGATATGCGGTTTCATTGAAACTGAAGTATGCGGTTTCATGAATGGCGGTTCCATCAAGATTGCATCAGAGGTTCCATACGAGACTTGAAGTGCAGTTTCATCAAAGCCACAAAATGCGGTTTGATGAAAGCTATGCGGCTCCATGCTGGCGGTTAAAGAATAGCACGAGTGTGGTTTGAAGAACTAAACCGCTGCGGTCAAACCGAATCAAAAACTCATCCTAGACAAATAAAAATCTAGAAATATACTTGTCTAAAAATTGAAGTATAAATTCATTACATGATTCCTAAAGTCCATAAAAAACACTTGGCATGGATCAATCAAATCAAGTGGGTGTACTAACAATGAATCCTAACAATCTCCTCCTATTTGATTGATGCCATTACCACACTATGATGAAGCAAAACATTGTACTTGATAATAACATGTCCAAATAAAATTTTCTTGAAACTGCATGCCTCAAGTCAATGCACACACTTTGCTTAATCATAGATTTCTAATCTATCAAAAATAAAGGAAATGAAGAGGAAGATAGAAAATAAATACATTCAGATGCATATAAAATGATATGATTTTGAAAATCAGATATGCAAGTTTAAACTGAATGTTTAAAACAAATGCACATAAAAAATATCTTTCAAGATGAATATAGTGCATGAGTTTTGAAAAATGCAAGCATTGTTCAGCAAACAAGCAGTTTGAATAAACAAAGTTTTGGAAACTAAAATGCAATGCTTTCATTCTCATTATAATTCAATCATAAGGTTTGGAGTTACAATAGTGAATTACAAGAGAATAACAAAAAAAGATGAAACAAGTCACAAAAAGACTAAGTAAAGAAAACTAGTCGACTTGATCAACTTTGGTAGAATCCTTCGCAGCTGCAGCATCATCTGCAATATGGTCCTATGCGGTTTCAGCGTCTTCAGCAGCATTCCTTGAGCTGGATGCTTAAGCGGTTGAGAAGATGAAATCAGCCGCATGAAGCTAAACTTTGGTAGGTTAATTAATTTTCTTCTCAATGCTTGCAGTTCTATTGTCAATGCATGCAATTTGATTTGACACAAGGTCACGCTTTCCTTCTAAATAATCCACTCTGGCATCAACTGCTTCCAGTTTCAAAGATAACAGTTCATTGTTGGTTCTTACAAGATCTTGAAGAACCAGTTGGTTTTCAATAATTCCATTTAATTTTTCATCTATCTGCTGCAGCCTAGAGTGATCATCAAATTTCTCATTTACTCTCTCCCCCTTAATGGCACCAAGATCAGACTGAATAATGAGCAAGTGAGAGTCAAACTGAGATGTTGAGGTCATCTGATGGAACTGAATGTTCCTAACCGCATCTATCAAATCTGCAGTGGTTGCAAGAAGAGGTAGAAAAGGATAGGATGGAATGGAAGGGAAGGGTTCCTCAGATGGTATATAGTCAGGAACTGAATCATCATCATCACCATAAGATATGGAGATGGCATCTTTGGTTTGGAGGGAAGGAGAAGACATAGGTGCTTTGCCTTTCAAAATTTTATGGGCATCTTCCAAAGATTCACCCATTGAGACTCTAAGTGCTAATTCAAACTCAAGTGGATCAAATTGGAAAGGATGAGAAAATGGAATAATGGCTGCAGTTTGATCAGGAGGGCTTGGACACAAGGTCCTCAGTTGAGCCGAAGAGAGAAAGATGGAAGGCAATGGTGCATGGAACAGTTTGAAAATAGAAGGAATAAATTTGCAGTCAAACCGAAGAAAGAATTGAGTGCCAAGAGTTAGGTCATTCATAACCTGAACAGCAATTTCTTCCAACAATTTATTAGCATCATCAAGAATGATCCTTTCAGCCACGGCTTCAATGTCATCGGCTGGATAGATGTAGAAAGGATAGTTGCGGCCTGACTTAAGGGCTTGATGCTCGGCTTTAGTAGCGGCACGAGCAATGGCTCCAGCACGCCTTTCTCTAGAAGTTTCAGCCTTGAACCGTTTAAGGTAAGCTGCAATCTCTCCGGCACGCTTCCTTTTCTTTATCGTCGGTTTAGGTGGTGAAACCAATGATTGAGCCACTTATTGAACTGATGGAGATGGTGACGGCAGAACCGAGAGACTAGACCTTGACTGAACTGTTGGAGATAGAACCGGAGATGGGGTTCATTCAGGAGAATCGAAATCCAGTTTGCGTTTAAGTACAGGGGACGGACAATCTTTAGATAGAGTCATTGTGGCTTGTTCATCCAATTTCCTTGTAAAACTCCCTTCAACAGGTGAGTGATCTTTCTTACCGAAGGCATTGCTGAAGTCGGTTTCCCCGGGCAATCTAGTCTGCCAATGCACCTCAAAATCACCTTTCTTTATCAATCTCATTCTATTCTTCAATGGTTTAACCTTAAGATTTTCTTCTTCTTTGTCAGGTTCAACCACAGCCTCAGACATCTCAGTCTTCTCAGGCTGTACCGCAGCCTTAAACTCATCAGTTTGCTCAGGCTAAACCGCAGCCTCAGACTCTCCAGTCTGCTCAGGCTCGGTTTCATCAACCGGTTTGAGATTTGGAAAAGCTTTGAAAATGTCAGCCAACTGTTCTTGGGTGAATTGAACAGAGGGTGGTTTGGAAGATGACGGTTTTACAGAAGGAGATGAAGGTTCGGTTTGAATAGGGTCGGTTTGGAGAAATTCAGATAAAATCTTTTTAGGTGAAGGTTAAGGTGGGGATAAAGGTTTGGTTTGAATGGATTTGGCTTTAACAGATTTAAGAGCAGCAGAATCACGAGCAAACTGCATTGACTTCTCAACAGTCAGTTTAGGAGGAGATAGCAGTTTGGATAATATTGGTTTGGAAAAGGTAGGTTTAGAAAGAATTGGTGAAAGTTTAATGGAAGGCATTGAGGGTTTTGAGGTAGGTTTGGTAAGAACAGGTTTGGATGAGGGTAAGGGTTTGGCTATATCAGCTATTAGGCCCAATTGGTAGGAAAATAGGCTAGAGGGGGGGGGGTGAATAGCCTAATTAAAACTTTTTCAAAGAAACACTTTATAAATGCTAAGTCACTAATCAGTTTGCAAACTATTATCAGTAAGCACAACGGAGAAGATGTGACTAAGTTTAACTCACTCAAAATCAGTATGAAAAGGTTTTGAGAGCTTGGTTTAAACACAAAGTGATTTCCAAATGTTCAATGCAGTTTCAAGAGATTGGTAAATAGAAATTACAATGACTCAGTAAGAACAAGTACGATCTGTCGGTGATAGAGTTCCAACCGACAAGGACAAAGTAAGCAACAAGGGACACAATGATTTGGAGAGGTTCAAAGTGTAAATACTGCTACGTCCTCTACCAAGTTTGGTCAGAACTTGGATTTGGGTTAAGAGCACTATTAGATATCCTTAGTCTATTACAAGCACGGCTTTGCCGGATACAAAGACTAAATTCTAGAGATTACTAATGGATCGTGATACAAATACTGACCAAGTGTTTTTGAGCGGAAAGTCTAAGAGAACTTATCTCACTAAGGTGGGTGTGTGAAAAACTTATCACTATATTCCTTATAATAATCTAGTTTGGGAATATTGACAATGTGATGAGTTTGTGCACAAGTGTATGTCCTATTAAATGTTCTAATAATTATCTGGACAGAATGTTTGAGCTTCAATGAATGCTCTTAAACAATCAACTCTTCAATGCACTATTTTCACCAACCTTCTTCAATGCTCTAAGTCCTCTATTTATAGGAGGAGTTAATGTCTTGAGTCTTGGAGAAGAAGGCTTGCAATTTGAATTTCCAGCTGGGTAGTTGAGAAACATTAAATGCGGTATCTTTTGCATTAATGGCGGGGATTTAAAGTACACGCATGCTTGGAAAAGTCTGATGGGTAAAGACCCCTTTGTATCAACCGGTTACCTACAAAAAGCAAGTAGAGACAGAGTAGAGCTAAAAATAGCTCGGTGTCAGACGGTGTAGTAATCATAATAGAGCAGTTAAACTACTTTCAGATAGGACAATACAAAAAAGGACAGAGACAATCGGTAAATTTGACTTTAAGGTAGAACGATGAAACCTGACTACTAGTAAAGTCCAGACTGTCCTTGCTGATTGTCATGTCGATGGCAACTTGTTTTATGAACTGAGTAGTAACTTGATCGGCAACTTGAATGCAGGCTTGCCAATTTACTTCTCTGATGTCCTCTTGCTGGATTGCCTTGATTGAATGGTTTGATATACACCTGTGCTGGTCACAAAGAATCCTAAGGGTACCTAAGAAAGGTTCTAATAAAATTGGGGGATCCTAAGTATTAGCTATGATTAGGATTAAGCAATTCTATGTCCTATACATATATTTGAATAACAATCTCCTCCTAATTGCTTAAGTCCAATCACTCTATCCAAGAACATCTATCTTAGCTTAGTAAAAGAATGTATTAGGGATGTCTATTTATTATCATTCCCTAAGCCAAGTCACACATTAGATGTCTTATAAAAGGAAAAAATAAAAATTACAGTAAAATAAACAAGATAGGAAAAGAAAATGGATCGCTGATTGCAATGATCAGTAGAGGAATAATATTCTGCAAAACAAAGTTAGCATGAAGAGCAGTATATATATTATAAGAGCATAACATAAACTAATCATACACATAAATGGAAGCAATAATGGTTAGCAAAGAAATATTGGATATATCTTTGAAGATCTTGAGGATATCTATATCATTGGCTACATTGACTCAAGACTTGGGAGGGTCCTCTTGCTGGTCAGCAGCCTTTGATGTAGATTCAGAACGTCTGGTCTTCTTCTTTGCTCTGGCTTCCTCTTTATTAGCTTTCCTCTTCTGCCTTCTCTGAGCAGTTTGCAATCTCTCAATCTAGTTTCTCTATCAGCCAGAGGCTCCTTTAAGTCTTTGATCCTTCTATTTTCCTCCTCCTGATTGGACTTAAGAATCTTATCAGCAAGATCTCGATGTGTGTCCTTAATCAGGTCGGCAAGGGAAAGAGCCATGTCGCCAAAATCAGTACATGTGGCAGGCACTTGCTGATTTGAGAAATCTCCCTCGTCAAAACGAAGGTACTCATATAGACTGTTCACCATAACCGGTTTCTCAATTATAATCGGCTTGATAAAACTCTCCGCAGATTTGACCATTAGAGACGGTACAAAATCTTCATTGAGTAAGTAAGCTTCCTCTACAAGCACATCAGCAGAGGCCACCATCGGCAATTCATCATCAGAAGACAGCACGATCATCAATGGAGAAAGAGGAACAGGAACTGGAGCATGTAAAGGCAAAATTTGTTGTACGAAGGCAGCATTAGCAGCATATTCATCAGTAAGAAAGAACTCAGCAGGAACAGAGGTGGAAGCAATGAAAACGGCATCAAAATCATCATGGAAGATCGGCAGAGGAAACTCAGGATGTTCAATTATTTCACGATCTCTAGGCAGATGAAAAACACCATTTGTTGGGTTTCGGAGTAACATGCGCAATGAAAAATATCATTTAATTTTTTTAATGAAACCCAAAGCCCATAGATCCATTCATATGATTAAATCAAATACTTGCAATATGAATACTAGAAAACTAACCCTTGATGACTTTGATTTCTAGCCTTTGAACATGGTGGAGACTTGAAGCTTGATCACAAAGTAAGAACACGAACTTTGAAGATGATAAGCTTCACCTTCTAGCGGTATCCACACCACGAACGAATATCAAGGAGCTTCTTAATCTTGGTTGCTAGACCAAAATTCTGAAACACGTTTTCACAATTGATATGAACTATATGGAATATTATTTGTGTATAATTTTTTCTTCAATCTAGGATCTCTTAGAACAAAATAATTCTCTCTCAAACTCTTTGGAGGCTTGCACAAAAATATGTATTGATTCTGGCCAAATTAGGGTTGTTTATATACAAGTTAGACCTATTTCAAATAGGTAACTTGTGTCTAAACCCGTAAGGAATCGTAATTAGGAAAGTCCAAGACCTGTCCAAAATCTGTTTCCAAATTGAATCAGGAAACCAATCCCGACAAACTGTGCGGCCGCCCAAAACCAACTGTGCGGTCGCACACTCAACCTGGAACAATTATGGTACATTTGAGCAAAACTGTGTGGCCACCCAAGATATTTTGTGCGGTCGCACACTTGCTCCAGTCTCCTTTAATTTCCAAAATCCCTCAATGGTCCTTCGTCCCAATATTCCAATATAGTCCTTTTTAGGATTCGTTCTATTGTGTGTGACCCTCTAGGATTATACTAAGTTGGCAATGGGTTCAAACATGAAACCATAAGATATGATTAGGTTCTAGCTGTTGGGTATGCTTATTATTTAACCCTCCTATATATGTTAGAATTGATTGATACCATCACCTAAGTTCATTTTAAGGACTTTAGGACCCTATGTAAGAAGTTTTGTAACTTCATTTTTAGTTAAGTCCTCTTTATAGACTAGGCTTAATATTTAGGGCTGAAGCTTTGGATTTGAGGTCTCATGAGCAAATGTCTAAGTGTGATGCGCATGACCTTCATGCGCAGCACCATCTGCGCATACCTATGCGCATGATTTTCATGCCCAGCGCAGATATACCTTAGTCAAATCTCTTACTTCTTGACCTCACTTTTGTATAGCTTGGAAAGCGTTATGTAAAGCAACGCTTTTTGGTATGAGTCAAAGTGCTGATGTGGACAATTGACAATGTGCACACTCATCATACACGTTGATGGAGAGACGCGCCTCAGTTTGAAAATTCAAATTGAAGACATCTGTCACCCTTCTAGAAGATATCTGAAAGCTGTCAACTTGCTGTCTCCAACGGCTATAAAGGACAGCTGCGCACCAATCACATTGTGACAGCATATCGTCCTTGCTGAAGCTCCCCAACGGCTAGTTCTTGGAGCTCCACTATAAATAGCCAGCTCTTCCTCATTTTCCAAGCTGCTTGTGCTTTTGCTTTCAAAGAGAAAGATTTGAAGATTTGAAGATTGCTTGCTCATTTTCAGAATTCCCAAGATCAACCTTCATACCTTAATACTCATCCAAGCCCAGATCCTAAACAGCCTTTGTATCACCAGAATTTCTTGTGTTCTCCATCTCATAGATTCAAAGAATCCAGATTTCTGATTCACACACACACCTCTTGAAGTTCCGATCTCATCGATCGTACTTCTAGAGATACACTGGTTATTGTCTAAGATTTTGTTCTTTCATAGATTATAGATCTTTGAGAAAGTTTTGTTCTACATCTTTGTATCTTGTAAACTCTCTCATATAATAAGATCTTCATTAGAAATCCAAGACTAACCATCTTGGTATAGGACATAGATCTTTTCCCGATCGAACCTCTCCAAATAGCGTGTTTATTTATTGTGCTTTTCATTCTACATTTAAGCTTTACTTATATATTGTTTTGTTTGATCTTTGTAGATTGTCTTGCTTCGATAGAATTGTGTTTGTATGCTTATTGCCTTAGTTCCATTTTGCGACAATCTTTAAGCTAAACTTAGTGCGTGCGTATTTACACTTCTGCGCATTCTCCCTGCGCATAAGTGATTGCTTTAAGTTTCCGCTGTGCATTTCACACTCTTGTTGCGCGCTATACTTAGCCAAAATAAGACCTGTGCGCATTAGCCATTGTTTTGCAAAAGGGTTTGAAAAGAATTTTTAAAACGCTATTCACCCCCCTCTAGCTTTTTTATACCCTTGTTGCCCTTCTGGGACCAACAAATGGTATCAGAGCAAACACCTTTATAAAACGCTTTTGTTTTTCAATCTTAACAGCTTGGGTGCCGATTCTAAATGGCAAACTCAAAACCTATGGCAACTGCAAACTACACTTATGTTCCGGTCTTTGATGAAGATCATTTTGACGTGTGGAAATTCAGCATATTGACCAATCTCAACTCAATCGACGAAAGGCTCCATGACACCATAGTTTATGGACCTTACATTCTGGTTAAAGCGAATCCAAATCCACGCACCAACGCTACTCAACCTACAGTTCTTAAACCGAAGGAAGAATGGACTGAGGAAGAAACAAGAAGAGTTGCAAATGACGGAAAAGCAAGAAACATTCTCCTAAGCACTCTAAGCACGGCTATGAAACAACAAGTCATGCATTGTACTATTGCTAATGAGCTATGGGATGCCATTGAAGAGCATATAGAAGGAGATACCGTTTGCAAGGAGAAAAGAGATACGAAGTACAAAAGAGATTCAACAATTTCTCTCAACTCCCCGGAGAAACCTTAAGACAAACTTATGAACTCTTTTGTGAAATTATCAATCTATATATTTCACTTGGCATGAAGTTTTCAAACAAAGATTTGAATGTCAATTTTCTCCAAGCTTTTGGATCAAGATACCTACATAAATCTAGCGCTCTTGAAGACGCTGGAAATTTGGATGATTGGACTTTAAGGAACCTTTATGCAAATCTTAAGTTTATGAGCTCAAACTCCAACGAATCAGTGAAACTGATGGAAAGTCAAAATCCATAGCAATGGTAGCATATAGAGAAGAAGCGCATGCGCCTACGCCGGTTCAAGAAGAGAAAAGTTCTGATCCCAAAATTTCTACCTCTGAGCTATTAGACATGGATGATGAAGACTTCGCTTTATTTGTGAAGAAATTTCAAAAGTTCAGAAAATTCTCAAGACCCGGCTCAACCAGAAAATTTCAAGGATCTAACAGTAGAGCTCCTCCAAAGTTCACAAGGAGCAGCGATTCAAAAACAAAAGAAGACCTTGTTTGTTTTAATTGCAGGAAACCAGGACACTTTGCTTAAAGCTGCCCAATTCCAAAATTTGAATATATGCAGAAGAAGAGCAGCCATACTCCCAAGTTCACACCCAAATTCACTCGTCACAAGGGAATGGTTGCTGAAGAAGAATCACCACCAAATGAGCAGAACACTTGGATTGAATCAGACTCAGATGAAAGCGATGAAGATTCCGATGATGGACTCGTTTGTTTTGTTGCAAAAGATGAAGATGATGTTGAAATTAATAACTATGACTCCGATGACTTTTCAAAGGATGTTCCCGATATGAAAAACTTGAACAAACCAATCAAGAAATCTGCTAGTCACTCTGAGGCGAAAAAGAAGAAAGGACCAACCATCAGTGAGCTAATTCAACAAGGATGTCTTACTCCGGCTCAAAGCGATGGTGGATTATTGTTTGCCCGATGTGATCTAAGTGCAAGAAACAAGCTAAGAAAGGGAACTTACATCAGACCACAAGTTGAACTAGCTGCACCAATTCCTAAAATCAACGATGATGAAATTGTTGCTGAACAAGAAAAGTTATTCAAAAAGGCTGAAAAGGTAATCAGTAGATTTGATAATATGAAGGAAGCTTTAGCACTATCATGTGATGAAATTTCCCAGCTTAAGACCGAGAAATCTCTATTAAAATCTGAACTCACCCTCCTTAAGGAGCAGATAAAGAGCATGACTCCTCTTACTGTCAAAAACACTTTTCTAACAGAACAGAACTCATTACTTAAGGTTGAAAACGATGAATTGGTTGCTCAAATTACTGATCTTAAAAAGATTACAAATGAGTGGTCCAATTCTTGTGTCACTATGGACAATATATTTGAGTCCCAAAAAGTCAGTGGTCATAAAAGTGGCTTGGGATTCTCATCAACTAGTGACAACCTTAAGTGTGATGTCTGTGCTGAAAGAGATAGTGAATTTACACATTAGCAAACTTTTGAAATTCCCAAGGAAAAACACTTTAATTCAATGGGTAAAGGACAGGAAAAAGTAAAGAGACAAACATTCCATTATGTCTACCCAACGAAGCAATTTAGGAAAGCTAATGGGAAAGATATAGCTACAGATGAATCAGCTTCTAGCAAAATCATTCTTGAAACTAAGAGCGCTCCTTCTACTAGTGCGCATTATGCGCCTAGGAGCCATGCGCCTCACCGCCATGCGCATCCTGGCGCTATGCGCACTCCTAGAAAAGGCGCTCCAAAATTTCAAAAGAAAGATTTTGTTAAAGATGGCTCATCTGACCCAAAGAAAAGTGCTATCTCTAAGAAAAGTAAAGAGTTTGTAAAAACTCATGTGATTAGTGGCTTTCAACATTGTTCCATTTGTGATTTTTTTGGACACAAGGCCGTGGAATGCCTTTTGAGATTCACTCCCAATGCCAAAGGACGTAAAAATCCCAAGGTCAAGCAAGAGTGGGTTGTCAAAAGTTTCTAACTCTAGGACCCAAAAGGAATAAAGGGGACCTGCTTTAAATGTCTATATTTCAGGTTCTTTGCTTCATGGCTAGATCTTCTAAAGCTAGAACGAATGAATGGATTCTTGACAGTGGGTATTCAAGACACATGACTGGAGATGAATCCTTATTAGAAGATGTCCGTGAAGAAAGAGGTCCCTCAGTAACATTTGGTGATAATAACAAAGGCCAAGTTGTTGCATATGGAAAGCTCAAGAAAGACAAAGTGTGCATAGAAAGAGTCTCTCTCATCGAAGGACTCAAGCACAACTTATTATCCATATCTCAATTTTGAGACAAAGGATTAGAATGCCAGTTCACTTCAACGCAATGTCTTATTAAAAATGGCAAAACTGGAGCTATCTTACTCTCGGAATATCGTAAGACAAATATTTACATTATTGATTTCCATAGTATGAACTCTAGTACTAATCTTTGTTTTGTAGCAAAAAATGTGAGCGAAAATAGTTGGCTATGGCACAAGCGCATGAGTCACTTGAACTTCAAATGTCTATCAAAACTCAGCAGGGACAATCTTGTCAAAGGACTTCCCAAGGTTGCTGATCATCATGACAACAAATGCGCTGTATCTCAACTTGGAAAACAATCAAAGCAATCTTTCTCCAGCAAGACAAATCCCTTAACTTCTAGATGTTTGCAACTGCTGCACATTGATCTCTTTGGACCAGTTACCACTGCAAGCATAAGAAGAAACAAGTATACCTTAGTTGTGGTGGATGATTTCTCAAGATACACATGGGTGGAGATGATGATTACTAAAGACGAATGTTATGATATTCTCACCTCATTATTTAGACTGCTCCAAACCCAAAAAGAATATGACATCGTTAGTGTTCAATCCAACAATGGAACAGAATTCAAGAACAACGGTGTTTCTCGATATTGCGACGATCATGGGATAGATCACAACTTCTCAACCACTGGAGTTCCTCAATAAAATGGAGTTGTGGAAAGAAAGAATAGAACGTTGATAGAAGCAGGGAAGACGATGATAGCAGAAGCTAAATTGCCTAAGTATTTCTGGGAGGAAGCTATCAACACACCATGCTTTACTCAAAATCGTTCCCTCATCAACAAGCGCCATAACAAGACCCCTTATGAACTCTGGCGTGGTAGAACTCTCAACATTGCTTTCTTCAAAATCTTTGGCTGCAAATGCTATATCCTCTACAACGGAAATGAACATAGAGGTAAATTCGATGCCAAAGCCGACGAAGGTATTTTTGTTGGGTATACTAAACATTCTAAAGCTTTTCTCGTTTTTAATAGATCTACATTAGTGATAGTTGAATCTGTACATGTTACATTTGATGAACATTCTCTCCTTGAGCCACATTTGGCTCCAAATGTTGCTGATGATTCTATTGAGCTTAATGAAACAGGTGCTCCTATTTATGTTGCGCCTACTCAAAATCAGAATCTATCAACTCAAGAAAATTCATCAACATCAGTTGCGAAAAGCTATGTCAATAATGCACCAAGAGAACCTTCAGTTTCACCTTACCATGCGCCTGATGTGTCCTCTCATGCGCCCAAATCTACTGCTGCATCTGTTGTCAATCCCAATTTCAATTCTCAACCAGTTCAACCCCTAAATTTTGATGATTTTGACGCTGGTGAAGATGTACCAATTGAAGACCTTCAAGTTACTACAACTCAACCTAACTTGCCTCCTGAAATTTGTGAAGTTAGAGATCACATCATTGGTGATCTTCATGTTGGAGTTCGTACAAGGAGAGCTACAAACTTTGATGCTTATACTGCATTCATCTCTCAAGTTGAACCTAAGAAGGATGATGAAGCGCTCCAAGATCCAAGTTGGGTTGTTGCAATGCAAGAACAACTCAACCAATTTAAACGATGTAAAGTCTGGACTCTTGTTCCAAGGCCAAATGATCAAGGAGTGATTGGTATGAAATGGGTGTTCAGAAACAAGATGGATGAGAATGGAACCATCACGAGAAACAAAGCAAGGCTGGTTGCGCAAGGCTATAGGGAAGAAGAAGGAATTGATTACGATGAAACATTCACGCCCGTAGCAAGACTTGAAGCTATCAGAATTTTCCTAGCTTACGCTGCTCACAAGGACTTCAAGCTATATCAAATGGATGTTAAGAGCGCGTTTCTAAATGGTGAACTCCAAGAACAAGTCTATGTAGCTCAACCACCTGGGTTTGAAGATTCTCAATTCCCAAATCATGTCTACAAACTCCAGAAAGCTTTGTATGGGCTAAAGCAAGCACCAAGAGCATGGTATGATACTCTATCCAAGTTTCTCATTGAGAAAGGCTTCACACGCGGTAAAATCGATACTACTCTTTTCATTTCCAAACATAATGATCATAAACTACTTGTTTAAATTTATGTCGATGATATTATTTTTGGTTCTATTAATGAATTGTTGTGCAAGCGCTTTGAGAAACTAATGAAGAGCAAGTTTGAGATGAGCATGATGGGAGAACTCACTTTCTTCCTCAGGCTTCAAATCAAACAAATGGATGAAGGCATATTTATCAACCAAGCAAAGTATACAAGGGATCTAATCAATAAATTAGGACTAGACAATGCTAAACCATATGATACTCCAATGGCTACCGGTAACAAACTCGACAAAAACTTGAAAGGTAAGAAATTTGATCAAACTTTATATCGAGGTATGATTGGATCTCTCCTTTATCTTACTGCAAGTAGGCCAGATATTATGTTTAGTGTTTGTGTCTCTGCGTGTTATCAATCTGATCCTAGAGAAGCGCACTTAATTGTTGTAAAACGTATTATACGATATTTCTCTGGCACTGTTAACCTTGGACTTTGGTACACCAAAGATTCGAATTTTAAACTTGTAGGTTATTCAGATGCGGATTATGCAGCGTGCACAATTGATAGGAAAAGCACAAGCGGCACTTGTCATTTCCTTGGATATTGACTTGTGTCATGGGCTAGTAAGAAACAAGCTGCAGTCTCTGTCTCAACTACAGAAGCAGAATATATTGCTGTCGGAAGTTGTTGCTGCCAGATTCTATGGATGAAGAAGTAATTGGTGGACTATGACATCAAAGAGGAAAATTGTCCCATCTACTGCGACAATACATCAACCATTGCAGTTTCAGAAAATCCTGTCATGCATTCAAAGACCAAACATATTGACATCAAGTATCACTTCCTCAAAGACCACGTGGAGAAAGGAAACATTCATTTGGAACACGTGGGAACCGACTATCAAATCGCAGATATTCTTACAAAAGCACTTGATGCTAAAAGGTTCATATTCTTGAGAGGTGAAATGGGTATGCTTGAACTCAGCTAAATCTTGTCCATATGGTTTGTCAATACTAAGAATTCTATGCTTTCTTGAAATATTCGAAGTTAGATGCCTGATGCGCACGCCTATCTCATGCGCACATGATGATGCGCACAAGGCAAATCATTTCTGAGATTTCTAAGAATCTCTGCGCATTATAAGTACTGTGCATATGCTTCATGCGCATGCCACGTGGACCTCAGGTAAGTTTTCTCTTCAATAGTTACACCTAGGTCCTTGACTTGCTGAGTCAGCACATAATTTGCAAGGGTACTTGCATAATTATGTATTCTCCCTCGTCATTTCTTTTTAAATTCTCCTGGGAAATTACTGTTCTACCCCTGCGCATGTCCCACCTCATTTAATGCAAAAGCATTGAGTGACGCGCCATTAATCCTTAGTGTGTGCTACTTTTGATGAAAGTGAAAGAGTCTCTTCGTGACCATTAATGCCTGACACACGCGCACGGATAGGACTTCTCACGCGTGCTCCTCATGTAACGACCCCAAAAGCACCCTAATTTTCTTAACTTAAAATGGAACTTTTATGTGCATTTTATGTGTTAGAATTTTTTTTTTCATGACTTGCATATATTATTTGAGCATATGAGTTAGTTAAAGTGTTAGTAGAAATTTTGTTAAAAGGAATAAATGAGTTAGTTGAAACTTTAGGGTCCAAAGTGTAACTTTAAAGTTCAGAGGCTTAAGTGTTAAAAATGAAAGTCAAGTGATTAAAGTATAAAATGGGTAAAGATTTTTTATAAAACATGTTTATCTTTCCTTCTCTCCCTCTGCGTAGAATATCCCACACACACACACAAAGAGTAAACTTTTACTCTCTCTGGTTCACGAAGAAAAAAAAGTAAGTTCAACCCATTTCGATTTAATTCTTTTTATTTAGTAACTTACCTATTTCTGGAAAAAGTATCGTAGAAATATGTTTTGTTCGGGTAGAAATGACCTACTCAACGCCATGATCATTTTTATATAATTAGTTTTTAAAACGGGTAAGTAAATAAAAAGAATTAAATCGAAATGGGTTGAACTTACTTTTTTTTCTTCGTGAACCAGAGAGAGTAAAAGTTTACTCTGTGTGTGTGTGGGATATTCTACGCAAAGGGAGAGAAGGAAAGATAAACATGTTTTATAAAAAATCTTTACCCATTTTATACTTTAATCACTTGACTTTCATTTTTAACACTTAATCCCCTGAACTTTAAAGTTACACTTTGGACCCTAAAGTTTCGACTAACTCATTTATTCATTTTAACAAAATTTCTACTAACACTTTAACTAACTCATATGCTCAAATAATATATGCAAGTCATAAAAAAAAATTCTAACACATAAAATGCACATAAAAGTTTCATTTTAAGTTAAGAAAATTAGGGTGCTTTGGGGTCGTTACACCTCATTGGTCCACTTCACCTGCGCGTGCATCTCTCCTACGCGTGCGCTTCACTAGCCTGACACACCAACTCTCTTGTCAGCGCGCCATGACGTCACCTCCCCTTTTCAGCTATAACCCTCTGAACCGCCGCCTTCTTCCTCACTTCACTCTTTCAAAATTTCTTCCTCACTCAACCGCCTCACCCTTTTCTCTCTACTCTCTGACATTTTTCTCTTTCTGCACTCATCACTTTTCTTCTCTATTTTCGCACAATCTTTCAATATATACTCATGGCTCCCAAATCATCTTCATCTTCAAAGAAACAAGAGGATCTTCAAATGGTATGAATCTAAACTCAAGCTTTTTAGTTTTCCGCCATTATCACGCTCGGAGGTCTGAATTTCCCCTTTCTGATTTCTCTATGATCCGTTGCTCGTTTTTTAAATTATTTGATGCTATGTGCTCGTTTTACTTGTATCTATTCATTTATGTAATTTGTTTTACGATCAATGATCATTTGATATGATTTCTGTGTTTTTTTTTTCGAGTTTTTGAGCTTTTCATTTTCTATTTTGTTTTTCTCAGATCTTGGATGCATGTTCTTGTTGTTGTTGTGGTTTACTTGTTTGTGTGTGATTTTTCATTACGAACGTTTTGATATGCTTTTTATGCATTTTGGAGCACTTTGACATTTTTATGTTCTTCGTGTATTCAATACATGTTCTTAATGTTCTTGATGAATAGTCTTATAATGTGCCTTGGGTTGTTTTTTTTGGTTTTGTTTCTGCTTTTCGCGCCAATTTTAGGCATGTAGTTTAAATTTTGTGTTTTAGGACATTTTTTCCCTTTATAATCATATTTTGTTCTAAGTATGTAGTCTAGTTCATGCGCTGCGCATATCGCTCATGCGCATGCGCTTCTCTCCATGCGCATGTCCAAACCTAATTCTTAAATTTTGCTTTGCGCAGAACTTAAACTATTTCATTCCCGGTTGGGAAATTGATGCTGAAGATCTTAAGCATGATGCGCTTGGACGCTACCTGATGGAGATCATGGACAAGTTTGGCATCCTACCCCTATTCACTAAGGGCCAGGCTTTCATCTTTCCATCCTACATAGACAAATTCTTCAGCAACGCAGAAGAAGTTGATCGCATATACGACGACATCACAGTCCCCTGCCTCAAAATCTCTATCCGTGGGATTTCTGTGACCATCAACTATACGCATATCAGACAGACTATGGGTTTACCTGCGTGCAACAAGAAGAAGCTACCTCAAGATGCGCAGGAAAAAGTTGCGCAAAAGCTGATCAAGATTCCTAGTCTGGTTGGTCAATACAACAACCATGATAGGAAGGAATTTGGAGAATTGATGTTCCATCTCTGCACTCTCATCGGTGATACTATCAACTGCAAGAATGGGAATAAGTCTACTTTTATCAGCAAGCAGTGGATGTGCTGCGCTGCCATCTACAAGAAGAAGCATTTGAGTTTGGCTGAAATCATTTTTGAGGAATTAGTACGTTGGGTGTGCGTCTATAAGAAGAAGGCTGCTGATCCAAAGAGACCACCAAAGTACAAGACACATTGTAGAATTCTAACTGCAATCTTTATGCGTTTTCCTTCTGTGCACAATTTGGTGGATGAAGACCCCTCTATGAAAGTTGATGTGACTTTCACGCGCACTTATTCTCGCGTCTTCCTTATGAATTTTCGCCGTGAAGTCAACAACTATGATTACTGCATGTACTGGGCTGCGGACCCCATTGAGGTGTTTGAAGATATTCACCCTGAAGATCAAGGGTCCCCTCCTGTCTCTAGTGGTGATATATATGAGGCTTCTACAACTGAATCAGAATCCGAGAAATAATCATTCTATGAGCCAGTCCCAAGCAGAGTAGGTGACAAAGAAAAAGGCAAGGGTCTAGCTGCTGATGCGCCGCCGCGCAAGAACAAGAAGGCAAAGCAATCTTCTACGCCTAGGATTAAAATGAAAGAGCCTACTGCGCCTGCTCCGAAGCGCAAGGCTACTACTGACCCTGAGCCTCCAAAGAAGTCTAATAAATTTAAGGCTACTGAGCCTGAAAAGAAGAAAGAAAAGAAAAAGAAGAAAGCTAAAGTCTCAAGAACCCTACTGGATGAATCTGATGAAGACATCCAAGTAGAGGCTGATGATGTTGCTGCGCCTCCTCCTCCTCCTCTTGCGCCTAAGCCAAAGCGCCCCTCTACTTCTACTCCTGCGCCTCAAGAAGATGAATTTGAAGGTGCTTTCAATGACCCTCTCTTAAGCCCTTCCAAATCCACTGGAACTTCCAAGGCTGCACCATCTAAGGGGGAGAAATCCAAGGAGATGCGCAAGGATGTCTCCAGCGAGGATGAAATTCCTCTATCTGCTAAGAAGAGCACACGTAAGGCTCAGACTACGCCAAAGCGCCGTGTGAAGAAGATTGCTTCCAAGCGTCCCATGGACTTATCTGATGATGAATCTGATTCTCCGCGTGCCGACTTAAATGCACGTGAAGCTTCCAGGAAAGCAAGACTGGAATCCATTGCACAAAGGAATGCTGCGCAGCAAGCTGCAACCATTTTCATTGATAGTGAAGGCTTTGCTTATGATGCACCTGATGCGCCTATAATTGATGATGCTGAAGACTCAAGCTCAGAAGATTATGAGGTCCATCGTTCTCCTATCCATGCGCATACATCTTCTGTTCGTGCGCAAGCTGCTACAACTGATACTGCCATTCTTGCGCACACTACTGGGGCTTCTCAAACTTCTCCACAAGTTATCCCCATAATTCCTCCAGTAACTTCTCCCTCGGATCCTTCAAGTGCTTCAACAGACATGCGCCAAAACATGGCCATGCTCCAAACCATCCAAGAAAATCAATTTTCCGCGCAAACCCAGCATTTCCAGGTAGCCACTGCGCAAGCTAAGATTCAAGAGCAACTGGATGCGCAGTCTGCTAGGCTAGATGCATAAGCCAGTTTGCTACAGGCCATTTATTGTGCCATTAAGGGGGAGAGTTCAACAACAAAGGCAACCGGTGCATTTGAAGCTGCAGCTGCGCATGCTTCCAGTTCTGGAGTTGTGCCCATACCGCCAATTTTTGATGCACTGCGCGACGACATCCAGCATGACTTCGGTATCTCGACTGCGCTTACAAAGATTCCTTCTGTGCATGGGTTGAATGAAGCTTTGTTTTCCTTAGCTAAAACCATCACATAGATCATTCAGATTGAGGTTGCCAAAGTTATAAACTCAATTGATAAATTTGCGCCCAGTGCCTCCAGCTCCTCCACCTCCGTTGATGCGCTCAAATCTCATATGACTGACTACTTAGTCCAGTTTGGTGATACCTTCAATGGAAGAATGAACCAGGCTATGTTGGATATGCAAGCTAGCCAGAACATGGTTCAAGTGGAGTTGACCAAATCTCTAGCGGATGCGCAGAAGGAGATTCTGGACTCTGTTGCTTCTGCTCAGCAATCTCTGGCAAACCAATTTGGTTCACTTGAGAATACATTTAACAGAGTCTCTGAAGACCTTCAGAAAGACAATGATCTGATGCGCTCCGGCATGAAGACATATGTTAATCAGGCTGTGGAATACAACGCAAAGTTCCAAGCTCTCAAGATTGAGATAATGGACAAGATTACCAGTTTGCAGAACGAGCTTAGAGAAGCAGTTTCTAGGATCAACATAGACTAGAAGTGTAATTCTTTTTGCTGCGCAAATGTAAGTTTTTGTTGCGCAATTTTTGTTTGCCTTTGATTTTTCTTCCTTTATAAATCTTGTACCTGTAACTCTTATCTTTCAAGTTTTAATGAGAAGAATGCATCATTGGTTTTCACAAAACTTTGTTCAATTCAAACTTTTCGTTTGTGGAGCAATGAATGTTTTATCTAAACCCTACATCATGCACATACTCATATCTGCTCATATTTTATTGCATGATGTTTAAACATTCAGTTTAAACGCATACTCAAACTTAAACTCATTATATTTTTTTTGTATGCTCTGAATGATATTTCAGTCTTTCCCATATTGTAAGTTATTCATTTGGATAGACTAGAAATCTATGACATTGGCTAGTGTGTACATTAACTTGAGACATGATTTACCATTTTTCATTTCTATAGACATGTTATTATCAAGTACAATGAATTGCCTTTGTTATAGTATGTAATGGCATCAATCATTTAGGGGGAGATTGTTGGGTATGCTTATTATTTAACCCTCCTATATATGTTAGAATTGATTGATACCATCACCTAAGTTCATTTTAAGGACTTTAGGATCCTATGTAAGAAGTTTTCTAACTTCATTTTTAGTTAAGTCCTCTTTATAGACTAGGCTTAATATTTAGGGCTGAAGCTTTGGATTTGAGGTCTCATGAGCAAATGTCTAAGTGTGATGCGCATGACCTTCATGCGCAGCACCATATGCGCATACCTATGCGCATGATTTTCATGCGCAGCGCAGATATACCTTAGTCAAATCTCTTATTTCTTGACCTCACTTTTGTATAGCTTGGAAAGCGTTATGTAAAGCAACGCTTTTTGGTATGAGTCAAAGTGCTGATGTGGACAATCGACAACGTGCACACTCAGCATACACGTTGATGGAGAGACGCGCCTCAGTTTGAAAATTCAAATTGAACACAGCTGTCACCCTTCTAGAAGATATCTGAAAGCAGTCAACTTGCTGTCTCCAACGGCTATAAAGGACAGCTGCACACCAATCACATTGTGACAGCACATCGTCCTTGCTGAAGCTCCCCAACGGCTAGTTCTTGGCGCTCCACTATAAATAGCCAGCTCTTCCTCATTTTCCAAGCTGCTTGTGCTTTTGCTTTCAAAGAGAAATATTTGAAGATTTGAAGATTGCTTGCTCATTTCCAGAATTCCCAAGATCAACCTTCGTACCTTCATACTCATCCAAGCCCAGATCCTAAACAGCCTTTGTATCACCAGAATTTCTTGTGCTCTCCATCTCATAGATTCAAAGAGCCCAGATTTCTGATTCACACACACACCTCTTGAAGTTCCGATCTCATTGATCGTACTTCTAGAGATACACCGGTTATTGTCTAGGATTTTGTTCTTTCATAGATTATAGATCTTTGAGAAAGTTTTGTTCTACATCTTTGTATCTTGTAAACTCTCTCATATAATAAGATCTTCATTAGAAATCCAAGACTAACCATCTTGGTAGAGGACGTAGATCTTTTCCCGATCGAACCTCTCCAAATAGCGTGTTTATTTATTGTGCTTTTCATTCTACATTTAAGCTTTACTTATATATTGTTTTGTTTGATCTTTGTAGATTGTCTTGCTTCGATAGAATTGTGTTTGTAGGCTTATTGCCTTAGTTCCATTTTGCGCCAATCTTTAAGCTAAACTTAGTGCGTGCGTATTTACACTTCTGCGCATTCTCCCTGCTCATAAGTGATTGCTTTAAGTTTCCGCTGTGCATTTCACACTCTTGTTGCGCGCTACCAACAATCTCCCACTTGCCCTAGGCCCAATCTCCCATGTATCTAATACCCATGGACCTAACATGACCATCATGTTTAGCTTGCGGAAGTCCCTTTGTTAGCGGGTCTGCAACATTGTCATCAGTAGGTAATCTGCATATATTCACGTGTCCCCTATCAACGATTTCTCGAATGATATGAAAACGCCTAAGTATGTGTTTGGATTTCTGATGTGCTCTTGGTTCCTTTGATTAAGCAATAGCACCATTATTATCGCAATAAAGGTCTATTGGATTAGCAATACTAGGAACCACTTCAAGTTCAGTAATGAACTTCTTAATCCAAACAGCTTCCTTTGCAGCATCCGATGTAGCAATATACTCAGATTCCGTTGTAGAATCAGCGGTTGTACATTCCTTGGAACTCTTCCAGCTTACAGCTCCACCATTTAACATAAACACAAAACCTGATTACGATCGACTATCATCTTTGTCGGTTTGGAAGCTTGCATCCGTGTAAGCACTTACAACGAGATCATCTTCCATTCCTCCATAGACTAAAAACGAATCTTTAGTCCTTCTCAAGTACTTAAGAATCGCTTTAACAGCCATCCAATGACTTTCACCGGGGTCGGATTGATATCTACTCGTCATGCTCAAAGCATAAGATACATCCGGCCTAGTACATATCATGGCATACATGATGGACCCAATTGCTGAGGCATATGGAACATCATTCATCTTCTCACGCTCATCGTTTGTCTTAGGACATTGAATCTTGCGTAGAGAAACTCCATGTAATACTGGCAAGGTTCCTCTCTTAGAATTTTCCATGCGAAATCTTCTAATGACCTTGTCAATGTATGTACTTTGGCTTAAACCAATTAGCTTCCTTGATATATCTCTATATATCTTGATGCCAAGTATATATGCGGCTTCACCCGTATCTTTCATTGCGAAGCACTTTCCTAACCAAGTCTTTACAGACTGAAGTGTAGGAATGTCATTTCCAATGAGCAATATGTCATCCACATATAAGATAAGGAATAGCACTATGCTCCCACTAATCTTCTTGTATACACAAGGCTCATCTTCGTTCTTGATAAGTATGCACGTTCCCATCCATGTCAGTCTTCTTCTTGAAGACCCATTTGCATCCTATAGTTTTTACACCTTCGGGCGCATCAATCAAATTCCAAACTTGATTATCTTGCATGGATTGCAATTCGGATTCCATGGCTCCAAGCCACTTATCCGAATCAGGAGAAGACATCGCCTCTTGGTAGGTGGTCGGTTCATCATTCTCAATGATCTCCACCTCATTATTATCCGTTACGAGAAATCCATATCTCTCGGGCTCGGATCGTAACCTACCAGATCTGCGAGTTACTTGTGTATTCTGAACAGG
The DNA here is from genome assembly GCA_026119855.1 of Campanula takesimana. Lineage (NCBI taxonomy): Eukaryota > Viridiplantae > Streptophyta > Magnoliopsida > Asterales > Campanulaceae > Campanula > Campanula takesimana. The sequence goes on along the minus strand of JAOWBW010000640.1, from coordinate 498,958 downwards.
TTCCACAACTCCTTGTGGTTCTTGCTCTTGTTCCACTATTGGTTCAATGTTATTTTCTGGGTCTCGAATTTCTTCAAGATTTATTTTACTCCCACTAATTTCTTTGGAGAGAAACTCTTTCTCTATAAAGACACCAGTTCGGGCAACAAAATCTTTGTTGTCCGTTTGGTTGTAAAAGTAGTATCCTTTAGTTTCCTTAGCATATCCCACGAAATTATATTTATCAGATTTGTGTGCAAGTTTGTCTGAGACAAGTCTTTTGACAAAAACTTCACAACCCCAAATCTTCATGAAAGACAGACAGGGCTTCTTTCCCCTCCACATCTCATATGGAGTCTTTTGAACCGATTTAGTTGGAACACGATTTAGTGTGAAAGCAGCGGTTTCTAGAGCGTAACCCCAAAAGGATATTGGAAGATCAACTTGACTCATCATTGATTGAACCGTGTCTAACAAAGTCCGATTTATCCTCTCGGACACACCATTCCATTGTGGTGTTCCGGGTGGAGTCAATTGTGAAATTATTCCACAATTCTTTAGATGATCATCAAATTCATGACTCAAGTATTCTCCACCTCGATCTGATCGTAGTGCCTTAATACTTTTGCCAAGTTGTTTTTCTACTTCATTTTGAAATATTCTAAATATCTCAAATGCTTCACTTTTATGTTTCATTAGGTAAACATACCCAAATCTACTATAATCATCAGTGAAGGTTATGACGTATTGAAATCCTCTCTTAGCATTGCTACTTAATGGTCCGCATACATCGGAATGTATTAACCCCAATAAGTCGCTTACCCTTTCACCTAGCTTGGTAAAAGGTGTCTTAGTCATTTTTCCAAGAAGACATGACTCGCAAGTATCATATGACTCAAGGTCACATGAACCCAAAAGACCGTCCCCATGGAGTTTTGAGATACGCTTCTTATTAATATGACCAAGACAGCAATGCCACAAATAAGTATGATTTACATCATTAGGTTTAGATTTCTTATTTACATGATAGACATTGTTATTATTTTCATTTTTGACATCCAAGATATAAAGGCCATTAAATGAATTAGCAATACCATAAAGCACATCATTTAAATAAAAATAAAATCTCTTATTCTCAATAAAAAATTTAAAACCTTCATTATCCAAACAAGAAATTAAAATAATATTTCTACTTCAATCCGGTACATAATAGAAATTGTTCAAAACAAGTATTAGACCGGAAGGTAAAGTGACTTCGTAAGTCCCTACGGCTAATGCAGCAACTCTTGCTCCATTCCCCATACGTAGGTCTACTTCACCATCTTTAAGCAGTCTCCTATTCGTTAGTCCCTGCACATTTAGACAAATGTGAGAACCACATCCGGTATCCAATACCCAAGAATCAGTGGTAGAAAGGAGAATATCTATCATATAGATACCTGAAGTCGACGCAGCCTTGCTTCCCTTCTTCTTCGTTTGCTCTTCCAAGAAAGCCTTGCAATTACTTTTCCAATGACTAATTTCTTGGTAATGGAAACAGATTGCATCCTTTTGTGAATCGGGTTTTGCCTCAGAAGCCTTGGCAACCTTTGCCTTGCTTATCTTGGGTTTGACAACTTTCTTACCCTTTCCTTTGGCACTAGCCTTCTTCCCATCATGAACCAAGAGCACAGGAGAACCTTTCTCCACAATCTTCATCTCCGCAGTCTTAAGCATATTATGCAACTCGGAGAGATTCTTATCCATTCCATGCATGTTATAATTCATCACAAACTGATTATAACACTTTGGCAATGAATTAAGAATGAGATCCGTGGCTAGCTCCAATCGGATTGGATAGCCAAGTTTCTCAAGATGCTCTACATAACCTTTCATTTTAAGCATGTGAGGACTCACTTGTTGCCCTTCACTCATTTTCCAAGAAGTGAATGCAACAATGGTCTTGTACCTCTCTTGCCTAGCTTGCTCTTGAAACATGTGTCTTAACTCCACGCCTATCTCATAGGCTTCCAAATGTTCCAAACTTTGTTGGAGTTTTGAGCACATAGTAGCAAGCATGAGACAACTTACATCTCTAGAATCATTACGATGTTTCTTGTAATTGTCTCTTTCTGCCCTAGGGGCAGTGGCTTCTGGTTCTGCAGGAAGAGGCCAATCGAGAATGTACAACTTATCTTCTTGCCTTAGAACAATTCTTAGGCTACGGATCCAATCCATAAAGTTAGTACTATTCTCTTGGAGCTTATCCTTCTCAAGGATCGATCGCAACGAAATTCATTGAGTGTTGTTAGTCATTATCTACAATTATGCAAAATTTCCAAAATTTAATAAGTACCAATTTCATTAAAGAAATAAATAATGTATTTTTCCAAAAAAATACTCCCACTAAATTATACAACCTTCTTATACATCCAATGTATAATATAATTCAAATGGGTTAAGATCCAACTTTAATTTAATTTCAAGTACGCTTTGGCGCACCGCTCAAAATCAAATTAATTAGGTAGACAACTCTTGTCAATCATATCTCATATGACTCTTACATCCTTTCATGAGATTCTTTAAGAAATCCAATTTCAAAAAGCATGTTAAATCTCATCTTTGCCTAGGCCCAAAACTTTTTTGACGCCTAATTAAGTCCAACCATTTAAATGCATAGGAAACTCTTATTCACTCATCTTGCTCATATATGAATAAAATCAATGCACCTCGCTTTGGCGAGCCCACATAAAATTACCCATGTACAAACAAGTGTTTTAATCATGGCATGGCTAAAAGACTTAAAACTTTTCTTGAAGGTTTATCACATATAGCATTCAACACATTTATGAGCACATAATATAAACATGTTACGCATCAAGTTTAGCTACTAAATTAATCTCTATTAATTTAAGCATAATATTTATGTGTCATTAGTTTCTCTATAATTATAAGGATGAGACTCTTTGAACTTTGGTTATCATCTTCCAAATCAAGACAACAAGAAGTGCGGCCAAAACTAAGCCATAAGGCATCCACAATTCCGCACTAATTCAAGAAACCAAGAAAGTAATCCATGTGGCCGAAACTAAGCAATAGATGGTCTCGATGAACGTAGGCCAATTGCATCCACAATTCCACATGGATCTCCAATCTTTGAATCAAGAACTTTGTTTCTCAATTTTAGCAATTATGAACTCTTCATAATTCTAACTTCGTTTTATCTTTGAAATTTTGATTGCGATCAAGTTTGGGAAACACAATCTCGATGAACGTAGATTAGCCATCCAAACCTTGAATCAATCTTAGAATCACAAGACTAAAACAAATAGGAAATTTAAACCCAAGATCCACACCCAAAACCCAAACCCCACCCCCGCGCCAAACCCTAGGTCCGGCCGGGTCAAGGCATGGGTCCGGTCGGACCCTTCCGAAAAAATCTAAATTTTTAAAGTTCCAAAATTTATCTCAAAATTGTTTTCCCGATTCAATTAGGATTTGGTGTTCTTGGTGATCCAATCACCATGATCATCAAAACCTTGAATAAACAATTTATTCTTGAATCCCTAGAATATCAAAACTTTGATCCAATCAAAATTGATAATCCAAACAATTTTAAATCCACCATAATTTTTATTGCAATTGAATAGTGCGATTAAAGTTTCTAAAACAATAAACCACATAAAATCATATAACACATAAACATCATAATCCAATATTCATATCATGCTAGGCACATAAACTATTTATATACACACAACATGATCTTAGTATTGAAATAATCAACATGAACGGGGCTCTGATACCACTGTTGGGTTTCGGAGTAACATGCGCAACGGAAAATAGCATTTAAATTTTTTAATGAAACCCAAAGCCCATAGATCCATTCATATGATTAAATCAAATACTTGCAATATGAATACTAGAAAACTAACCCTTGATGACTTTGATTTCTAGCCTTTGATCTTGGTGGAGACTTGAAGCTTGATCACGAAGTAAGAACACGAACTTTGAAGATGAAAAGCTTCACCCTCTAGCGGTATCCACACCACGAACGAATATCAAGGAGCTTCTTAATCTTGGTTCCTAGACCAAAATTGTGAAACACGTTTTCACAATTGATATGAACTATATGGAATATTATTTGTGTATAATTTTGTTCTTCAATCTAGGATCTCTTAGAATAAAATAATTCTCTCTCAAACTCTTTGGAGGCTTGTACAAAAATATGTATTGATTCTGGCCAAATTAGGGTTGTTTATATACAAGTTAGACCTATTCCAAATAAGTAACTTGTGTCTAACCCCACAAGGAATCGCAATTAGGAAAGTCCAAGAACTGTCCAAAATCTGTTTCCAAATTGAATCAGGAAACCAATTCCGACAAACTGTGCGGCCGCCCAAAACCAATTGTGCGGTCGCACACTCAACCTGGAACAATTATGGTACATTTGAGCCAAACTGTGCGGCCGTCCAAGATATTTTGTGCGGTCGCACACTTGCTCCAGTCTCCCTTAATTTCCAAAATCCCTCAATGGTCCTTCGTTCCAATATTCCAATATAGTCCTTTTTAGGATTCGTTCTATTGTGTGTGACCCTCTAGGATTATATTAAGTTGGCAATGGGTTCAAACATGAAACCATAAGATATGATTAGGTTCTAGCAAACCGTCATACCTACTCAAATAGTATAACTAGATACAAGTTCGCATTCCATTTAGAATATGTCACAATTCTTTTGTCCACGATGTCATTGAACACAAGTCATGGTCAACAAGTCAACTTGTCTTTGTTCAATACTTTCTCGATTCCGAATATGTTGATAATCCAAATGACATTGATCTAATCAATTCATTTGAGTCCGGCCGAACATTTTCATCAACATTATTCCTATGAGAGGCCTAAGCTTGACATCTCTCCAAGGAGGGACAAATCCATTTAGCTTATTATTCTTCCCTACATGAATTCGATTATGCCAATCATATCCTTTATAACTACCCAGTTAAAGGTAGCGTTTGAATATGTCAAACATAATGTTCATCAAGTGGAAGACTATAATAACTTCATGTCTAAGGATTAAAATGACATAACTAATATGAGATATATGTACGACATAGACCATGACATAAATCTCATACAGTGGGTCATGTCTAGTACCTTGTTCCAAATAAGTACCCATAAATCTAACATGATCATCCCATGATCATTTAGCCTTTATACTAGTGCTTAACAAGTACTAGGGATGGAGATTATTATAAGTAAACATGAACAACAATAATAATCAAAACATCTCTTTATTAATATGAAACAAATGATAACAATTACAATGTTTATTAAACGTGCCTAGGGCACCACTACCAACACCATTGTCTTCCATTGAAAGAAATATGGCCAGAAGGAGGTTCAAACAGGCATGACCTTCAAGAATCATGTTTACCAGATTTGCAATCAATAATGTTTAAGTAAGGACAAGATGGTCAGCACGCTGTGGAGGGTGAAACATCGAAAGAGTCAGTGTAAGAGCAGCAGATTTGACTAAGTATAGCAGTCCATGAGAGTCAGTAGCCCGAACTTCAAGGACGTCATAAAGCTTATCGTTGATCATCATGCATTCATCTTTTCATCCAACCATTGGTTGCGATGCATACTTCCTTAGGAGATAGACCAGGGAGATGAATTGCACCACCTATCTTTAACTTACCAGGCAGGAAATGTCGCGGTTCATAAACTGGTCCTTTCTCTTTTAGCTTAGACACCTGTGGAGTCTTCCCTTTCTTCCTCTTGAAATTAACCTTAAACCAAGGCATTAATACTAAAAATTCACGAGTGGTGGAACCAACAATGAAAGGATGCTTGGTTACATCTGGATGATCTTTACCTAGAGAAGGAATTCTATGAAAAGTAGAGCGAAATGACATGATGGGCTGATGAGGAGGAAACAACGGTCTGGCAAACCTGTCAGTAGGAATGGAGACTCTGGTTGTATACCAGTTTGAGCTAATCATCTCCTTGTCGTGAAGCTCATAGTTTTACTCAGGAGGTGGAGCAGAATCCTTGTCATCTTCATCCATAAAGGCTGGCAGCTCCACGTAGTCATCAGAATCTATTTCATCTGAGCTTTCCTCAGCAGCAGCGGCAGCAACAGCATCGGCAACAGGTTGGAATTCAGGAGAAGGTAAAAGTAGAGGTTCCTCAGGAGCAAATAAAGCTACCTGGAATTTCTGGAATTCTTCGATCTGCAAGTCATGAGCTATCATAGCATCAAGGACGGCAGAATGATCAACAGGATCAGCAATCTCTGCATCTGCACCTCCTCCCAACTTAACAACCTCTCTAACACCAATAGATTCAATAAAGATGACAGCAGGAATAATCTTAGTGTCAGCAGTTGGCTCAGTCAGATAAGTGTCTGAAGTTGGCTCATTAGTAGTTAAGATTGCTTGAACATCAGCAACAACTTCTTTATCAGCAAGTACTCCTCCTGAAATCGGTAAGCCTTCATTAATCACAACTTCATCAGCAGATTGAGTTTCTACAGTTTCCTCAATTGATGCAAGTTGGTCTTCCTTTGAATCTTCTTCAATCACAGGTTGAGTTTCAACAGTTGGCTCAACTTGAATATCCACTTGCTCATCAGCAGCACTGGTTTCATCGGCTAATTAGGTGTCAGAATTTTTCTCAACAGCTTGATTATGCTCTAACCCTTTATCAGCAGATCCTTCTCCTCCTTGACTACGGTCTGAGTTATCACTGATCAATACAGAATCAGCAAAGGCCTCATTAGATGATATAGTAGCGGCAGGAGTTGATGGATTTTTATAGATTATGCTAATCAGCATCTTGTCATACTCACCGATTGAGTGGGAAGAAGTGATAGTGTCACCAGCAGCTTTGTGAGCACATACAAAATCGGCAGTATCTACTGAACTGCTTGGAGTTTGAAGGGGAGTAATTAAAGGTGCAGGAACAGGTTCAGGAACAGAAGTAGTTGCTGGAGCAGAAGCAGCTCTAGCCTTGATAAAAGCTTCTGAATCAGTAAGTAAGTTCAGGGTAATCCTCTGCACATTCTTCACGAATTGAGTGGCTTGAGGACCACTATCCAACCTTTCACTGTCATTGTAGTTCAGGAAATCATCCTCATCCTCTGGTCTTCCCAACTGGTAGGGATCATACTCATTAAAGTTCATCAGCTGGTTGAAGACGGAGGCATAAGCAACCCATACATCTTGCACCATCAGATCTTGTCTGATTCTATCTTGAATCAGATAGACCTGATTCCAAGGAAGAGGTAGCAAGTCAAAGTACCTTCCAAAATTTAGTCTTAGTTCTGCTTCAGGCAACCTCTAAAATCTTTGAAGAGGGACAAATTTCTCCTTATACATATCGGTGAGCCCGTTCAGGCTTGTATAGTCAACATAATCAGCACGGATTCCAGGTGGAACTGACTCCTTTTTTCCTCATGAATCTGGAGCAACCGGCGAACGAAGGGATGGGGATGATCAATAGGAAATACCCAATTCTTTGATAAGACCATATTGGTGAATGACCAATGATTTCTGAAAAAAATATGAAATGTGGGGTTCCTGATCGGCTTGTATTTTCTGACAGTGGGTCCAGAGGCTACATCCGCAGCAGCATGGAGCTCAGGCATATAAGGAAGATCTAGAATTCCTTTCTGGAGAGGAACTCTTATCCTTAAGTCAGTTCCAATCAATCTTCTTCTCTCAGTCATTTCATCGGCAATATTAGGCTCAGACTTAATAACCACAGAGGGAGCAGTAAGTGTTGCACCGGTAAGAAGAGATGGTACAAACCTGATCTGCTTAGCTCTTGGATCGGTAGATGGGATTTGAGATGAAGGAATTTGCGCAACAGTAGGCTTTGGCTTTGGCTTTTGAGCAGCAGAAGGTTCATCAGTAGACGCAACCTTTGACTTTTTAACTTGGGATTTCTCGGCAGCCTTAACTAGCCTTCTTTTCTTGGGAGCTGCTGGAGTGGAATCGTCAAGAATCCTGTTGGTAGTTGGAGCAGGAGTAGAAACATCGGTAGGAGCAACAGTAGCAACCTTAACAATTTTCTTAGCCTTTTTCTTTTTCAGAGTACCAGCATCAGGAACAACTACTGTGCTGGTATAAGCTTTCTTGGATATTCTTTTCCAATCAGTAATCTTGAAGGACTTAAGACTGCTAAAAGGAAAGCTTGGAGGAGAAGGAGATGCTCTGACAATCTCTGATTTGCTCCTCAAGATTTTGCTTAACAGCAGGTAGTGACAACCCTTTCCTGGGTGAGCCTTGTTCTTCCTTCTATCCTCTTTCCACTTAACTGCAGAAATTGCAATGACCCTAAACAAATAGGCACACAAGTTGAATTCTTCTTGCAGTACAATCGCTGTTATTGCCTCAAACTATATATCAGTTACATGGCTGTGAGAGCTAGATCTGCAGACCAGACATCTATCCACAATTTCAGCAAGTGCATAAAATCTTCTCCTGTAATGGGCTTTCAGATGATTATCTCCACTAAGCCTAGGACCGGCTCCCCTCATAAGGTTCCATGCCTTGTCCAAGGTCTTGTCATCAGTAATGGCATCATCACCCTCATTCCCAAGTAAAGGGAATGCTTCTGAAATAGATGATGGAGTTACAGAGATAGGAACACCTACGACGGTGGAGTTGATGGAGACGAAGGTAGAAGGGTTATTTGGAGCAGTGATGACTAAGGCGTTGGAGAAGAACTCTTGAACTTGATTCAAAAATAAGAACTCAACACCAGTCGGAGTGATGAAGGAGTCCAGAAGAGAACCAATCAACAAATTCTTTAAGAAATCTCCGTCGGTTGAGTCTTCGAAGAACAGAGAGTCAACGTAACCTCCATAGATATCCTTTCCATTGCTCGTCATTATCTGTAAAATCACTCAAGAAATCTCACAAGTTAGAATCTGTTAGTTCAAATAAGTTTAAAATACACAATTTCAATGTAAACAACTATTACCAGATATTAGAAGAGAGGATGAAATCTGTTAGAGTAATAGATGATGAAGAGCAAAAGCTTGAAAATGAGAGTTCAAGAGAGAGAGAGAGCGAAAAGAGATGAAGAGATTAAGTGAATCTTTTATATGTTATGGAAGAGAGTGAATAGGAAGGGTTTGCATGGGGGAAAGAGAAATAATGAGGAGTTTAACTGTAGCAAATAATTCGGAGAACATGCGCACACAATGAATTAAATGCACGTACCAGATGGTTAAGTATAGACGGTTAAACTTAGGAGAGAGAAGGGGTATACACTGCAATAATAATATTGTAAATATTAAAAGTTACCTTTCTGATTTGTCACAAGGATTTGGGATAAATCTTTGACACGATTTGGGTAAGGCGGTGCACACACGTGTTAGAGAGGTGGTGTGACTAATTGTACCTTTGATTTGACTTTGCTTGCGTCATGTGTCAGAGAATCCTTATGCGTTAAGACAAGATCTACCGATTTGAGGTTTTCTTGCTGATATTTGAATTTTGAAAATCAGTAAGACATAATTTGGCAAGTTATGTTGGTCGGCAAGATATTGTCGGCATAATGTTTGTCGGCATGATACATTGTCGCTTTGATGATTAAATCGGCAGACTAACACAAGTAGCAAAGTTAGCACAGTTTTAACCATAGAAATCAATCATACCTAGTTCACCTCTGAGGAATTCAAATCTTTTATGATCTAAAGGCTTTGTCAGTATGTTTGCTCTTTGGAAATCGGTATGAGCTTTGAGCAGCACAACATTTCCCTTTTCAACATGTTCCTTCAGAAAGTGGTAATTGATGTATATGTGCTTAGTTTTGGAGTGCATGACCGGATTGGTTGATACCGAGATATTGGATTGATTCTCACAATAAATGGGACAAACTTGAGATAGAATTGCATAGTCAACCAACTGGTGCTTCATCAAAAGGATCTGTGAACAGAAACTACCGGCATCTATGTACTTATCCTCGATAGTAGAAGTGGAAATTTATGCTTGCTTTTTACAGGACCAAGACACCAACCGATCACCAAGAAACTGGCAAGTTCCACTAGTACTTTTCCTGGTCACCTGTGAATACGTGTGTTGGAATTTGGGAATATTCATAGCAACATTAAAATTATGAGAGTCGCCACGCCGTTTTAATTATAGCCAAAACTTTGAGAAAAAGCATTTTTAGTGGGTTCGGGGGTCAAATTACAACAAGAGAAGAATATTGAACGTTATCACTCCTATTGCCCGAATTGATCGGTCTTTCTATCATGATGAATGTGTATGTAGTGTGTTAGTGATTTAGACCGGATCCGAAGATTGCCTACGTTCCTCTCAATGTGAGAAGCTCAGGTCAGCGTAGTTCGAGAGAATTTAGAATAGGCAGAAGAATCAGGATCATGCATAATGAGGGGGGAATTACCTAAAAATTAGGGTTTAGAAGTAGTTCCTAGATCATCCTCGGGTTGATGAACCCTCGATCATCATCGGCTATGAAATAACATGTAATTATGAGGATCGCAACCCTAAATATAGCATAAATAAGGTTTTAATCTATGAACACGAAGAACATGCGAAGAACATATATGAACATATGAATGAACATGCGAAGCATATGAAGAAACTATGAATAAACATGCAAGAATATGAATATTAAAAATCTACATTAGAAATGATGCAAGAACACGAAGAAAAAGTTAGAAAACTTACCTATGTTGGCAAGAAATAAACCTTGATCTTCTTGGAGGTTTGAATGCTAATTAGAGAGCAAAATTGTGTTTAAGAACTCTCCAATTCGGATCCCCTTAAACCAATAGCATGAGATTGGTTTATATAGTAAACTGAGGGGAAGATCTGATGGTCCAGATCATCCGGCGGCGAAAGTGGCCGCGTGGCCAATATTGAGGGCGGCGGCGAAAGTGGCCGCGTGGCCATCGTTGCGCGCTGACTTGAAATTCAAGCTAGGGTTTTACTGTTCATACAAGGCAACCCTAAATGTCCATATTTAATGTTTTCTAGAACATTGAGCTATTTTTGGGAATCCGGGACAAGTCTTTGCAAGGTTTCTAATTCCTATAAAGTCCTTGTATATTTGGGAAACCCCTAATAAACTCATTTTCAGGTCGGGTACTAACAGTAGCCCCTCGGCGACGCTTCTTGCAAGGCAATGTGGGGTCGACGATAAGAGAAGGATCCGTCTGAAACATGAGTTTCAAAACAGATGAAAGGTAAGGGAACGGCTGGACCTTGACAGGCGACCTACGTATCCGCGGGGGAATCAAGCCAAACGTAGTTCAAATTTGATGGGGAAATTGGGAATGATTTGTCCTCTTATGGGGAGCAACGTCTTCTGCTGGGGAAAATGCACCTGCTGGGGATGAGAGATGACCGCGTTGGTCGGGTGGCTGAACCTTTTCAGGTTTTGTACGTATCCTCCGAGGAATCAAGCCGGTCGTAGTTCAGATCTGATGGGGAAATTGGGAGCCATCGGACTTCTGCTAGGGATAATAAACCTACGGGCACTATCATGTATGAAGAACGAACATTCGTTAGGAAATGAAGTTATTTGGGAAAATTAAAGACTACGTTGTCTAAATAATCCCAAGATGGAATGGTAAACGTAATCAGGATCGCCGGGGTTCCTGCCGATTGCGCTAAAGTAATAGATGATGGATCTCTCGCGAACAGAAACGCCGAGGCTTCTGTCAACCACGATTGATCTATGATGCATATGTCATAGAGGCGCCGAAGTCTCTACAATCATACGAATCCTAAAATAGATGCTGGATCGCTCGCAAACAGAAACGCCGAGGCTTCTGCCCATCGCGATCGATCTAGGATGCGTATGTCATAGAGGCGCCGAAGTCTCTATAATCATACGAATCCTAAAATAGATGCTGGATCGCTCGCAAACAGAAACGCCGAGGCTTCTGCCCATCGCGATCGATCTAGGATGCGTATGTCATAGAGGCGCCGAAGTCTCTACAACCATACGAATCCTAAGCAAATATTAGGAAGTGCTAAAATAATAGATGCTGGATCTCTCGCAAACAGAAACGCCGAGGCTTCTGCCCATCGCGATCGATCTAGGATGCGTATGTCATAGAGGCGCCGAAGTCTCTACAATCATACGAATCCTAAAATAGATGCTGGATCGCTCGCAAACAGAAACGCCGAGGCTTCTGCCCATCGCGATCGATCTAGGATGCGTATGTCATAGAGGCGCCGAAGTCTCTACAACCATACAAATCCTAAGCAAATATTAGGAAGTGCTAAAATAATAGATGCTGGATCTCTCGCAAACAGAAACGCCGAGGCTTCTGCCCATCGCGATCGATCTAGGATGCGTATGTCATAGAGGCGCCGAAGTCTCTACAACCATACGAATCCTAAGCAAATGTTAGGAAGTGCTAAAATAATAGATGTTGGATCTCTCGCAAACAGAAACGCCGAGGCTTCTGCCCATCGCGATCGATCTAGGATGCGTATGTCATAGAGGCGCCGAAGTCTCTACAACCATACGAATCCTAAGCAAATATTAGGAAGTGCTAAAATAATAGATGCTGGATCTCTCGCAAACAGAAACGCCGAGGCTTCTGCCCATCGCGATCGATCTAGGATGCGTATGTCATAGAGGCGCCGAAGTCTCTACAACCATACGAATCCTAAGCAAATATTAGGAAGTGCTAAAATAATAGGTGCTGGATCTCTCGCAAACAGAAACGCCGAGGCTTCTGCCCATCGCGATCGATCTAGGATGCGTATGTCATAGAGGCGCCGAAGTCTCTACAACCATACGAATCCTAAGCAAATATTAGGAAGTTTTAAGGGGTTTTCCGTATTCAAAGGTAACGAATATCAGTCAAAATAGCGCTAAGGGCACCTAAAAATGAACAAAGGGAATGTACCAGGGGTAAAACTGAAATTTTGCATGTGGAGGCAAAGATGATGGATTGTTATGGAGTCGTAAACGGGATGAAATCTCAAGGAGTCATGATGGTGATAGACTCTCAGGGAATCGCAGAAGTGATGGACTCTTGGGGAGTCGCAAAGGTGATGGACTCTCGGGGAGTCGCCAAGGTAAAGGACTCTTTGGTGAGCAAAGGACGACCACGGAAAGCGTAATGTTTGGGATCCGCTTACCCTAAATTAGGAGGAATACATAATATGAGGCTACGAACCATTAAGATGAAGGTATTAGGTAAGGGACATTTTGCTTGGTTGCTTAGGGTAGGACCTAAGGCTTCTAAGGAAAGGGGATGGGTAGCCTCTTAGATAAGGATGCAAAAGATGTTATGGTTGTTTAGACTTGAGATTGTGTCTTGGATACAATGTGGGTTTCCTAGGCTTACGGGCTAGGGTTTGGAGAGAATGCGACTGCCTAGGCTCGAGGCTAGGGTTTAGAGAGAATATGGAAAGGCTATTTATCCTAGGCATAAGACTAGCGGGGGATTGAGATTATAAATTTCCTAGGTTTCGAGACTAGGGTTTCGAGAATTTGGAAAGGATGTTGCACACAGGGCTTTAGAAATTCCCTAGAACTTGGGCTAGGGTAAAAGGGGATGGTGCTTCCTAGGCTTGAGACTAGGGTTTGGAGAGAATGCAGATTCCTAGGTTTGCGGCTAGGGTTTGGAGAGGTTGAGGTTTGGGAACTTCCTAGATGTTAGGGTTTCGAACAAGGGTTTGGAAACTGGTGTTTAAGGACCATGACTCTCCTAGGTTTGGGAATAGGGTTTAGAAATATCCTAGGCTTTGCGGCTAGGGCTTGGAGTTGTGGTAGGTTCAGAGGTTGCAAAGGCGTTGGCTTTAGACCCAAGGCTGGGAGTTTAAAGGGTTGTGACTTCCTAGGCTTGAGACCATGGACCGTTGGGAAGAGGGATTGCTTTTGTGGAAGGTCCAATAAGCTTGATGTTAGGGTTCACCATTTTCCGGGATTGGTGACTATGGCTTGGAAAGGTTCATGGTAACCTAGGCTTTAGGCTAGGTTTTAAGGCTAAGGACTGTAAACTTCCACGTTTTGAGACTAAGGTGAAGGAGTTTCCTAGGTATAGGACTGGGGTTTGAAGGGAATGTTGAATCCTAGGCTTGATGATAGAGTTTAAAGAGGATAATTTCTACCTAGCCTTGAGACTATGGCTTTAGAAAGAGTGCGACTACCTAGGCTTGAGGCTAGGTTTTAGATCGAATGCGACTACCTAGGCTCGAGGCTAGGGTTTATTGAGTTTTGGACAGGGCATTATATCCTAGGTTTTGGACTAGGGTTCAATAAAACGGAGAATTGAGATTGTAAATTTCCTAGGTTTCGAGACTAGGGTTTCGGGAATTTGGAAATGATGTTGCATATGGGGCTTTGGAAATTCCCTAGAATTTGGGCTAGGGTTAAAGGGGATGTTGTGGTTTTCCTAGGCTTAAGGATAGGGTTTAGATAGGATATGTGACTACCTAGGATCAAGGCTAGGGTGTAACTACCTAGGATCAAGGCTAGGGTTTAAGAAGGATGTAACTTCCTAGGCTTTAGGCTAGGGTTTGAAAGGATGTAATTACCTAGGCTTGAGGCTAGAGTTCAGAGAGAATGATATGACTACCTAGGCTCGAGGCTAGGGTTTAGAGAGGATACGTGACTACCTAGGATCAAGGCTAGGGTTTAGGAAGGGTGTAAATACCTAGGCTCTAAGGTAGGGTTTGGAAGGGATGTAACTACCTAGGCTCGGGGCTAGGGTTTAGAGAATGTGTTTACCTAGGTTTAAGGCTAGGGTTTGGAGACCGAAAGCATTTGAAGGTTTGTCTTGGTTTAGACCGAGCAAGTTTGAGGTCTAAGAGTGTTGCGGTTTGGGGCAAATGAGCTTGATACCTCGTGGCTGGATAGGCTCGATAGATTAGACCTAGGCTAAAGTTCTAGGGTTTAGCTAGGGTAAGACTCAGACATGTGTTAAGGAGACCGGGCCTAATGGAATGGTAGGTGTGAGATCTAGGAGATCGAAGGCTAGGCAGGGTAGCGTTGGGACATAAGGCTTTCAAGCGGGTAAGTCTTTTGTCCTAGAGAAACCGCGTTATGGGTTAGGACCAAGCAGGCTTGAGGTCGGCCAAGGAGCAACGGATTGGGATTGGATGATCCTAGTACCTAATACGCATGTCGGGCTTGGATCCTAGAGCGTTTGAAAGTTTAGGCTAGGTGCGAACCATAAGTGCGGGAAATGGTTTTGGATATATGACCATGTTGGCGCTTTAGGTAAATGGATCGAGTGTCCAAGACTTTGCTTTGAGTACAATAGTGTGCCTAACAGGATTGGGTATGCTTAGGACTTAATTTTGCCTTAGAGGTCATGCGTGTGACTAAGCTCGTTTGGCAATTTCGAAGGTAGGTTAGGGATGGGACCAAAGGTGTTTAAGGACATGGGTTTTAACCTGATGGGTATTGAGATCCCTATGGTATGGCGTGGTGCGCAGGAGATCCTATGTACTTGAGCAAGGTTTGAGATTTGGACTCGTTGGGGGAGCGATGTTTGAGATCCATAGAGTTCAAGGGTGGACCTTGTAGGTGGCGAGGTTGGACTCGGCTTGGATTAAGTAGGTTAGAGTCCTTAAGGGGTTGAAGGTCAGACTAGGAAGTCTTTTGAGGCTAATGGGTGACACTAGGTTGGTACTTGGTAGGTTTAAGAGTGGTAGGGTCATGGCTTGGACATGACGGGAGTCGGGAGACGTAGATGTTGTCGCTTTTAGTCGGACCAAGTAGGCTTGGGAATTACAGAGTCCAAAGGGTGGAGATGTAAGGTGAGAGACCTAAAGGGCAGAAAGTCTTGTGACCTAAAGGTTTAGGGGTTGAGGCCTAAGGTATGGATCAGATATTCTAGAGACCTAAATGGTAGGTGTTTGGTAGACTCGAATGGTCTTGGGCCCTCAGGGCTCGCTCCACAGGTTAGACTATGGGTGGACCTTAGAAGTTGGACCGAGGAGGATAAGAGAGCTATGGCTTAGACAGGGTAAGGACGAGTATGTGTTGGTAGGTTTGAGATCTAGGAGATCGGGTAGGCTCAGGACCGGTAGGTTCGGGACCTAATGGGTCACCCTAAGGATTTGGCTTTGGTTAACTGGTTTAAGGTCTGAAGTTTTGGGTAGAACCGGTTTGAGGCCGAAGGGGTCATGCTACGAACTTGCAGAAGGTCGAGCTAAGAGGTTATGATGTAACGTAGGTAAGACTTACCGGGTAGGTTCGGGACCTAGGTAAGACCGATCGGGTAGGCTCGGGACCTAGAGAGTTTATGGTGTAACTTAGGCAAGACTGACCGGGTAGGCTTGGGACCTAAGGTTTTGAACCAGGTAGGTTGGGACCTAAGGGTATCCTATTGTGTAGGAAATAGGGTGAAGGACCGAGTCAACTCAAGAATCACGGAGATGGGTCTCAGATGGATCGAGGATGTTTTTACAATTTTGTGGAGACCGAGCGTGCGGGTTTATAAACAAAGTGTCGGGGAGGAGAAAACTTTATGAAAGTGTTATGATCTTATACAGATGCCTTATAATTAATTATGATTCTAATCAATCCAAATAGGTCGTCGCGTGCCGAGTTTGACGATGAGGGGTGCCCTTCTTCTAAGTGTATCCTTGTTGACGCCTCGGTATTCTCTGGGAAACCACATAGTCGACCCTTTCTGTTGGGGAAGCCCCAGTTCGATAAGGGTGTAGAGCGGGGTATCCTACCTCCTTTAAGACGCACCCTTTTTTCTGCCTAGACCGCCCTTTCGGGTTTTCAATCTAGCGGGCATCTCTTTTGCGTCATCTCCTTTTTTTTTTTTTTTTTGAAAATCATTCAGTCGACTCAAAAAAGTAAAAATAATTGTTTAAACATGCGGGGGCATTTTGGTGAGAGTAAGAGAGAGAGAGAGAGAGATAGTACTCACATTTTGACTCTTTGAGCATCTGAGGGTATATATGTACAAAAGGGAGGAAGCCCCTGCTTTGACAGAAAGTAAGTGTTTATCTCTTTCCTAGATTGTAGAACGGAAGACTTGTCGAGACATTTGAAAATTGTTTTATTCAAGATTCTCATTTGATTGCTCGAGAATGGACCTCGTTGATTAGTTAATGAGTTATGGTTAATTGGTAAACAAGTAGCCTCAAATTAATAAATGTTTTGATCAATTGTGAGTAAAGAAGTCAGGAGTAGAAATATGGGGGAAGAGAGAAGAGAAAGAAAATTGGCTCGAGGTGGGTTGTGTATATTTTGGACCGAACCGGGAGGTTGCCTACGTTCTCCTCAAGGAGAGGAGCTCAGGTCCTCTTGTAGTTCGGGGATGACCCGCTTGACGATGGTGTCGGGTTTCAGTGGGTATAGGAAAGAAAAGAAAGAAAGTTGACCCAAGGTAGGTTATGTTTGGCTTTGAGTGGTTGCCCGGTTGACGATGAAGTTGGGTTTTGAGTTTAGGGGTGTGAGGTTCGTTTGAGGTGAGTTGTTCTTTGTAGCTCATTGCGGTGGATTACTCCTTTGTAGTTGTTGCAGTGGATTGCTCCATCGTAGTTGTCATGGGTTGCTGCTGCCGTGTTAATCTTCTTTGTAGGGAAAGAAAGAAAAATAGAACATTTGAAGTGAAAATATTCTGTGGTGATAGCCCCTTCTATTTTTCTTTATTTATTTTTTTTATTTTTTTATTTTTTTATTTTTTTATTTTTTTATTTTTTTTTGTGCACACCCTTTTTTTTGCCTAGGCCGCCCTTTCGGGTTTTCAACCTAGCGGGCTTCTTTTGTGCAATGCTCTAATTTTTGCCTGGGTCGCCTTTTTGGGTTCGACCTAGCGAGCTTTCATTTTATATTTGTACATGAAACATTGGGCAAGACGAGCCCCTGGTTCGTTTTCGCATTTGTTGATTGCGAAGTAGCTTCCTTATAGTTCAAGCGGCTTTTTGCTGGCGGCGGGCATCGTAGCCCCTTGTCCTTCATCGACGGAGCTCCATCGGATCGTCACGTGGCACCCATGAATGGTATAAACAACTTCGTGCACTTGGCATTTGCGATGGAATACAGACAACCTCAGTGTATCGGCATGTAATACTCATGAATGGGAGAAACATCCCTCTTGAATCGTGGCAGCATGGGTGCCTGATGATGAGCAACCGCAGTCTATTTCTTTGCATGACCGTGTGGAAAAGGGGTTAATGGTGAGACGGGAGGTGTATGGGAGAAGGTGTATGGAGAGAGTGTTCGTGAAGAATGTACACGGGGTGAGTGTATAGCGGGTATTATATGGATAGGTATATGGAGGGTGTACACAGGGGGAAGTGTATATAGAGAGTGTATGGGGGTAGAATGTAGAGAGAAGAGAAAGTGATTCGTTCATCCCAATTGATCGAAGCATTCGTTATTTTAAGATTAATTGTTTACTTAATTATGTGAATGGTTTGTGGGTCCATTTACCTTTTAATGAGTCGCCATTAATGAGTAAGATTAAGATTAATTCATCATATAAAGATATAGCAATCAAGCGAAAATGGTGAATAAGACAATTTTCATGGAATTGATTTATGCAAGATTATGTCTCAAGTCTAGAGAGAAAAGAAATAAAGACTCTTTTATTATTTGAAAGAAAAACGACTAATCCGGGTGGACTTTTACTTAAAGAAACAAAAATCGTCCAAGGTGGACTTTTGACTAAGGACACTCTAGAACCTACGAAGACTGAATGACCCTTTTCTTTTCTTTTATTTAAAGGAGGTAGCCCCAGTTTCCTCTTTTGCCCATGCCCATGTATTCCGTTGGCGGGTGATGACTCCGCTGTTAATGAGGCTTTGAATCTTTCTCCTCAATTGGAGGCAATCTTCAGTGTCATGTCCAATGTACTGGTGGTATTGGCAGTGTTTGGAGGGATCCAAGCCTTGCTTCACCTTACTTGGTTCATAATTGAACAAAGGAGACAACTTGCCGGCTTGAACTAGACTTTTGAAGAGTTTGCCCAAGTCGTCGAATTCGCGCTCGTCCTTCCTTTCACGAACTGTCTTTGAGGGTGATTTAGGTACCGGCACCCCTTGTTGATGAGTAGTCATAGGAGGCATCCCGACGGGGACAGTCTGTGGCGGCCCGTACATTTGAGGAGCGTACGGGTGTTGACATTGAGCAAGAGGGAGAACTCGACTGAGGTAATCATAAACGCCACGAATGTCAGACAAATGGCGCCTCTCGATATCTCTTAGGGTCTTATGCATCTCCTTCTGAAAGTGTGTTGCTTGCTCGTTGAGAATGGCCTTAAAGTGGATTGCTTGTTCATCGAGGATGGCTTCGAAGTGGGATGCTTGCTTACTGAGAGCAGTACCGGTGTAGAGGATTGTCTCGGGATCTTGGGTAGCAGCTTCAGTTGCAACTTCGATGTTCCTTGCAGCCGACATGATGCAGAACTCTAGTCATGAAAGAGTTAAGCCTCTTAGTTGAATTAAATTAGATTCGTATTTAATGATAAGGCATCGTTATAAAAATCATTTTTTGAAAAGAGTCGGTCTCCACATTTTTGAAATGCATTTTGGTAAAAAATTGAAAGTTTGACCGGGCCGAAGTTGCCTACGTTCCCCTTACCATGATGGAGAGGTCCCACATAATAAGAGGCTCAGGTCGCCGTAGTTCGAATCAAGTTAGACCTTTTTTTAAAAAGAGGTGAGAGGTGACCATAGGGGTCAATTTGATAGAGTCTTTTTAAGATAAAGAGCGATCTTGAGGTCAAAAGCTGGAGATGACTCGGTCCTTGGTCAAGCATGGGTGAGGAAGACCTATAGGAGTTGGTTTTGATTGAGTCGGGTATGGTTTGACTTATGGTTTGACCTAAATTTGACCTAAGGTTTGACCTAAGGTTTCAGACAAGAAGTGGTTCAAGCTAGAATGCGATGATAATGGTGGGTTGACCTAGATGGGTAATGGATAGGTCGACCTAAATGAGAAGGGTTGGATTGACCTATATGGTGAATGAATCAAGATAGCGGGTTGTAGCGGGTTGCCTATGGGATGATCTAAGCGGGATAGACATGGTTTGACCTAAGCGGGTCGAATGTGAGTTGGTTGACCTAAATGGTTAACCTATACGGGTTAAACATGGGCAGGCTGACCTATTCGGGTTGGTTGACCTAGGGAGGTCGGTAGATAGATTCAAGACGGGCAAGTCGACTTAAGCGGACCAGGGATTGACCTAGATGGGTCAAAGGTAAAGGGATAGTTTTAACCTAAGACGGACGAGTTGACCTAGATGGGTCGAGGATGGTGTGTGGACCTAAACGGGTCGAGACGGGTTGACCTAGGTTGGTATGGACAACGGTAATTGGGTTCACCTATGGGACCAAAGATTGACCTAAGAGGTCAATAGCGGATAAGGTTGACCTAAGGGTCAAAGGTTGACTTAAGAAGTCGAAATGTGATTGGGTTGACTTAGGGAGTCAAAGGTTGACCTCAGAGGTCAAAGGTGGATAAGGTTGACCTAAGTGGTCAAAGGTTGACCTAAGAGATCGAGGGGTGATAAAGTTGACCTAAGGGGTCCAAGGTTTGACCTATGGGGTCAAAGGCAGATGAGAATGACCTATGGGGTCAAAGGTTGACCTACGAGGTCAAAGGCGGATGAGGTTGACCTAAGGGGTCAAAGGTTGACCTAAGAGGTCGAGGGGTGACCTAAGAGGTCGAAGGTGATAATGTTGACCTAGGAGGTCAAGGGTTGACCTAAGAGGTCGGAGGTTGATAAAGTTGACCTAGGGGGTTAAGGGGTAAGAGGTAAGGGGTAGACCTAAGAGGTCAAAGGCGGATGAGAATGACCTATGGGGTCAAAGGTTGACCTAAAAGGTGAAAGGCGGATGAGGTTGACCTAAGGGGTCAAAGGTTGACCTAAGAGGTCGAGGGGTGACCTAAGAGGTCGAAAGTGATAGGGTTGACCTAGGAGGTCAAGGGTTGACATAAGAGGTCGGAGGTTGATAAAGTTGACCTAGGGGGTCAAGGGTAGGCCTAAGAGGTCAAAGGCGGATGAGGTTGACCTAAGAGGTCAAAGGCGGATGAGAATGACCTATGGGGTCAAAGGTTGACCTAAGAGGTCAAAGGAGGATGAGGTTGACCTAAGGGGTCAAAGGTTGACCTAAGAGGTCGAGGGGTGACCTAAGAGGTCGAAGGTGATAGGGTTGACCTAGGAGGTCGGGGACCTAAGAGGTCGGAGGGTGACCTAGGGTTAGACCTAATAGGTCGGTAAGGTTGACCGGTCAAAGGTTGATAAAGTTGACCTAGGGGGTCAAAGGTTGACTTAAACGGATAAGATTGACCTAGGGGGTCAAAGGTTGGCCTAAGAGGTCAAAGGCTGGTAAGGTTGACCTAGGCGGTTAAAGGTTGACCTAGGAGGTCAAAGGTAGATAAGGTTGACCTAGGAGGTCAAAGGGTAGACCTAAGAGGTTAAAGATGATAAAGTTTGACCTAGGGGTCAGAGGTGATAAGGTTGACCTAGGAGGTCAAGGGTTGACCTAAGAGGTCGAAGGGTGGTAAGGTTGACCTAGGGGGTCAAAGGTTGAGAAGGTTGACCTAGGCGGTCAAAGGTTGACCTAGGAGGTCAAAGGTAGATAAGATTGTCCTAAGAGGCCAAAGGATGGTGGGATTTTGGCCAAAGCGGGCCAAGATGAGGAATTTTGATAGATGGCCCACGGGGTGAGCGATGGACCTTAGAGGTCGCCTAGATGCAATGCACATTTTATTTTGCGAAAAGTTTTGCATTTATTTACATCCTAAATGGGTAGTCTAAGGAGTGTCCTAATCTCTATGTGTGGGTTGACACGGGTAAGGTAAAAGGTTCCCACCGCTCGCGGAACGTACACGGTGAGTGGAGTAGACGACTGACTCGAAAAGAGGGCGGCAGTAGCGCACAAATTCCTGCACATCGAATACTCCGGGTAATGGGGACCTGTGCAGTGCTGACACGGACTAGTGGTAGTGTGTGGTAAAAAACTAATTCTTTTTAAGGAGAAAAGAGAGAAGCTTTTGATGTTAGGATGATGCAATGCAATGCATGAGAGAGGGAGAGAGAGCCATGTACAAGGGAGCATAGCAGAGTTTTGTTTGACCCTAATACTAAAGCGAAGATAGCAGGGGTACAAGGATACAAGGTATATACAAAGTACAAGTATCAACAAAGTACAAGTATTAACATTGCGGGGTGCATGGGTGCATGTGTAAACATGGCAAGTATGTGAGGTGCATGTGTAAACATGGCAAGTGTGTGCATGTGTAAACATGGCAAGTGTGTGAGGTGCATGTGTAAACATGGCAAGTGTGTGTGAGGTGCACGTGTAAACATGGCAAGTCTGTGCATGTGTAAATATGGCAAGTGTGTGCATGTGTAAATATGGCAAGTGTGTGCATGTGTAAACATGGTAAGTGTGTGTAGGGTGCATGTGTAAACATGGCAGGTGTGTGTAGGGTGCATGTGTATACATGGCAGGTGTGTGTAGGGTGCATGTGTAAACATGGAAAGTGTGCATGTGTAAACATGGCAGGTGTGTGCAAGTGTAAACATGGCAGGTGTGTGCATGTGTAAACATGGCAGGTATGTGCATGTATAAACATGGCAGGTGTGTGCATGTGTAAACATGGCAAGCATCATGATGTGACGAAAGTTAGACCCACTAAGTTTGAAAAAGTTTCAAAGCAGTCCCCAGCAGAGTCGCCACTGTGAATACGTGTGTTTGAATTTGGGAATATTCATAGCAACATTAAAATTATGAGAGTCGCCACGCCGTTTTAATTATAGCCAAAACTTTGAGAAAAAGCATTTTTAGTGGGTTCGGGGGTCAAATTACAACAAGAGAAGAATATTGAACGTTATCACTCCTATTGCCCGAATTGATCGGTCTTTCTATCATGATGAATGTGTATGTAGTGTGTTAGTGATTTAGACCGGATCCGAAGATTGCCTACGTTCCTCTCAATGTGAGAAGCTCAGGTCAGCGTAGTTCGAGAGAATTTAGAATAGGCAGAAGAATCAGGATCATGCATAATGAGGGGGAATTACCTAAAAATTAGGGTTTAGAAGTAGTTCCTAGATCATCCTCGGGTTGATGAACCCTCGATCATCATCGGCTATGAAATAACATGTAATTATGAGGATCGCAACCCTAAATATAGCATAAATAAGGTTTTAATCTATGAACACGAAGAACATGCGAAGAACATATATGAACATATGAATGAACATGCGAAGCATATGAAGAAACTATGAATAAACATGCAAGAATATGAATATTAAAAATCTACATTAGAAATGATGCAAGAACACGAAGAAAAAGTTAGAAAACTTACCTATGTTGGCAAGAAATAAACCTTGATCTTCTTGGAGGTTTGAATGCTAATTAGAGAGCAAAATTGTGTTTAAGAACTCTCCAATTCGGATCCCCTTAAACCAATAGCATGAGATTGGTTTATATAGTAAACTGAGGGGAAGATCTGATGGTCCAGATCATCCGGCGGCGAAAGTGGCCGCGTGGCCAATATTGAGGGCGGCGGCGAAAGTGGCCGCGTGGCCATCGTTGCGCGCTGACTTGAAATTCAAGCTAGGGTTTTACTGTTCATACAAGGCAACCCTAAATGTCCATATTTAATGTTTTCTAGAACATTGAGCTATTTTTGGGAATCCGGGACAAGTCTTTGCAAGGTTTCTAATTCCTATAAAGTCCTTGTATATTTGGGAAACCCCTAATAAACTCATTTTCAGGTCGGGTACTAACATCACCCTAAAACCTGCAAAATCTGCATCTGAATAACCTATTAGATTAAAAGATGAATCTCTAGCATACCATAATCCAAGGTTAGCCGAACCACATAAGTATTTAATAATTCATTTAACAGCCTGCAGATGAGATTCCCTTGGGTCAGCTTGAAACCTGGCACATACACAAACAGCAAACATGATATCTGGTCTACTGGCAGTAAGATAGAGGAGTGAGCCAATCATACCTTGGTAGACAGTCATATCTACCTTCTTACCAGACTCATCCTTATCTAAATGGACGTTAGTGCCCATCGGTGTGCTTTGAGAATGAGCAGTGTCAAAGCCGAACTTCTTGATAAGTTCTTTTGCATACTTGGCTTGACTGATGAAAATTCCTTCATTGGTTTGTTTGACTTGAAGTCCAAGGAAATATGTTAGTTCACCCATCATGCTCATCTCGAACTTGCTCTGCATTAGCTTCTCAAATCTCTTGAAAAGTGATTCATTAGTAGATCCAAAAATAATATCATCAACATATATTTGAACAAACAATGAATGACCCTTATGCTTAGCAACAAATAAAGTAGTATCGATTTTACCTCGAGTGAAACCTAAGCCATCGCTAAGTAAAAACTTAGAAAGGGTTTCATACCATGCCCTTGGAGCTTGCTTTAGGCCATAGAGAGTTTTTTTCAATCAGTAGACCTGATCAGGATTCTTGGAGTCCTCAAAACCAGGTGGTTGTTCAACATAAACAAGTTCTTGGAGTGGTCCATTCAGGAAGGCACTTTTCACGTCCATTTGATATAGTTTGAACTCTTTGAAGGAATCATAGGCTAATCCCTTCTTCTTGTCAGTAGTCAATTCCTTCTTCTTGTCAGTAGCCTTTAGCAACTAACATTGCTTTATTTCTAGTGATATTCCCAGCTTCATCCAACTTGTTTCTGTAGACCCACTTTGTACCAATAACTTGCTGAGAAGTTGGTCTTGGCACAAGTTCCCATACTTTATATCTTTCAAACTGATTCAGTTCCTCTTGCATGGCTTCAACCCAACCAGGATCAGCAAGAGCTTCTTCAGTCTTCTTTGGTTCTATGTTGGAGACCATAGCAGATGAGAAGAGACTTTTATCAAATGCTTTGCTGAGGTTCCTTGTCAATCTAGGACCAAAGACATCACCAATCACATTTTTTAATGGATGATTACGAACGGTTCTAAATTCTCTCGGCATATCATGTCTTACTGACTCTTGTTGAAGTGATTCCAGAGGAGGATCATGGTCAGCAGATGGTGGAAGAAAAGAATTTGAGTTATGTGTGAGAGGTGGATGAGAACTTGAAGGGTTAGGTCTTATAATAGAAATAGGTTGAGGGCTAGATCTGTCTTCAGGATGATCAGCAGAGTTTGCATCGGCAAATGGATTATGAAAGTTATCGGTATGATCATGTTCTGCCGATAATGGGAAGTACTGAGTATCTGCTGGTTCTTCTACTAAATGACTGGATCAGCAGCTAGTACTTGACCTGCAGGGTTAGAATTACTGGATTCACCTGTCTCATGAACATTAGAAGCATAAGTACTATTTGGAGTCTTGTCAGACTCTAACAAATCAAATTCATCAAAGGTTACATGAACAGATTCAACAATTTTCAAAAGTTTCTTATTAATTTTCAAAAGTTTCTTATTGAAAACTTGAAAGGCCTTACTGTGTTTAGCGTAACCAACAAAGATTCCTTCATCAGCTTTCTCATCAAATTTACCTCTGTGCACCTTACCGTTGTAAAGCACGTAACATTTGCAGCCGAATATTTTGAAGAAGCCAATGTTGGGAAATCTGACTCTCCAGAGTTCATAAGGAGTCTTGTTATGGAATTTGTTGATAAGAGATCTATTCTGAGTGAAGCAGGCGGTATTGATGGATTCAGCCCAAAAGTATTTCGTCAGCCTGGCTTCAGCAATCATGGTCTTACCAACTTCTATAAGAGTTCTGTTCTTTCTCTCAACGACACCATTTTGTTGTGGTGTACCGGCAGCTGATAAGTTGTGGTCTATGCCATGATCATCACAGTACTGAGCAATACCATTGTTCTTGAATTCAGTGCCGTTGTCTGATCTCATACTGATGATATCGCTTTCTTTCTGGATCTTTAGAAGTCTGAATAACTTGGTAGCAACAACATATGTATCATCCTTGTGACTGAAAGTTTCTACCCAAGTGTATCTAGAGAAATCATCTACTACAACCAAGGTGTATCTACTTCCCCTAATACTTGCTGTAGTTGTGGGGTCAAATAGATCCATATGTAGCAATTGGGGGCACTTAGACGTTGACATGCAGGGCTTGCTACGGAAGGATGACTTATGTTGTTTTCCAAGCTGGCAGGCCTTGCATTTCTTTCCTTGATCAGCAGACACTTGAGGAAAACCGGTAACTAGATTTGAACCGGTAAGCTTAGATAGGTACTTGAAGTTCAAGTGACTGAGTCTCTTGTGCCATATCCATGAGTTCTCACTGATATTCTTAGCTATAAAACAAACATTAGCAACACCAGTAATAGCACTTAAGTCTACTGCATAAATGTTACCTTTACGTTTGGAAGTGAGAAGAGTTTCATTGGAAGCACTGTCTTTTACATAGCAACTGGAAGTAGTAAATATACATTGCATTCCTTTATCATAGAATTGTGATATTGATAGAAGGTTGTGTTTCAGACCATCCACTAGAGAAACCTTCTGTACAGTAACTGCACCTCTCTTGATCGTACCAATACTGATGATTTTTCCTTTGGCATTATCACCGAAAACCACTGGGGGACCTGATGCTTCTGAAATATCGACAAGTAGATCTGCAAATCCTGTCATGTGCCTTGAACAACCAATATCTAGAATCCACAAATCCTTGCTTGCACCAGTTGAGGCCATGAAGCATTCCTGAAATGAAACAGTATGCTTATGGTCCCCCTTATTCTTGGGTCCGAGGGTTAGTTCCTCTTTGGCATCCACATCTGGCCACCACTGGAGGATGCAACCTCATTGGGTCCAGATAGGTGCTTCAAGAGTCATTCATGAGCCTTGTGACCATAATCAGAACAATTATAACATCTCACTTGACTGATAGGCTATAGAGTCGGTAGAACATCATTCTGTTTAGTCAGTGCATCGACAAAACTAGAGGATAGAGTGGGAACAAACTTAGTAGGTTTGAAGGTGCTAGTATTTCCTTTCTTTCCATTCTGTTTACCTTTGGCAGCTACCTTTTTAGGTGCTTGTCCATCGGCAGCAGAGGTGTTAGACCGGCAGCACTTGCTCTGCTGATGTATTCACCAAGAATACCTTTATCGGCAGACTCAGTATCAGCAACCTTAACATAACTTTGTTTGTGCTTATCTTATCTTTTGTTCTGGTTCTTAGGATAATTCATAGCCACAGCACTATATATTGGCTTAGTATCCACATGCACTGAGTTAACAGAACTACGTTCAACTTTCTCATCCTTTTTCTCGGTCGTGCATGTTTTAGTAGAGCTACTGCTGCTGGAATCAAATCCTAACCCAGATTGGTCTTTATATAACATTTGGGTATAGGATTGTTTCAACAGCAACTCTAAATTTTATGTAAGAATCAACCGTCCTTGATAGATGATTCTTTCTTTTCATAAGATCTTCGATCTGAGCTATCAATACTGTTACTTGGCTTTTGAGATCGAGGTTTTATTTCTTTAGAAGAACAGACTCAAGCTCATGTCCTTTGAGAACTTTAAGTTCAGACATAAGCAAGTCATTTTCTGCAAAAATTCTATTGAAATAGCAGCCATTACTTTATGAACGCTACTCAGCTTCTCATGATCAATAAAAAGTTCATCTATTGTCTCTACCATTTCAGCTTTGGATATTTCTAAAAAAGGATCGGCTGAAATTTTTGGGGCAGAGGTAATAGGTTCAGAAGAGAAGTCAGGTAGGGAAGAGATGGGTTTTGAAAGGCTTTTGGCAATGCTAGGGTGTTCACTGAATGAGAACTATCTTGTTATCGGTAAGGATTTTGGTTTGATGGCAGTGAAGTGAAAAGAGTTACAGTGGCCATAGAGTGAGGTTCCCACTTGATGAACTTTGTATCCATTTGGGTTTTCTGCTTTGACACTTATTTTTTTGAAGTGTGGTTGAGGTCTTCCAGCAGCTTCTTCTCTGACTGGAGTTCTGGGAGGAGATGGATCTCGGTAGATTAGAGTCGGCAATAAAGCTTACATCAACAAAACTTACATCAGCATCTTCATCTTCATCGGCATCTTCATCTGAGTCAGTTTCACACCAAACCGGCAAGGCCTTTTCTATGCTTTCATCGGCAATAAAGCTTCGAGCCTTAGGATGTCTCTTATTGAATGACTTCCTCACATACTCATACTTTGGTTGAGGACATTTGGAAGCAAAGTGACCAGTTTTTTGCAATTAAAACAGACCAAGTCACCTTTGTTGTTCTTTCCGTCGGTAGCATTTGTAGACGGTTTATTATAGCTTGCTGGTTTTTGAAATGATGGTGTGAATGAATTTTGTTGCTGGTAATTTCCTTTCTGCATCTTTTTGAAGTCCTTGAACCTTTTCTAGTTTCTGGCGAAGGCAGCAAATTCGTCTTCTTCCATCGGTTTATCTGAGGTTACTTCTGAGGTTTTGGAACTGCAGGGTGTTTCATGGGGATCTATAGGAGGGAATTTGTTTGAAGGGAAGGATATCTGTGACTGAGCTGATAGAGACAAGTTTTTGAAATTTTTATCGAGAACGTTAAGTTTTTGCAGTTCTCTCTCATAGAGAAATAGACTAGACACAAGATTCTGAATAGAAGTCTTGTTTAAGTCTCTCACTTCTCTAACAGCGGTGACCTTGGTATAATACTCATTTCCCAAAGAACTTAGAAAACGAATATTTAGGTCTTTCATAGTATAAACCTTACCTAATGAAGCACATATATTACTTACCTCACAGAATCTGTCGTAGGCACTCCTGAGTGATTCACCATCTTGTTTTTTGAAGGATTCAAACTCAGCAATGCAATCATAGAGTCTGTTGTGCTTCACCTACTCATCACCTTGAAAGTATGCAAGGAGCTTGTTCCAGCATTCTTGAGCCGTGGAGCACAAGTCAATGAGTTTGTATTAATTGTCATCTAAACCACAAGAGATAATGTGCATGCTTTTCCATCTAGGGCAGCTAAAAGTTTCTCATCCCCGTTCCATTCCTCTCTGGGTTTTTCAACCAGAGTTTCCTCAATCTGAACATGGGTTTCTTGTTCAGTGTCACGATTAGCATGTTGTGTCAGCGGAGTGGAGGGAATAGGTCTATAGGTGGTTGAGACTTTTAAAGGAATGATTGGACCACCTTCTATGACCTTCATCAACCGGTCATCGATTGAGTTCATATACTTTATCATACGAGATTTCCAGATACCAAATTCATTGACATTCAACAACGGAATGGTAGTGATGTTGAATGACTGCATGATTTTTCCTGCCATGGTATCGGCAAACAAGCTACAAAGCTGGGAAATTTCTTTCAAAATTCCAAGCTCTGATACCAATTGTTAGGTCCAATTGGTAGGAAAATAGGCTAGAGGGGGGGGGGTGAATAGCATAATTAAAGCTTTTTCAAAGAAACACTTTATAAATGCTAAGTCAGTAATCAGTTTGCAAACTATTATCAGTAAGGGCAGCGGAGAAGATGTGACTAAGTTTAACTCACTCAAAATCAGTATGAAAAGGTTTTGAGAGCTTGGTTTAAACACAAAGTGATTTCCAAAAATTCAACGCAGTTTCAAGAGATTGGTAAATAGAAATTACAATGAATCAGTAAGAACAAGCACGATCTGCCGGTGATAGAGTTCCAACCGGCAAGGAAAAAGTAAGCAACAAGGGACACAATGATTTGGAGAGGTTCACAGTGTAAATACTGCTATGTCCTCTACCAAGTTTGGTTAGAACTTGGATTTGGGTTAAGAGCACTATTAGATATCCCTAGTCTATTACAAGCACGGCTTTGCCGGATACAAAGACTAAATTCTAGAGATCACTAATGGATCGTGATATACATACTGACCAAGTGTTTTTGAGCGGCAAGTCCAAGAGAACTTATCTCACTCAGGTGAGTGTGTGAAAAACTTATCACTATATTCCTTATAATAATCTAGTTCGGGAATATTGACAATGTGATGAGTTTGTGCACAAGTGTATGTCCTATTAAATTTTCTAATAATTATCTGGACAGAATGTTTGAGCTTCAATGAATGCTCTTAAACAATCAACTTTCTTCAATACACTATTTTCACCAACCTTCTTCAATGCTCTAAGTCCTTTATTTATAGGAGGAGTTAATGTCTTGAGTCTTGGAGAAGAAGGCTTGCAATTTGAATTTCCAGCTGGGTAGTTGAGGAGCATTAAATGCGGTATCTTTTGCATTCATGGCGGGGATTTGAAGTACACGTATGCTTGGAAAATTCTGATGGGTAAAGACCCCTTTGTCTCAACCGGTTACCGGCAAAAAGCAAATAGAGACAGAGTAGAGCTAAAAATAGCTCGGTGTCAGATGGTGCAGTAATCATGACAGAGCGGTTAAACTACTTTCAGGTAGGACAGTACAAAAAAGGACAGAGACAATCGGTAAAGTTGACTTTAAGGTAGAACAATGAAACCTGACTACCAGTAAAGTCCAGACTGTCCTTGCTGATTGTCATGTCAATGGCAACTTTTTTTATGAATTGAGTAGTAACTTGATCGGCAACTTGAATGCTGGCTTGCCGATTTGCTTCTCTGATGTCCTCTTGCTGGATTGCCTTGATTGAATGGTTTGATATACACCTGTGCTGGTCACAAAGAATCCTAAGGGTACCTAAGAAAGGTTCTAATAAAATTGGGGGATCCAAGTGTTATCTATGATTGGGATTAAGCAATTCTATGTCCTATACATATATTTGAATAACAATCTCCTCCTAATTGCTTAAGTCCAATCACCCTATCCAAGAACATCTATCTTAGCTTAGTAAAAGAATGTATTAGGGATGTCTATTTATTATCATTCCCTAAACCAAGTCACACATTAGATGTCTTAGAAAAGGAAAAAATAAAATTACAATAAAATAAATAAGATAGGAAAATAAAATGGATTGCTGATTGCAATGATCAGCAGAGGAATATTATTCTGCAAAACAAAGTTAGCATGAAGAGCAGCAGATATATTATAAGAGCATAACATAAAATAAGCATACACATAAATGGAAGCAATAATGGTTAGCAAAGAAGTCTTGGATATATCTTTGAAGATCTTCAGGATATCTATATCATTGGCTACATTGACTCAAGACTTGGGAGGGTCCTTTTGCTGGTCAGCAGCCTTTGATGTAGATTCAGAACGTCTGGTCTTCTTCTTTTCTCTGGCTTCCTCTTTATCAGCTTTCCTCTTCTGCCTTCTCTGAGCACTTTCCAATCTCTCAGTCAGCATTAGATTATTGGCTTCAAGAGCTGCAATCTTCAGTTGAGCATCAGCAAGAGCGGCCTTGGTAGCAGATAACTCTTTTCAGCTGTATCCAAACTTCTTATCTGCAACCTTTGGTCTTCAACTAGTTGATTTTGAATGGAATGCGTAGCTCCCAAGGATTCAGAAAGCTTTATCAATATAGTTTCTCTATCAGCCAAAAGCTCCTTTAAGTCTTTGATCCATGTCGCCAAAATCTCCCTCGTCAAAACAGAGGTACTCTATAGACTGTTCACCACAACTGGTTTCTCAATTATAATCGGCTTGACAAAACTCTCCGCAGATTTGACCATTAGAGACGGTACAAAATCTTTATTGAGTAAGTCAGCTTCCTCTACAAGCACATTAGCAGAGGCCAACATCGGCAATTCATCATCAGAAGACAGCACGATCGTCAATGGAGAAAGAGGAACAGGAACTGGAGCATGTAAAGGAAAAACTTGTTGAAAGAAGGCAGCATCAGCAGCATATTCATTAGTAAGAAATAACTTAGTAGGAACAGAGGTGGAAGCAATGAAAACGGCAGCAAAATCATCATGGAAGATCGGCAGAGGAATGTCAGGATGTACAATTATTTCACTATCTCCAGGCAGATGAAAAACACCATTGTCTTCCATTGAAAGAAATATGGCCATAAGGAGGTTCAAACAGGCACGACCTTCAAGAATCATGTTGACCAGAATTGTAATCAACAATCTTAAAGTAAGGACAAGATGGTCAGCACACTGTCGAGGGTGAAACATCGGCAGAGTCAGTGCAAGAGAAGCAGATTTGACTAAGTATAGTAGTCCACGAGAGTCAGTAGCCCAGACTTCAAGGTCGTCATAAAGCTTATCGTTGATCATCAAGCATCTTCTCAGCAACCATTGGTTGTGATGCATACTTCCTTAGGAGATGGACCAGAGAGATGAATTGCACCACCTTACTTCAACTTACCAGGCAGGTAATGTCGCGGTTTATAAACTGGTCTTTTCTCTTTTATCTTTGACACCTGTGGAGTCTTCCCTTTCTTCCTCTTGAAATTTACCTTAAACCAAGGCATGAATACTAAACTTTCATGAGCGGCGGAACCAGCAATGAAAGGATGCTTGGTTACATCTGGATGATCTTTGCCGAATGGAGAAGGAATTCTGTGAAGACTAGAGCGAAATGACATGATTGGCTGATGGGGAGGAAACAACGGTCTGGCAAACCTGTCAGTAGGAATGGAGACTCTGCTTGTGTACCAGTTTGAGCTAATTATCTCCTTGCCGTGAAGCTCATAGTTTTACTCAGGAGGTGGAGCAGAATCCTTATCATCTTCATCCATAAAGGCTGGCAGCTCCACGTAGTCATTAGGATCTATTTCATCTGAGCTTTCCTCAGCAGCAGGGGCAGCAACAGCATCGGCAACAGGTTGGACTTCAGTGTTGGGTTTCCAAGTAACATGCGCAGCGGAATTTAGCATTTAAAATTTTCAAGAAACCCAAAGCCATAGATCCGTTCATATGATTAAATCAAATACAACAAGAAGAATATAGGAATAACTAACCCTTGATGGCTATCAAATTTTTTCTTGGTCTTTGGTGGAGATTTGAAGACTTGATCACGATCACAAAGCTTGAACACAAACTTTGAAGATGATGATTTTCACGCTCTAGCGGTATCCACACTTCGAACGAATATCAAATGAGCTTCTTTGATCTTGGATGCTAGACCAAATTGTGAAACACTTTTTCACAATCAAAAGAACTATATGGAATTTATTTTGTGTATTATTTTGTTCTTCAACCAAGAGTGTCTTGGAACAAAATAAACCCTCTCTCAAACTCTTTGAGACTCACAAAATCATTGGCCTAGAGTGCTGGCCGAATTTGGTCTTTTATACACAAGTATAACCTATTCCAAATAGGAAACTTGTGTCAAAATCCGTCCAAAATTCGTTTCCTAATCAAATTAGGAATCTGCCACCCGACAGTACTGTGCGGCCGCCCAGAATTCACTGTGCGGTCGCACAACTATCTGAAGCAAAACTGGTACAAAACTGAGATAAGTGTGCGGCCGCCCAGTCCATACTGTGCGGTCGCCCACTTTTCAGAAAGTCCAGAATTTCCCAAATTCCAATGTAGTCCTTTTTAATGATTCGTTCTATTGTGTGTGACCCTCTAGGATTATACTAAGTTGGCAATGGGTTCAAACATGAAACCATAAGATATGATTAGGTTCTAGCAAACCGTCATACCTACCCAATTAGTATAACTAGATACAAGTTCGCATTCCTCTTAGAATATGTCACAATCCCTATGTTCACGATGTCATTGAACACAAGTCATGGTCAAACAGTCAACTTGTTTTGTTCAATACTTTCTCGATTCCGAATATGTTGATAAAAGTAGCGTTTGAATATGTCAAACATAATGTTCATCAAGTGGAAGACTATAATAACTTCATGTCTAATGATCCAAATGACATAACTAATATGAGATATATGTATGACATAGACCATGACATAAATCTCATAAAGCGGGTCATGTCCAGTACCTTGTTCCAAACAAGTACCCATAAATCTAACATGATCATCCCATGATCATTTAGCCTTTATACTAGTGCTTAACAAGTACTAGGGACGGGGATTATTATAAGTAAACATGAACAACAATAATAATTAAAACATCTCTTTATTGATATGAAATAAATGATAACAATTACAACGTTTATTAAACGTGCCTAGGGCACCACTACCAACATTCAGGAGAAGGTAAAAGTAGAGGTTCCTCAGGAGAAAATAAAGCTACCTGGAATTCTTCGATCTGCAAGTCATGAGCTATCATAGCATCAAGGACGGCGGAATGATCAACAGGATCAGCAATCTCTGCATCTGAACTTCCTCCTAACTTAACAACCTCTCTAATACCAGTAGATTCAACAAAGATGACAGCAGGAATAATCTGAGTGTCAGCAATTGGCTCAGTCAGATGAGTGTCTGAAGTTGGCTCATCAGCAGTTAAGATTTCTTGAACATCAGCAACAACTTCTTTATCAGCAAGTACTCCTCCTGAAATCGGCAAGTCTTCATTAATCACAACTTCATCAGCAGATTGAGTTTCTACAGTTTCCTCAATTGATGCAAGTTGGTCTTCCTTTAAATCATCTTTAATCATAGGTTGAGTTTCAACAGTGGCTCAACTTGAATATCCACTTGCTCATCAGCAGCACTGGTTTCATTGGGTAATTAAGTGTCAAAAGTTTTCTCAACAGCTTGATTATGCTCTAACCCTTTATCAGCAGATCCTTCTCCTCCTTGACTACGGTCTGAGTTATCACTGATCAATATAGAATCAGCAAAGGCCTCAGCACTGGTTTCAATTCACTATTTTCACCAACTTTCTTCAATGCTCTAAGTCCTCTATTTATATGAGGAGTTAATGTCTTGAGTCTTGGAGAAGAAGGCTTGCAATTTGAATTTCCAGATAGGTAGTTGAGTAGCATTAAATGCGGTATCTTTTGCATTAATGGCGGGGATTTGAAGTACACGCATGCTTGGAAAAGTCTGATGGGTAAAAACCCCTTTGTCTCAACCGGTTACCTGCAAAAAGCAAGTAGAGACAGAGTAGAGCTAAAAATAGCTCGGTGTCAGACGGTGCAGTAATCTTGACAGAGCAGTTAAACTACTTTTAGATAGGAAAGTACAAAAAAGGACAGAGACAATCGGTAAAGTTGACTTTAAGGTAGAACAATGAAACCTGACTACCAGTAAAGTCCAGACTGTCCTTGCTGATTGTCATGTTGATGGCAACTTGTTTTATGAACTGAGTAGTAACTTGATCGGCAACTTGAATGCTGGCTTGCCGATTTGCTTCTCTGATGTCCTCTTACCGGATTGCCTGGATTGAATGGTTTGATATACACCTGTGCTGGTCACAAAGAATCCTAAGGGTACCTAAGAAAGGTTCTAATAAAATTGGGGGATCCTAAGTGTTAGCTATGATTGGGATTAAGCAATTCTATGTCCTATACATATATTTGAACAACATCAGCTTTTGTGATAACTGAAGGAATTTATGCGGTTCCCTTTCTCTTCCTTGGAGCTGCGGTTTTCTTGGGCTGAGCCGCAGTCATAGACTCAGCCGCAGGCTCCCCCTCAGCCGAAGCATCGGTTTCAATCAGATTACTTAATCCCAAATTTTTCAAAGTTTCAGTTTGACCCACATTCCTTAACATCGTAGCATGAGCTTGATAAGAAATAGCTCCTGCATACGGTTTACCTGACTTATTGAGCCGAGCTTCAGGGTATGTTCCCTTTTGGTTTTCAGGCAGTGGATCCTCATTCCACATAGATTGAGCAAATCTCCAGCCAAACTTGGTCCGAAAATCATCAAACTTTGACAAACCAAAAATTGTTTTCTCAGCTGGATCCATCCAGTAGTCCTTGTGAGCTGAAGAGAATTCAAAAATGGCTGGTTCTTAGTGCAGAAACTTAGTCAACAGTCTGCAATGAGTTCTTATCTTTGATTTACTAGCGGCTTTGTCAGCTGCATGGCGGTACAATGCATTAATCATCTCATGCATCAGGATCTTGGGCCAGTGCAGCTTCTTTCCCTTGTAGATAGCCACACAATAATTATACTGTTCGGTAGTAAAATTATTTTGGTTCCCATTCTTGTACATAACCGCAGAGTCCACCAGATCACATAAATGATCCATAACCTCACCAAAGTCCTTCTTGGTAGAATATCTGGTGGAGAAGGAATTTATCCCAATCAACTCCATGGTTGTACTGTTCAGTAGCTGTTGGTCCCAAAGGACAACAAGGGTAAGAAAAATAGCTAGAGGGGGTGGGTGAATAGCTGTTTTGAAATTCTTTTTGTACCCATGAAAAACTCAATTGCAAATATGCACTTTATCAAATAAGCGTTATGAATGCGCTTAAGTGAGTGAGTGAAATGCACAGCGGAATAGTTAAGTAAAGTAGGCGCAAATGATTAAAGGGGGCGCAACACACACTCTAAGTATTTTGGCTCAAAGTGAGTGAAAGATGAAACTAAGGAAAATGATATAACCAACACAACACAATTCAGTTCAATCAATCTACAATGAATAAACAAGCAAATAGTGAGATAAGATAACAACTTGAGAGTAAATGACAAGTAATTAACACGCGCTATTTGGAGATGTTCGATCGGGAAATGATCTACGTCCTCTACCAAGATGGTTAGTCTTAGATTTCTAATGAAGAACTTATATAATGAGTGAGTGTTAAAAATTACAACGTTTGAGCTTATACACTAACTCAAGATCTAATATTCTATGAAAGAACAAATCCTAGACAATAACCGGTGTATCTCTTAAAGAGAGATCTTGGTGATCAAACTTAAACAGGTGCGTGTGTGATTTTAGATTCAAGGCTCTTTAGATCTTTATGATTTAGAGCACAATAAAACGAAAGTGTTTTTGCTTGAGGATCTGGGCTAAGTATGAAGGTATGAAGATGTTCTTGAGAATTCTGGTAAATCAAAGGCAATCGTCAAATCTTCAACAAATGCTTGAGAGAGAAATTCTGAATATTTTAGCAACTTCAAAACGTTTGAAGTTAAGGGGTATTATAGTAGAGCTCCAAAAACTAGCCATTGGAAATCCCTTGTGGATAAGGTTAAAGGACAGATGTGCTGTCGCTCATTGAGTGGAGCACGTATCCTTTTATAGCCGTTAAACACATAACACAAATATGACCGTTATGGACAGGTGTCCTTAGATACGGGTGCATACGTGTTATTTAGCCACCGTTGGATCATTGGCGTAGTTTGAATTCCTTCATGTCTTCAATAAATCACCAAGTGTTGAAATGCATCATTTATACGCGTTGAGCCTTTGGGGCGCAATGCATAGCGCGCGCATAACTGGCGCATGGCTCATAAGCATAGGCTGAGCCTTTGGGGCGCAATGCATAGCGCGTGCATAATAGGCGCATAGCGCATATGCATAGGCGCGGCTCAAACTAACCAGAGTGATTTTCTTCAATTTTGACATCTTGCCCTATTCCTAAGCCTATTCTATTACAGTGGACTTTCTAAAAAAATGATGTAAAAATACTTCTTACATGTGGGTCTAAAGTCCATGAAATAAAACTTAAGTGATGGATCAATCAAATCTAATCAATCCTATTGCATTGAAACTGAGATATAAGTGGGCATACCCAACAATCTCTCCCTATTTGATTGATGACATTACCTACTATATCAGGGACAAACATTATTCTTTATAATAACATGTCCAAATAAATGAAATTGGTAAATCATGTCTTAAGTTAATGCACACACTAGTCAAAGATATAGATTTCTAATCTATTCCAAAAAGATGAAACATTACAAATGGAAAGATAGAAACAACAGTTTAACACATTCAAAATGATATATGAGTTTTAGTTTTGAAATGTGTTTAAATAAAGTTTTACTCAATGCATGAAATATGAAGCAGTTCAATTATGATGCATATGATTTTAAACAACATTCATTGTTCTACAAACAAGAAGTTTGAGTGAACAAGGTTTGAAACAATAGTGATGCATTGTTCTCATTAATACTTAAAATGTAAGAGTTACAGAATACAAGTATTCAACAGAACAAAGACAAAAGGTGCTAAAACAAGTAAGCACAAAATTACTAACAAAAGGTTCTAATCATCAAAAGATTTTAACGACTTACAATCAAAAGAAATAACTAAGGATTAGGAGGCGCGTCATCGTCTTCCTTCAATCCTTCTTTGATCTCCTTCACCGAGCGCTGAATTTGTTTTGAAAGTTGGAGAGTACGGTTGATATAACCATGAGTGTCACTGACACCATCTCTAAGGTAGCGCAGATGCCCAACATTGATCTCTTGGTACTCATCAATGGTGCGTTGGGTAATAGCTTGCTGTTGAGTGAAGTTTTCTGCAACTATTTGAAAGTTTGCTTCAATAGCAGCTTGCGCGGTGACAATATCAGCAAAAGTTCTTTCTGCGCGCTTATCAATACAAGAATGCTCGGCGTTGAAGTGAGTAACAATCAGCTCCTTCAAAACATCTAACTTTGAAAGCAAGAAGCCAGAGTTAAGAGGCGCACCATGTTCTGCGCTTGTTGAAGGCGCAAAGGACATATGTGCATCTGAAGCATTTTGCAATTCATCCTTGATTTCTTTCAGCTTATCCATAACATTCACTAACTTATCACTTTCACCCGTGACTAAGTCAAGTAACTTCTTAATATCATCAGCAACACTGGTTTCCACTTGCTTAATAGCATCAATAAAAGCTTGACCATCAGTGAGCTTGATACCTCCTGCAATTCTTTCCCGAAGCTCAGCAAGCGTGTCTTTAAATATGTCATTCATTTGAGCTATAGCATCGCTCCATTGCTGAGGGGTTAAGAAATGTTTGTCTCTGATATCAGCGCCAATGCGCAAAATCTCCCCCTTAATGGCAGAAATCTCATATGCCTGACAAGTAATCATTGAATCATGAAGTTCAAATTGGGATTCTAAGCGCGCTTGTCCTTGCTGAAGTTGTTAAAGCATTGAAATAACCAGACTCAAATCAGCATTAGGAGGAGGAGGTACGGGATCAGATTGGGGCGCAGCAGGAGTAGTGCGCCTGGCAGGTGAAGAAATAGGAGTTGTTTTCTGAGGAGGAGAAGGAAGATATTCAGTACTTGAAGTAGGATCTTCTGCATCAGGTTGAGGCGCAGGAGCAGACTTGCGTTTCTTCAAGGGTTCTGGCTCCCCCTCAACTAGATCCTCACTAAGGTCACCAAATAACTCACAAGAGAGTTTATCCCTGATTTGTTGTTGTTCAGCAGTAAGGGGAACTGAAGTTGGTTGAATAACAGGAGCAGGCGCAATGGATTTCTTTGGAGGCGCAGGAATGGTTCTCTTTGTTGAAGGCGCACGAACATTAGGAGGAGGAATAGGCGCAGAGGGAGCAGGAGCGCGTACATCAGCGCTAGGTCCTGCGCCTCTTTGCCTTTCTTTCTGCGCCAAAGTAGCAGCCTGCTTGATTTGGTAGTCTTCATCTCTTTTTCTCTGCGCTTCAGCTAAACTAGCTTCCTGAGCACACTTGAGAGCTTCCTGATCTTCTTTATCAGTTCTGGGGCACTTTGGTGGTCTACCCTCTCTTTCAACAACGGTTGCTATCCCTTTTCCTTTATCTTTTCCTGCGCTCATTCCAGCGCCAGGAGAATTTTCAGTTTCTGCGCCATCTGCTGCGCATTCTGCAGCGCCATCATCATTTCCTTCATCTGACTCAGTGGCTTCATCAACCAACTGAGCACCTTTAACCCTGGGCGCGCGCGCTTTGCTATGCGCTTCCTGCGCCTCTTCAGCATCAAGCTATCTTTACCAAAAATTGGTACATCGTCTGTTTTATAGATGGGATTCTCATTAAGGAACTGAGCAAGGGCTGGGTAAGTAAGAAAAATCTTAGTAAGAATACGGCAGTGAGTTTTAAACTTTGTCTTCCCCTCACTCTTATTTTTGTTGTACTTGGTTATCTGCTCCGATAAAGTATTGAACAAAATCTGAGGCCAGTTCAACCTAGCCTTTCCCATAATGGCTGCAGTATACTCCCACTGCTCTGTTGGGTTTCCAAGTAACATGCGCAGTGGAATATAGCAATTAAATTTTTAAGAAACCCAAAGCCATAGATCCGTTCATATGATTAAATCAAATACAACAAGATGAATAGAGGAATAACTAACCCTTGATGGCTATGAATTTTTCTCTTTGGTCTTGGTGGAGATCTTGAAGCTTTATCACGAACAAATCACGAACTTTGTAAGATGATAAAATTCACCCTCTAGCGGTATCCACACTTCGAACGAATATCAAAGGAACTTCTTCGATCTTGGTTGCTAGACCAATAATTGTAAAACACGCTTTCACAATTTAATAAAGAACTATATGGAATTTATTTGTGAATTATTTTGTTCCTCAATCAATGATATCTTAGAACAAAATAAAATCTCTCTCAAACTCTTTGAGACTCACAAAAGCACTAGCAAATATGGTCTGGCCGAATTGGGGTTTTTATACACAATTAAGACCTATTCCAAATAGGTAACTTGTGCCAAAAACCTTTCCTAATCAAATTAGGAATTTTCCTGTCGGCAAGACCAGGCGCCCGCCCGGTACCACCCGAGCGCCCGCTCATTTGGGCAGAAGGTCAAGGCCTTTTCTGGCTTATTCAGGCGCCCGCCTGGTTCAACCCAAGCGCCCGCTTGGTTGACCAGGAGGCCCAGAATAATTCCAGAAATTTCCTTGAGGTCCTTCGACCCTAAATTCCAATACAGTCCTTTTATTTAAGATTCGTTCTATTGTGTGTGACCCTCTAGGATTATACTAAGTTGGCAATGGGCTCAAACATGATCCCATAAGATATGATTAGGTTCTAGCAAACCGTCATACCTACCCAAATAGCATAACTAGATACAAGTTCGCATTCCTTTAGAATATGTCACAATCCCTTTGTCCACGATGTCATTGAACACAAGTCATGGTCAAACAGTCAACTTGTCTTGTTCAATACTTTCTCGATTCCGAATATGTTGATAATTCAAATGCTGTTGATCCAATCAATCCATTTGAGTCTGGCCGAACATTTCATCAACATCATTCCTTCGAGGGGCCCAAGCTTGACATCTCTCCGTGGAGGGACAAATCCATTTAGCTTATTATTCTTCCCAACAGGAATCCGATTATGCCAATCATACCCTTTATAACTACCGTGTTAAGGTAGCGTTTGAATATGTCAAACACAATGTTCATCAAGTGGAAGACTATAATAACTTCATGTCTAAGGATTCAAATGACATAACTAATATGAGATATATGTACGACATAGACCATGACATAAATCTCATACAGCGGGTCATGTCCAGTACCTTGTTCCAAACAAGTACCCATAAATCTAACATGATCATCCCATGATCATTTAGCATTTATACTAGTGCTTAACAAGTACTAGGGACAGGGATTATTATAAGTAAACATGAACAACAATAATAATCAAAACATCTCTTTATTGATATGAAATAAATGATAACAATTACAACGTTTATTAAACGTGCCTAGGGCACCACTACCAACAATCTCCCACTTGCCCTAGGCCCAATCTCCCATGTATCTAATACCCATGGACCTAACATGACCATCATGTTTAGCTTGTGGAAGTCCCTTTGTTAGCGGGTCCACAACATTGTCATCAGTAGGTACTCTGCATATATTTACGTCTCCCCTATCAACGATCTCTCGAATGATATGAAAACACCTAAGTATGTGTTTGGATTTTTGATGTGCTCTTGGTTCCTTTGCTTGAGCAATAGCACCATTATTATCGCAATAAAGGTCTATTGGATTAGCAATACTAGGAACCACTTCAAGTTCAGTTATGAACTTCTTAATCCAAACAGCTTCCTTTGCAGCATCCGATGCAGCAATATACTCAGCTTCTGTTGTAGAATCAACCGTTGTACTTTGCTTGGAACTCTTGCAGCTTACAGCTCCACCATTTAACATAAACACAAAACCCGATTGCGATCGGCTATCATCTTTGTCGGTTTGGAAGCTTGCATCCTTGTAAGCATTTACAACGAGATCATCTTCCATTCCTCCATAGACAAAAAAGGAGTCTTTAGTTCTTCTCAAGTACTTAAGAATCGCTTTTACAGCTATCCAGTGATTTTCGCCAGGGTCGGATTGGTATCTACTTGTCATGCTCAAAGCATAAGATACATCCGGCCTAGTACAAATCATGGCATACATGATGGACCCAATTGCCGAAGCATGTGGAACATCATTCATTTTCTCACGCTCATCGTTTGTCTTAGGACATTGAGTCTTGCTTAGAGAAACTCCATGTAGCACGGGCAAGGTCCCTCTCTTAGAAATTTCCATACGGAATCTTCTAATGACCTTGTCAATGTATGTACTTTGGCTTAAACCAAGTAGCCTCCTTGATCTATCTCTATAGATCTTAATGCCAAGAATATATGCGGCTTCACCCATATCTTTCATTGCAAAACACTTTCCTAACCAAGTCTTCACAGACTGAAGTGTAGGAATGTCGTTTCCAATGAGCAATATGTCATCCACGTATAAAACAAGGAATAGCACTATGCTCCCACTAATCTTCTTGTATACACAAGGCTCATCTTCGTTCTTGATGAAACCAAACTCTTTGACCGATTCATCAAAACGGAGATTCCAACTCCTAGAAGCTTGCTTCAATCCATAGATGGATCTCTGCAATTTGCATACCTTAGAATCTTGTTCAAAACCTTCTAGTTGTGTCATATACACATCCTATTGAAGTTTTCCATTCAGGAAAGCGGTTTTGACGTCCATCTGCCATATTTCATAGTCATGATATGCGGCAATGGCAAGCAAAATTCTTATAGACTTGATCATTGCTACGGGTGAAAAGGTCTCATCATAGTCAATACCATGAACTTGCCTATAACCTTTCGCTACAAGCCTAGCTTTGTAAGTATGCACCTTCCTATCCATGTCAGTCTTCTTCTTGAAGACCCATTTGCATCCTATGGTTTTTACACCTTCGGGCGCATCAATCAAATTCCAAACTTGATTGTCTTGCATGGATTGCAATTCGGATTCCATGGCTCCAAGCCACTTGTCCGAATCAGGAGAAGACATCGCCTCTTGGTAGGTTGACGGTTCATCATTCTCAATGATTTCTACCTCATTACTATCCGTTACGAGAAATCCATATCTCTCGGGCTCGGATCGTAACCTACTAGATCTGCGAGTTGCTTGCGTATTTTGAACAGGTTCCACAACTCCTTTTGGTTCTTGTTCTTGTTCAACTATTGGTTCAATGTTATTTTCTGGGTCTCGAATTTCTTCAAGATTTATTTTACTCCCACTGATTTCTTTGGAGAGAAACTCTTTCTCTAGAAAGACACCAGTTCGGGCAACAAACACTTTGTTGTCCTCACGGTTGTAAAAGTAATATCCTCTAGTTTCCTTAGGATATCCCACGAAAATACATTTATCAGATTTGTGTGCAAGTTTGTCTGAGACAAGTCTTTTGACAAAAGCTTCACAACCCCAAATCTTCATGAAAGATAAACAAGTTTTCTTTCCGCTCCACATCTCATATGGAGTCTTTTGAACCGATTTAGTTGGAACACGATTTAGTGTGAAAGCAGCGGTTTCTAGGGCGTAACCCCAAAAGGATATTGGAAGATCAACTTGACTCATCATTGATCGAACCATGTCTAACAAAGTCCGATTTCTCCTCTCGGACACACCATTCCATTGTGGCGTTCCGGGTGGAGTCAATTGTGAAACTATTCCACAATTCTTTAGATGATCATCAAATTCTTGACTCAAGTATTCCCCACCACGATCTGATCGAAGTGCCTTAATACTTTTGCCAAGTTGTTTTTCTACTTCATTTTGAAATATTCTAAATATCTCAAATGCTTCACTTTTATGTTTCATTAGGTAAACATACCCAAATCTACTATAATCATCAGTGAAAGTTATGAAGTATTGAAATCCTCCCCTAGCATTGCTACTTAATGGTCCGCATACATCGGAATGTATCAACCCCAATAAGTCGCTTGCCCTTTCACCTAGCTTGGTAAAAGGTGTCTTAGTCATTTTTCCAAGAAGACACGACTCACAAGTGTCATATAACTCGAGGTCACATGAACCTAAAAGTCCGTCCCCATGGAGCTTTGAGATACGCTTCTCATTAATATGACCAAGACGGCAATGCCACAAATAAGTATGATTTACATCATTAGGTTTAGATTTCTTATTTACATGATAGACATTGTCATTATTTTCATTCTTGACATCCAAGATATAAAGGCCATTAAATGAATTAGCAATACCATAAAGCACATCATTTAAATAAATAGAAAATTTCTTATTCTCAACAAGAAACTTAAAACCTTCATTATCCAAACAAGAAATTGAAATAATATTTCTGCTTAAATCCGGAACATAATAACAATTGTTCAAAACAAGAATTAATCCGGAAGGTAAAGTGACTTCATAAGTCCCTACGGCTAATGCAGCAACTCTTGCTCCATTCCCCACGCGTAGATCTACTTCACCTTCTTTAAGCAGTCTCCTATTCTTTAGTCCCTGCACATTTAGACAAATGTGAGAACCACATCCGGTATCCAATACCCAAGAATCAGTGGTAGAAAGGAGAATATCTATCATATAGATACCTGAAGTCGACTCAGCCTTGCTGCCCTTCTTCTTCTTTTGCTCTTCCAAGAAAGCCTTGCAATTATGTTTCCAATGACCAATTTCTTGACAATGGAAACAGATTGCATCCTTTTGTGAATCGGGTTTTGCCTCAGAAGCCTTGGCAACCTTTGCCTTGCTTATTTTGGGTTTGACAACTTTCTTACCCTTTCCTTTGGCATTAGCCTTCTTCCCATCATGAACCAAGAGCACGGGAGAACCTTTCTCCACAATTTTCATCCCTGCAGTTTTGAGCATCCCATGCAACTCAGAGAGATTCTTATCCATTCTATGCATGT
Organism: Campanula takesimana; assembly: GCA_026119855.1. Classification (NCBI taxonomy): domain Eukaryota; kingdom Viridiplantae; phylum Streptophyta; class Magnoliopsida; order Asterales; family Campanulaceae; genus Campanula; species Campanula takesimana. The sequence continues at coordinate 454,259 of JAOWBW010000640.1, read as the reverse complement.
TATAATTCATCACAAACTGATTATAACTTTAGGCAATGAATTAAGAATGAGATCCGTGGCTAGCTCCAATGGAATTGGATAGCCAAGTTTCTCAAGGTGCTCTACATAACCTTTCATTTTAAGAAAGTGAGGACTCACTTGTTGCCCTTCATTCATTTTACAAGTAGTGAATGCAACAATGGTCTTGTACCTCTCTTGCCTACCTTGCTCTTGAAACATGGTTCTCAACTCCACGCCTATCTCATAGGCTTCCAAATGTTCCAAACTTTGTTGGAGTTTTGAACACATAGCAGCAAGCATGAGACAACTTACATCTCTAGAATCATTACGATGTTTCTTGTAATTGTCTCTTTCTACCCTAGGGGCAGTAGGCGGTGGTTCAGCGGGGAGAGGCCCATCGAGAATGTACAACTTATCTTCTTGCCTAAGAACGATTCTTATGCTACGGATCCAATCCATAAAGTTTGTACCATTCTCTTCGAGCTTATCCTTCTCAAAGATCGATCGCAACGACATTGATTGAGTGTTATTAGTCATTATCTACAAATATGCAAAATTTTCAAAATTTAATAAGTACCGGTTTTCATTAAAGAGATAAACAATGTATTTTTCCAAACAAATACTCCCACTAAATTATATAACCTTCTTATACATCCAATGTATAATATAATTTAATTGGGCTAAGATCCAACTTTAATTTAACTTTTGAGTCCACGGAGGCGGACCGCTCAAAAACTAAATTAATTAGGTAGACAATCATGTCAATCATATCCCATATGATTCTTAGATCCTTTTTATGAGATTCTTTGAGAAATCCGATTTCAAAAAGCATGTTTAATCTCATCTTTTGCCTAGGCCCAAAACTGTTTTGACGCCTAATTAAGTCCGACCATTTTAAACGCATAGGAACCATTCAATTTAACGCACCTTGCGGAGGCAAGCCCACATTAAATTAATGTATCTTGCTCATATATGAATAAAATCAATGCACTTCGCGGAGGCGAACCCACATCAAAATCACCCATATATAAACAAGTGTTTTAATCATGGCATGGCAAAGAAGGACTTAAAACTTTCTTTGAAGGTTCATCACATATAGCATATAACACATTTATGAGCACATAATATAAACATGTTACACATCAAGTTTAGTCACTAAATTAATCTCCATTAATTTAAGCATGATATTTATGTGTCATTAGTTTCTCTATAATTATGAGGATGAGACTATTTCAACTTCGGTTATTATCTCCAAATCAAGACAACAAGACGTGCGGTCGAACTAAGCCATAAGGCAACCACAATCCCGCACTAATTCAAGAAACCAAGAAAGTAGTCCATGTGGCCAAAACTAAGCAATAGATGGTCTCGATGAACGTAGGCCAATTGCATTCACAATTCCACATGGATCTCCAATCATTGAATCAAGAACCTTTGTTTCTCAATTTTAGCAATTATGAACTCTTCATAATTCTAACTTCGTTTTATCTTTGAAACTTTGATTGCGATCAATTTTGGGAAACACAATCTCGATGAACGCAGATTAGCCATCCAAAACTTGAACCAATCTAGGAATCACAAGACTAAAACAAATAGGAAAATCAAACCCCAAAATCCACACACAAACCAACTACCCAAAACCCATTCCAGATCAGCAAGTCTGGATTGGTTCTGTTACTGGTTTTGTTGAATTTATCGAAAATTCTATATTCAGATTTTATCCAAAATCAGAACATATTCTGCCGAGCGAGCGCCCGCCTGGTTATGACCAAGCGCCCGCCTGAATGGTCAGAATGGTGTAGAATTTTAAAGTTCGAAAATTTTGTCTCAAAATTATTTTTCCCCCGATTATTAAAACTTTGATCTAATCAAAAATCAATAATCGATATAATTCATAATCCACCATAATTTTTATTGCGATTGAATCGTGCGATTAAAGTTGCCAAACAATAAACCACATAAAATCACAAAACACATAAACATCATATAATCCAATATTCATATCATGCTTGGCACATAAACAATTTATATACACATAACATGATCCAAATATTGAATTAATCAACATGAACGGGGCTCTGATACCACTGTTGGATTTCCAAGTAACATGCGCAGCGGAATATAGCAATTAAATTTTTAAGAAACCCAAAGCCATAGATCCGTTCATATGATTAAATCAAATACAACAAGATGAATAGAGGAATAACTAACCCTTGATGGCTATGAATTTTTCTCTTTGGTCTTGGTGGAGATCTTGAAGCTTTATCACGAACAAATCACGAACTTTGTAAGATGATAACATTCACCCTCTAGCGGTATCCACACTTCGAACGAATATCAAAGGAACTTCTTCGATCTTGGTTGCTAGACCAATAATTGTAAAACACGCTTTCACAATTTAATAAAGAACTATATGGAATTTATTTGTGAATTATTTTGTTCCTCAATCAATGATATCTTAGAACAAAATAAAATCTCTCTCAAACTCTTTGAGACTCACAAAAGCACTAGCAAATATGGTCTGGCCGAATTGGGGTTTTTATACACAATTAAGACCTATTCCAAATAGGTAACTTGTGCCAAAAACCTTTCCTAATCAAATTAGGAATTTTCCTGTCGGCAAGACCAGGCGCCCGCCCGGTACCACCTGAGCGCCCGCTCATTTGGGCAGAAGGTCAAGGCCTTTTCCGGCTTATTCAGGCGCCCGCCTGGTTCAACCCAAGCGCCCGCTTGGTTGACCAGGAGGACCAGAATAATTCCAAAAATTCCCTTAAGGTCCTTCGACCCTAAATTCCAATACAGTCCTTTTATTTAAGATTCGTTCTATTGTGTGTGACCCTCTAGGATTATACTAAGTTGGCAATGGGCTCAAACATGATCCCATAAGATATGATTAGGTTCTAGCAAACCGTCATACCTACCCAAATAGCATAACTAGATACAAGTTCGCATTCCTTTAGAATATGTCACAATCCCTTTGTCCACGATGTCATTGAACACAAGTCATGGTCAAACAGTCAACTTGTCTTGTTCAATACTTTCTCGATTCCGAATATGTTGATAATTCAAATGCTGTTGATCCAATCAATCCATTTGAGTCCGGCCGAACATTTCATCAACATCATTCCTTCGAGGGGCCCAAGCTTGACATCTCTCCGTGGAGGGACAAATCCATTTAGCTTATTATTCTTCCCAACGGGAATCCGATTATGCCAATCATACCCTTTATAACTACCGTGTTAAGGTAGCGTTTGAATATGTCAAACACAATGTTCATCAAGTGGAAGACTATAATAACTTCATGTCTAAGGATTAAAATAACATAACTAATATGAGATATATGTACGACATAGACCATGACATAAATCTCATACAGCGGGTCATGTCCAGTACCTTGTTCCAAACAAGTACCCATAAATCTAACATGATCATCCCATGATCATTTAGCCTTTATACTAGTGCTTAACAAGTACTAGGGACGGGGATTATTATAAGTAAACATGAACAACAATAATAATCAAAACATCTCTTTATTGATATGAAATAAATGATAACAATTACAACGTTTATTAAACGTGCCTAGGGCACCACTACCAACATGCTCCCCAGTGAATCTGTCCACGTTGCCGGTATTGAACACGATAGAAGTATCTACGAGATGCGCTATATGAGCGAGCAGATCACCACCATCCCTAATCTCAACATTTTTGATGTTATTCAGAAGAGTGGGGATTTTGAGATAGGTATGCGCAACAATGTTCTGCGCGGCTACTGAATAAGTGTTTGCTTGACCTGCTACACTTTGAGGGCCAGTAGTACTGAAACTAACTATGTTATTGATTGTGCCAGTAGAAATAGTTATATCAACATTTTGAACAGTGGCGCGTATCCTGTAGCGTACGAATCCTTCAGCATGTATCTCAACGAGAGCAGCAGTGGAGAAGAATTCATCAACTAGAAGAGGAGAATAGAAAGGTTGATCCAGTATGAATAAGGCAGTGAGTCCAGCAGTGTGAAGGGTTGAGATGATTTCAAGCCCTATAGGATCTAATGAGAGCTCAGCTAGATCAATCGTCTCACCGGGCCTAAAATTTGCAATATCCTATAAAAACAATGATGATTTAAGTTAGAAGGGAATTTAGGCGCATAGACACATAAAATAAGCAAAGTATAGAATAGGCGCATAAGAAATTTGAGGCGCATAGAAGAATCAGGCGCAAAGAGTCATAGGCGCATAAGATAGCACAATGAGTCAAGGCGCATGATTTTAAGTAGGCGCATGAAATTTGGAAGGCGCATAGGTATACAAGGCGTATATTATGTTTCTATGTAAAATACTAAGGAAAAATTAAAACATAAAAATTTGACTAAGTATGAATTGAGGTGCAAAAGATATTTAGGCGCATAATGTTATTAGGCGCATGAAGGATTGAGACGCATAACATTTGTAATAGCCAGAGGCGCATACACATGTTAGGAGCATAAATCTCTTGAGGCGCATAATATCAATAGGCGCATAATCATACTAGGCGCATGGATTCATATTTAGGCGCATAACTATGTAAGTAATTTGTACTTAGCACAAAAACACACAAAATATCACAAACAAGCAAAAATCATTAATGTGAAAGACATATGAATCAAACATGCAAAATTTTGAAAAAAACAAGTCTCGAAAATTTTGAAACCCAAGTCATGCAAGAAAAAAGAAGAACATGTCTTGAGTGCTCGAAGAACACCAAGAACACCAAGAACACGAAAATCATAAAACTTCACCAAATCAAACACAAAATATGTCAAAACGACCGCATGAACACAAGGATCACGAAAATGTAAACCAAAACAAGTAGAAAACAACAACAAATCCAGAAAATGGATTTAAAGATCCGAAATTTTGAAAAGTTCAAAAATGGAAAATCTTCAGATTTGCAAAATATAACGAATTGATCGTCGAAAAGTTTAGTTATAAAGATTCGAAATCACGATACGAACAAAACCCAACAAAGGATTTTGAAAACGGAGAATCGAAGCAAGAGTAAACAAGGAAAAAGATTTTTCGGTTTCAAAAAAAACGAGAACCCAGAAGAAAAAAATTTGCAGAAAATTCGAAAAATAAAGAAATTAAGGGTTTAGAAGTCATACCATTTCGTCTTGATTTGTCTTTGAAGCTTTCTTAAGACCCATTAAGTAATATATATGAAGAAAATGTAGAAGAAATGATGAAAAAAATATAGAGAGAAAGAGAGAGAAAACGTGACAGAGAGAGGGAGAGAGAGAGAGAGAGAGAGAGAGTGACTGGAAAGAGAGATGGGAGAGGCGGTTCTAGAAAAAAGAGAGAGAAGGAAAAATAATCATTAGAATGGAAATATGAAGGGATGGGTATTAATGGGGAGAAAAAGGATTTTCGGCTCATTAATGCAAAATGACGGCGCATTAATGAAGGAATGACATGAAAGGACGCCCCATTAATGCTGAATGACCCAAAGTACTAATGATGTGACATTTTGGGTATTGAGAAATTGTCCCACTTCCCTCGTAAGTATATGAACAATTATGACCAAATTTTTGCACAAACCCCAAAAACATCTGTTTTGGTGTAAGTTTGGGGTGCCAGAAATATATCCCCAGAAAATAATTTTTTTGAAAAATGCAAAACGTGGGAAAAATAATTGCACAAGTACCCTTGAACAATTATGGAATGTCAAAAGACAAAGAGTCTCCATAATAAATGATAATAAGTAACCTATCTGGTACTTGTGACAAATTGAATACGTTCAATCATTGAAACATTGAATATGAGCATTGATTGAGCCGCAATCATCAATAGGCGCATGTTAGGCGCATAACTCATAGGGCACGCAAAATGAATAAGGCGCATGATAACCTAGGCGCGTTATGAGAGTGGGGCGCGCAGAGATGTGAGTGTGGCGCATAACAGGCGCGTATAAGTTTCCTTGAAACTTTGAAAGTGATTTTAACTTTAAAAGTCCTGGAATATACAAAACTCAAAAGGACATACAATCATTAGTAATAACAAAACAATTTGTACTAGTTGAGTTCAAGAATAATCATTTCACCTCTAAAAAAGATGAACTGTTTCGCGTCAAGTGCTTTCGTTAGAATGTCGGTGATTTGATAGTCGGTTCCCACGTGTTCCAAATGAATATTGCCCTTTTCCACGTGGTCTTTGAGGAAGTGATATTTGATGTCGATGTGCTTGGTCTTTGAGTGCATGACAGGATTTTCAGAAACCGCAATTGTTGATGTATTGTCGCAGTAGATGGGACAATTTTCTTCGATTATATCATAGTCCACCAATTGCTGCCTCATCCATAGAATCTGACAGCAACAACTTCCCGCAGCGATATATTCTGCTTCCGTTATTGATACAGACACTGAAGCTTGTTTCTTACTCGCCCATGACACAAGTCGATATCCGAGGAAATGACAAGTGCCACTTGTGCTTTTCCTATCAATTGTGCACGCTGCATAATCCGCATCTGAATAACCTACAGGTTTTAAAATTTGAATCTTTGGTGTACCAAAGTCTAAAGTTAACAGTACCGGAGAGATATCGTATAATACGTTTCACAGCAATTAAGTGCGCTTATCTAGGGTCAGATTGATAACGAGCGCAAACACAAACACTAAACATAATATCGGGCCTACTAGCAGTAAGATAAAGGAGTGAGCCAATCATACCTTAGTAAAGAGTTTGACCAACACGTTTACCTTTTAAATCCTTGTCGAGTTTATTGCCGGTAGCCATTGGAGTGTTGTATGCTTTAGCATTCTCAAGTCCAAACTTCTTGATTAGATCCCTTGTATATTTGGCTTGATTGATAAAAATACCTTCATTCATTTTCTTGATTTGAAGCCCGAGGAAGAATGTGAGTTATCCCATCATGCTTATTTCAAACTTGCTCTTCATTAGTTTCTCAAAGCGCTTGCACAACAATTCATTAGTAGAAAGAAAAATAATATCATCTACATAAATTTGAACAAGTAATTTATGACCATTATGTTTGGTAATGAAAAGAGTTGTATCGATTTTACCGCGTGTGAAGCCTTTCTCAATGAGAAACTTGGATAGTGTATCACACCATGCTCTTGGCGCTTGCTTGAGCCCATACAAAGCTTTCTGAAGTTTGTAAACGTGATTTGGAAATTATGAATCTTCAAACCCAGGTGGTTGAGCTACATAGACTTGTTCTTGGAGTTCACCATTTAGAAGCGCGTTCTTCACATCCATTTGATATAACTTGAAGTTCTTGTGAGCGGCGTAAGCTAGAAAGAGTCTAATAGCTTCAAGTCTTGCTACGGGGGCAAAGGTTTCATCGTAATCAATTCCTTCTTCTTGCCTATAGCCTTGTGCAACCAATCTTGCTTTGTTTCTTGTGATGGTTCCATTCTCATCCATCTTGTTTCTGAACACCCATTTCGTACCAATCACTCCTTGATCATGAGGTCTTGGAACAAGAGTCCAAACCTTACATCGTTCAAATTGATTAAGTTCTTCTTGCATTGCAACAACCCAATTCGGATCTTGGAGCGCTTCATCAGCCTTTTTCGGTTCAATTTGAGAGATAAATGCAGTATGAGCATCAAAGTTTGTATCTCTCCTTGTACGAACCCCAACTTGTAGATCACCAATGATATTAGTGATTGGGTGACCTCTAACTTCACGAATTTCAGGAGGTAAGTTAGGTTGGGTTAAAGAAACTTGAAGGTTTTCAAATGGTACATCTTCACCAGATTCAAAATCATCAAAATTAGGGGGTTGAACTGGTTCAGAATTGAAACTTGGGTTAACACCAGATGCAGCAGTTGATATAGGCGCGTGAGAGGAATTAAGAGGCGCGACATTCAAGGAATGCGCAACTGAAGATTCACCAGGCGCGCCATGGATTGAGTTAGGAGCAACTGATGTAGATGGATTTCCTTGAGTTGATATATTCTGATCTTGTGTAGGCGCAACATGACTAGGAGCACCTGTTTCATTTAACTCAACAGAATCATCAGCAACATTTGTAGCCAAATGTGGCTCAAGGAGAGAATGTTCATCAAATGTAGAATGTATAGATTCAACTATCACTAATTTAGATCTAATAAAAGCGTGAAAAGCTTTAGAATGTTTGGCATTCCCAACAAAAATACCTTCGTCGGTTTTGGCATCGAATTTACCTCTATGTTCGTTTCCGTTGTAGAGGATATAACATTTGCAACCAAAGATCTTGAAGAATGCAATGTTGGCATTTCTACCACGCCAAAGTTCATACGGGGTCTTGTTGTGAAGTTTGTTGATGAGGGAACGATTTTGAGTAAAACATGCTGTGTTGATAGCTTCTTCCCAAAAGTACTTAGGCAATTTAGCTTCAGCTATCATCATCTTTCCCGCTTCAATCAACGTCCTATTCTTTCTTTCCACAACGCTGTTTTGTTGAGGAACTCCAGAGGTTGAGAAGTTTTGATCTATCCCATGATTGTCGCAATATCGAGCAACACCATTGCTCTTGAATTCAGTTCCATTGTCGGATCGAAGACTAACGATGTCATCTTCTTTTTGGGTTTGGAGCAGTCTGAATAAGGTGGTCAAAATGTCATAACAATTGTCTTTTGAGATCATCATTTCTACCCATGTATATCTTGAATAATCATCCACCACAACTAGAGTATACTTGTTTCTTCTAATACTTTCGGTGGTTACTGGTCCAAATAGATCAATGTGCATCAGTTGCAAACATCTAGAAGTTGAGGGATTGGCCTTGCTGGAGAAAGACTTTTTCGGTTGTTTGCCAAGATGACACGCGGCGCACTTCTTGTCATGATGATCAGCAACCTTAGGAAGTCCTTTTACAAGATTATTCCTGCTGAGTTTAGATAGATACTTGAAGTTCAAGTGACTTAAGCGCTTGTGCCACAGCCAACTATTTTCGCTCACACTTTTAGCTACAAAACAAAGATTAGTACTAAAGTTCATACTATGGAAATCAATAATGTAAATATTTGTTTTACAATATCCCGTGAGTAGTATAGCTCCGGTTTTGCCATTCTTGATAAGACATTGCGTTGAAGTAAAATGGCATTCTAATCCTTTGTCGCAGAATTGAGATATGGATAATAAATTGTGCTTGAGTCCTTCGACGAGAGAGACTCTTTTAATGCACACTTTGTCTTTCTTGAGCTTTCCATATGCTACAACTTGACCTTTGTTATTATCACCAAATGTTACGGAGGGACCTCTTTCTTCATGAACATCTTCAAGTAAGGATTCATATCCAGTCATGTGTCGTGAACACCCACTATTGAGAATCCATTCATACGCTTTAGCTTTTGAAGATCCAGCCATGAAGCAAAGAACTTGAAATATAAACATTTAAAGCAGGCCCCCTTTATTCCTTTTCGGGTCCTAGAGTTAGCAACTTTTGACGACCCACTCTTGCTTAACCTTAGGATTTTTACGTCCTTTGGCATTGGGAGTGAATCTCAAAAGGCATTCCACAGCCTTATATCCCGAACAATCACAAATTGAACAATGATGAAAGCCACCAATCACGTGAGTTTTTACAATCTCTTTACTTTTCTTTGGGATAGCATTATTCTTTGGGTCAGATGAGCCAGCCTTAACAAAATCATTCTTTTGAAATTTTGGAGCGCTATTTCTTGGAGGACGCATAGGGCTAGGAGGCGCACGGCAGTGAGGCGCGTGGCTCTTAGGCGCATAATGAGCACTCGAAGAAGGAGCGCGCCTTGTTTCAAGAATGATTTTGTTAGAGGGTGATTCATCTGTAGCTACTTCCTTCTCTTTAGCTTTCCCAAATTGTTTCGTTGGGTAGACATAATAGAATGTTTGTCTCTTGACTTTTTCCTGTCCTTTACCCATTGAATTAGAATACTTTTCCTTGGAAATTTCATGAGTTTGCTGAGTTGTAAATTTACTGTCTCTTTCAGCACAAACATCACACTTAAAGTTGTCACTAGTTGATGAGGTGAATCCCAAGCCACTTTTATCACCACTGGCTTTTTGGGGGACAAATATACCGTCCATAGTGACACGAGAATTGGACCACTCATTTGTAATCTTTTTAAGATCAGTAATTTGAGTTATGCTCTTTATCAGTAAGAGGAGTTATGCTCTTTATCTGCTCCTTAAGGAGGGTGAGTTCAGATTTAAGTAGAGATTTCTCGGTCTTAAGCTGGGAAATTTCATCACATGATAGTGCTAAAGCTTCCTTCATATCACTGAAACGAGTGATTATCTTTTTAGCCTCTTTGAATAACTTTTCTTGCTTTACAATGTCCTTATCATGATTGATTGTAGGAATAGGTGCAACTTGAGGTCTAACATATTCACTCTTTCTGAGTTTGCTTCTTTCACTCAGATCACATCCAGAAAATAACAATCCACCATCGCTTTGAGCCGGAGTGAGAAATCCTTGTCCAACGAGCTCGCTGATGGTTGGTCCTTTCTTCTTTTTCACTTCTTGAAAACCTGCAGATTTCTTGATAGGTTTATTCAAGACATTCATATCAGGAACATCCTTTGGGTAATAATCGTCAGAATCATAAGTATCAACTTCATCATCGTTTGCCACCAAACAAACGAGTCCATCATCAGAATTGTCGCGCCCCAGACCCATGGTCCAACTTGGCCCCACGCTCGGGATACGAGTGGAAGACGTTATAAAACACTTTTAGAAAATTTCTCGAAATGTACTTTCATAAAGTTTAACAAATTCCACACTCGAAGTTCAAAGACTTCATTTAACTTTCAAACAAACTCTTTCACAAAGGAAAGTACTTAGCCCGAAGGCTTACAAACTTTTATACAAATGTACATACACCAACATTATCCAAAATAATGGTGTTACAAAATGATGAAGTCGTGGAAACTCTACCCAAAAGGTATTACATCTATGTAATGTAGCCTTTACAAAAAAAATCCCAACTCTTACAACTTTAACGTCCTCCCGTGCCAAAGTGTCCTATCCCCTGGACTCGCCTTTATCTAAAACAGTAAACAAATAAGGGGTGAGAATGAATCTCAGTAAGCTACTAAAATGCAACTACGTTTCATGCTATAATGATAAGTATAACAAACAATATCATAAGCATCACATAGCACATAGCATGAGAGGCCAATCTGGACTGGGGAAAATAGGTCCAGTGGAAAAGCCTTATAGTGAACTTGGCTGTGTGCCACTATAATCCTCCACCTCCACTCGATTAGAAAAAAGGTCCAGTGGAAAAGCCTTATAGTGAACTTGACTGTGTGCCACTATAATCCTTTCCACCTCCACTCGATAACACAAAACCAGCTGGACTTTCAAACAAAGCACTGTAATAAATACTTGCTTAAACAACAACCGGAGCAATGATTCCAAAGTAAGGAACCAAGCCAAACACATCACAAAGATGAAGCAATCCAAACCACATCAAAGGATGTTCAACTATATCCAATTAACATTCAATCAAATTCCACAACACATATGTTCACAAATGAACCGATTTCAAACACTAAAGTGTTCCACAACAACCCTCTAGGTACTCTAGGATATCACCTAAGACCTAGACCAAGATTGAACTCTAAATCACTTGGATTGGAACGACTCAATATTTCAGCACTTATGGGCGGTCGCCCATACCAGACTGGGCGGTCGCCCAAATTACCCTATTCCAGACCAAACCTTCTAGATAGCATGGGCGGTCGCCTAACCCCTTTCTGGGCGGTCGCCCAAAAACTTGACAGGCCCAAACTTTGCTAATTTTACTCCCTTCGTTTCACCGTCCCAAAAGTACTACACATTAACACTTATAACTTTACTAAGGCTACAAAATCAGTCTCAAAACAACTTTAACACCATTTTGAACCCAACCAATCCAACATACTAAATACTCCCTTTGTCCCAAAATTACAAGTATCACAAATATTATCCAAATCACAAAAATAACAAGTACAAGTATTAATTATAACATATATGACCATTTTAACATTTAAAGGGGAATTAGTAACTTACCTATTTCCGAAAAAAGTATCACAGAAATATGTTTTGTTCGGGTAGAAATGACCTATTCAACGCCCTGATCATTTTTATATAATTAGTTTTTAAAACGGATAAGTAAATAAAAAGAATTAAATCGAAATAGATTGAACTTACCTTTTTCTCCTAACTCTAGGAAGAATGAGGAAATGTTCTGGGAATAATGAGCACAGAGGGAGAGAAGAAAGATAAGCTTATAAAGATTTTTTACCCAATTTTCTTACTTTAGTCACTGGACTTTCATTTTTAACACTTTAACCCCTAAACTTATATTTTCAACAAGGACCCTAAAGTTTCACTTAATCATTTAACTCCTTTAACCATTATTACTACTAATTAAGTAAATAGCACATTTAATCAAGTAAGATGTGCAAGTCATAAAATATGATGCAACACATAAAATGCACACATAAGTCAAATAAAAATCCCCAAAATATAAAATAAATAGGGATGGGTTTTTGGGGTCGTTACAATCACTCCCCCTTAAAATAAAATTCGTCCCGAATTTTAGGGTTTACTTACCTCGACCCTTAAACAACCAAGGATATTTCCTTTCCATTCCAATTTCGAAACTTCCAAGTAGATTCTTTCACATTATGATTTCTCTATACAACTCAAGAAAAATGAATACTCTCATTTCTCAATCCTCGAATTCTAGAATCAATCACTTGAACTGAATGCTTGTCCTAAGACCTTCTCAATTCAATATCCTCTAAAACTTTAGACATACATGAGAAGAATCATAAACAGATTTGCGTAGGATCGACACATGGAACACATTATAAACCTTGTCAAGAGAAGGAAGTAACACAAGATGATAAGCCCAATCTCCAACTCTTCCCAAAATCTCAAAAGAACTGATATATTAAGCAAACTCCACGAGAAGTAAAGGTATATCCCACGAATTCTAAGAATCAACTGAACAAGTTCTCAACATATCCTCGAGAATCTGAATGGTTCTTTCTGACTGACCATCTGTCTGAGGATGAAAACCCGTACTAAATCCCAAAGGCTTGTCATAAATCAACTGATCACTGACACTTTACTTCTAAATATTCGCAGCTCAAGGACTAAGTTGAATGCTTAGAATTTCTCGTGTCAAACAAATCAAATGTAACTCTTTAAATTTATCTCAATACTCTACATTTACTCGGATTCATAATTAAATTGGTCTTGTGTATCTCTTCAAGTACCTATAGTTGAATTCCGTTATGCATGTTGGTTCCACTAAGTGTCGACTACATACTCTGCTACAAAAGTTAAAGTTCCATCACTAGCAACGAACAAAATCGTGTTGTCTATCATCGTTCATTCCACTAGTAATTTTCTATAGTAGAAATCATTCAATAGAGTAGAAACTTAAAGATTTCACAATCGCAAAATCATCACATGTCTCGACTCATAAGGACTCCAAGGTTTACACGGATGCAAGCTTCCAGACCGACAAAGATGATAGTCGATCGCAATCGGGTTTTGTGTTTATGTTAACTGGTGGAGCTGTAAGATGGAAGAGTTCCAAGCAAAGTACAACCGTTGATTCTACAACGGAAGCTGAGTATATTGCTGCATCAGATGCTGCAAAGAAAGCTGTTTGGATTAAGAAGTTCATCACTGAACTTGAAGTGGTTCCTAGCATTGCTAATCCAATAGACCTTTATTGCGATAATAATGGTGCTATTGCTCAAGCAAAGGAACCAAGAGCACATCAGAAATCCAAACACATACTTAGGCGTTTTCATATCATTCAAGAAATCGTTGATAGGGGAGACGTAAATATATGCAGAGTACCTACTGATGACAATGTCGCGGACCAGCTAACAAAGGGACTTCCACAAGCTAAACATGAAGGTCATGTTAAGTCCATGGGTATTAGATACATGGGAGATTGGGCCTAGGAAAAGTGGGAGATTGTTGGTTGTGGTGCCCTAGGCACGTTTAATAAACGTTGTAATTGTTATCATTTATTTCATATCAATAAAGAGATGTTTTGATTATTATTGTTGTTCATGTTTACATATAATAATCTCCGTCCTTAGTACTTGTTAAGCACTAGTATAAAGGCTAAATGATCATGGGATGATCATGTTAGATTTATGAGTACTTGTTTGGAATAAGGTACTGGACATGACCCGCTGTATGAGATTTATGTCATGGTCTATGTCGTACATATATCTCATATTAGTTATGTCATTTGAATCCTTAGACATGAAGTTATTATAGTCTTCCACTTGATGAACATTATGTTTGACATATTCAAACGCTACCTTTAACCGGGTAGTTATAAAGGGTATGATTGGCATAATCGGATTCACGTAGGAAGAATAATAAGCTAAATGGATTTGTCCCTCTTCGGAGAGATGTCAAGCTTGGGCCTCTCGTAGGAATGATGTTGATGAAAATGTTCGGCCGGACTCAAATGAATTGATTAGATCAATGTCATTTGGATTATCAACATATTCGGAATCGAGAAAGTATTGAACAAGACAAGTTGACTTGTTGACCATGACTTGTGTTCAATGACATCGTGGACAAAGGGATTATGACATGTTCTAAAGGAATGCGAACTTGTATCTAGTTATACTATTTGGGTAGGTATGACGGTTTGCTAGAACCTAATCATATCTTATGGTTTCATGTTTGAACCCATTCCCAACTTAGTATAATCCTAGAGGGTCAGGACTATATTGGAATTTTGGAAACTGTGGGAATCTGGACAAGTGTGCGACCGTACAATATGGTTTAGGCGGCCGCACAGTTTGGGTCAAATAGTACCATAACCTTCCAGATAGATGTGCGGCCGCACAGGTGGTTTTGGGCGGCCGCACACCATGTCGGGACTGGTTTCCTAATTTGATTTGGAAAAGAATTTTGGACGGGTTTAGACACAAGTTTCCTATTTGGAATAGGTCTAACTTGTATATAAACAACCAAATTCGGCCAGAATCAAAGCCAATGCTTTTGTGCAAGTCTCAAAGAGTTTGAGAGAGTTTATTTTGTTCTAAGACATCTTAGATTGATCTCCTTGTCTTGTCACATCTGAAGCTTCAAACTTGCTTTTACGCTCAACTATATCGTTAATTGCTTTCATTGCAGTTTCAAACATACCTTGGAATATCATTCGAATATCTTCTCTAACATTACCCTGCCCTGAAGGCCCAGACTGATCTCCTTCTGTCCCAACCATTTCAATAAGTACCTGCATAAAACCCTCAACGTTACTCATTCTCTACACAACTACCCTCCTAGGTCACATAGTCATTCTAGACCATCTACAACCTAGCTATGATACTAACTGTCGCGCCCCAGACCCGTGGTCCTACTTGGCCCCACGCTCGGGACACGAGTGGAAGATGTTATAAAACACTTTTAGAAAATTTCTCGAAATGTACTTTCATAAAGTTTAACAAATTCCACACTCGAAGTTCAAAGACTTCATTTAACTTTCAAACAAACTCTTTCAAAAGGAAAGTACTTAGCCCGAAGGCTTACAAACTTTTATACAAATGTACATACACCAACATTATCCAAAATAATGGTGTTACAAAATGATGAAGTCATGGAAACTCTACCCAAAAGGTATTACATCTATGTAATGTAGCCTTTACAAAACAAATCCCAACTCTTACAACTTTAACGTCCTCCCGTGCCAAAGTGTCCTATCCCCTGGACTCGCCTTTATCTAAAACAGTAAACAAATAAGGGGTGAGAATGAATCTCAGTAAGCTACTAAAATGCAACTACGTTTCATGCTATAATGATAAGTATAACAAACAATATCATAAGCATCACATAGCACATAGCATGAGAGGCAAATCCAACTCATTATACCACACATACAACGATGTAACACTCACAAGGATACTTAGTCAAGGTTTACCGAAAGAACATTAGCCAAGGTTTACCAAAAGAACATAACCGTCTGGGAATACCATTTAAGAAAACCATCTGAGAAAACCATTTGAGCAGCATAATTAGCTGAAGCCGGGAACCCGAAAACCAAACCATAACCATAAGAACCAAAGTAACAACGGGGAAAATATGACACAAAGTCATAACCCAAATGCTCACTCGAGGGAGCTAACTCATCCCATCCAAGGCCAATCAGGACTGGGGAAAATAGGTCCAGTGGAAAAGCCTTGTAGTGTACTGTGAATACCCCTTTCGATGAAGCGACGCATGGGAAGTATCCTGTGATTATTTTTATTTACAAAGGGAATATTCTTAACGACATTAAAATTATGAGAGTCGCCACGCCGTTTTAATTAAAGCCAAAACATTGAAAAAAGCATTTTTAATGGGTTCGGGGGTCAAATTACAACAAGAGAAGAATATTGAACGTTATCACTCCTATTGCCCGAATTGATCGGTCTTTCTATCATGATGAATGTGTTAGTAGTGTGTTAGTGATTTAGACCGGATCCGAAGATTGCCTACGTTCCTCTCAATGTGAGAAGCTCAGGTCAGCGTAGTTCGCAGAGAATTAGAATAGGCAGAAGAATCGGGATCATGCATAATGAGGGGGAATTACCTAAAGATTAGGGTTTAGAAGTAGTTCCTAGATCATCCTCGGGTTGATGAACCCTCAATCATCATCGGCTATGAAATAACATGTAATTATGAAGATCGCAACCCTAAATATAGCATAAATAAGGTTTTAATCTATGAACACGAAGAACATGCGAAGAACATATATGAACATGCAAAGCTCATGAAGAAACTATGAATAAACATGCAAGAACATGAATATTAAAGATCTACATTAGAAATAATGCAAGAACGTGAAGAAATAGTTAGAAAACTTACCTATGTTGGCAAGAAATAAACCTTGATCTTCTTGAGTGTTTGAATGCTTTATTAGGGAGAAAATTGTGTTTAAGAACTCTAAAATTCGGACTTAGAGCTCTCAAAATCCGGGCCCTTAAACCAATAGCATGGAGTTGGTTTATATAGTAAACTGAGGGGAAGATCTGATGGTCCAGATCATCCGGCGCAAGGTTGGCCGCTGTGAATACCCCTTTCCGATGAAGCGACGCATGGGAAGTATCTTGTGATTATTTTTATTTACAAAAGGAATATTCTTAACGACATTAAAATTATGAGAGTCGCCACGCCGTTTTAATTAAAGCCAAAACATTGAAAAAAGCATGTTTAATGGGTTCGGGGGTCAAATTACAACAAGAGAAGAATATTGGACGTTATCACTCCTATTGCCCGAATGATCGGTCTTTCTATCATGATGAATGTGTTAGTAGTGTGTTAGTGTTTGAGACCGGATCCGAAGATTGCCTACGTTCCTCTCAATATGAGAAGCTCAGGTCAGCGTAGTTCGCAGAGAATTAGAATAGGCAGAAGAATCGGGATCATGCATAATGAAGGGGAATTACCTAAAGATTAGGGTTTAGAAGTAGTTCCTAGATCATCCTCGGGTTGATGAACCCTCGATCATCATCGGCTATGAAATAACATGTAATTATGAAGATCGCAACCCTAAATATAGCATAAATAAGGTTTTAATCTATGAACATGAAGAACATGCGAAGAACATATATGAACATATGAATAAACTTGCAAAGAATATGAAGAAACTATGAATAAACATGTACGAACATGAATATAAAAGATCTACATTAAGAATAATGCAAGAACACGAAGAAAAAGTTAGAAAACTTACCTATGTTGGCAAGAAATAAACCTTGATCTTCTTGGAGGTTTGAATGCTAATTAGAGAGCAAAATTGTGTTTAAGAACTCTCAAATTCGGATCCCCCTAAACCAATAGCATGGGGTTGGTTTATATAGTAAACTGAGGGGAAGATCTGATGGTCCAGATCATCCGGGGCGGATGTGGCCGCGTGGCCAATATTGAGGGCGGCGGCGAAAGTGGCCGCGTGGCCAATATTGAGGGCGGCGGCGAAAGTGGCCGCGTGGCCATCGTTGCGCGCTGACTTGAAATTCAAGCTAGGGTTTTACTGTTCATACAAGGCAACCTTAAATGTCCATATTTAATGTTTTCTAGAACATTGAGCTATTTTTGGGAATCTGGGACAAGTCTTTGCAAGGTTTCTAATTCCTATAAAGTCCTTGTATATTTGGGAAAGCCCTAATAAACTCATTTTCAGGTCGGGTACTAACAGTAGCCCCTCGGCGACGCTTCTTGCAAGGCAATGTGGGGTCGACGATAAGAGAAGAATCCGTCTGAAACATGAGTTTCAAAACAGATGAAAGGTAAGGGAACGGCTGGACCTTGACAGGCGACCTACGTATCCGCGAGGGAATCAAGCCAAACGTAGTTCAAATCTGATGGGGAAATTGGGAATGATTTGTCCTCTTATGGGGAGCAACGTCTTCTGCTGGGGAAAATGCACCTGCTGGGGATGAGAGATGACCGCGTCGGTCGGGTGGCTGAACCTTTTCAGGTTTCCTACGTATCCTCCGAGGAATCAAGCCAGTCGTAGTTCAGAGACATTGGGAAAGACGAGACATCGAACTTCTACTGTGGATAATAAACCTACGGATACTATCTTGTATGAAGAACGAACATTCGTAAGCAATGAAGTTATTTGGGAAAATTAAAGACTACGTTGTCTAAATAATCCCAAGATGGAATGGTAAACACAATCAAGATCGCCGGGGTTCCTGCCGATCGCGCTAAAGTAATAGATAATGGATCTCTCACGAACAGAAACGCCGAGGCTTCTGTCAACCACGATTGATCTAGGATGCATATGTCATAGAGGCGCCGAAGTCTCTACAATCATACGAATCCTAAAATAGATGCTGGATCGCTCGCAAACAGAAACGCCGAGGCTTCTGCCCATCGCGATCGATCTAGGATGCGTATGTCATAGAGGCGCCGAAGTCTCTACAACCATACGAATCCTAAGCAAATATTAAGAAGTGCTAAAATAATAGATGCTGGATCTCTCGCAAACAGAAATGCCGAGGCTTCTGCCCATTGCGATCGATCTAGGATGCGTATGTCATAGAGGCGCCGAAGTCTCTACAACCATCCGAATCCTAAGCAAATATTAGGAAGTGCTAAAATAATAGATGCTGGATCTCTCGCAAACAGAAACGCCGAGGCTTCTGCCCATCGCGGTCGATCTAGGATGCGTATGTCATAGAGGCGCCGAAGTCTCTACAACCATACGAATCCTAAGCAAATATTAGGAAGTGCTAAAATAATAGATGCTGGATCTCTCGCAAACAGAAACGCCGAGGCTTCTGCCCATTGCGATTGATCTAGGATGCGTATGTCATAGAGGCGCCGAAGTCTCTACAACCATACGAATCCTAAGCAAATATTAGGAAGTACTAAAATAATAGATGCTGGATCTCTCGCAAACAGAAACGCCGAGGCTTCTGCCCATTGCGATCGATCTAGGATGCGTATGTCATAGAGGCGCCGAAGTCTCTACAACCATACAAATCCTAAGCAAATATTAGGAAGTGCTAAAATAATAGATGCTGGATCTCTCGCAAACAGAAACGCCGAGGCTTCTGCCTATCGCGATCGATCTAGGATGCGTATGTCATACAGGCGCCGAAGTCTCTACAACCATACGAATCCTAAGCAAATATTAGGAAGTGCTAAAATAATAGATGCTGGATCTCTCGCAAACAGAAACGCCGAGGCTTCTGCCCATTGCGATCGATCTAGGATGCGTATGTCATAGAGGCGCCGAAGTCTCTACAACCATACGAATCCTAAGCAAATATTAGGAAGTGCTAAAATAATAGATGCTGGATCTCTCGCAAACAGAAACGCCGAGGCTTCTGCCCATCGCGATCGATCTAGGATGCGTATGTCATAGAGGCGCCGAAGTCTCTACAACCATACGAATTCTAAGCAAATATTAGGAAGTGCTAAAATAATAGATGCTGGATCTCTCGCAAATAGAAACGCCGAGGCTTCTGCCCATTGCGATCGATCTAGGATGCATATGTCATAGAGGCGCCGAAGTCTTTACAACCATACGAATCCTAAGCAAATATTTGGTGAAGAATGGAAATTTTAAGGGGCTTTCCGTTCCCAAAGGTATCGAATATCAGTCAAAACAGCGCTAAGGGCACATAAAATGAATCAAAGGGGAATGTACTAGGGGTAAAACTGAAATTTTGCATGTGGAGGCAAAGATGATGGATTGTTATGAAGTCGCAAACGGGATGAACTCTCGGGGAGTCACAAAGGTGATAGACTCTCGGGGAATCGCAGAAGTGATGGACTCTTGGGGAGTCGTAAAGGTGATGGACTCTCGGGGAGTCGCCAAGGTAAAGGACTCTTTGGTGAGCAAAGGACGACCACGGAAAGCGTAATGTTTGGGATCCGCTTACCCTAAATTAGGAGGAATACATAATATGAGGCTACGAACCATTAAGATGAAGGTATTAGGTAAGGGACATTTTGGTTGGTTTCTTAGGTTAGGACCTAAGGCTTCTAAGGAAAGGGGATGGGTAGCCTCTTAGCCTTGAGATAAGGATGCAAAAGATGTTATGGTTATTTAGACTTGAGATTGTGTCTTGGATACAATGTGGGTTTCCTAGGCTTACGGGCTAGGGTTTGGAGAGAATGCGACTGCCTAGGCTCGAGGCTAGGGTTCAGAGAGAATATGGAAAGGCTATTATATCCTAGGCATAAGACTAGCGGGGGATTGAGATTATAAATTTCCTAGGTTTCGAGACTAGGGTTTCGAGAATTTGGAAAGGATGTTGCACACAGGGCTTTAGAAATTCCCTAGAACTTGGGCTAGGGTGAAAGGGGATGGTGCTTCCTAGGCTTGAGACTAGGGTTTGGAGAGAATGCAGATTCCTAGGTTTGGGGCTAGGGTTTGGAGAGGTTGAGGTTTGGGAACTTCCTAGATGTTAGGGTTTCGAACAAGGGTTTGGAAACTGGTGTTTAAGGACCATGACTCTCCTAGGTTTGGGACTAGGGTTTAGAAATATCCTAGGCTTCGCGGCTAGGACTTGGAGTTGTGGTAGGTTCAGAGGTTGCAAAGGCGTTGGCTTTAGACCTAAGGCTGGGAGTTGAAAGGGTTGTGACTTCCTAGGCTTGAGACCATGGACCGTTGGGAAGAGGGATTGCTTGTGTGGAAGGTCCACTAAGCTTGATGTTAGGGTTCACCATTTTCCGGGATTGGTGACTATGGCTTGGAAAGGTTCATGGTAACCTAGGCTTTAGGCTAGGTTTTAAGGCTAAGGACTGTAAACTTCCTACGTTTTGAGACTAAGGTGAAGGAGTTTCCTAGGTATAGGACTGGGGTTTGAAGGGAATGTTGGATCCTAGGCTTGATGATAGAGTTTAAAGAGGATAATTTCTACCTAGCCTTGAGACTAGGGCTTTAGAAAGAGTGCGACTACCTAGGCTTGAGGCTAGGGTTTAGATCGAATGCGACTACCTAGGCTCGAGGCTAGGGTTTAGAGCGAATGCGACTACCTAGGCTCGAGGCTAGGGTTTGGAGCGAATGCGACTACCTAGGCTCGAGGCTAGGGTTTGGAAAGAGTGCGACTACCTAAGCTTGAGGCTAGGGTTGATTGAGTTTTGGACAGGGCATTATATCCTAGGTTTTGGACTAGGGTTCAATAAAACGGAGAATTGAGATTGTAAATTTCCTAGGTTTCGAGACTAGGGTTTCGGGAATTTGGAAATGATGTTGCATACGGGGCTTTGGAAATTCCCTAGAATTTGGGCTAGGGTTAAAGGGGATGTTGTGGTTTCCTAGGCTTAAGGATATGGTTTAGATAGGATATGTGACTACCTAGGATCAAGGCTAGGGTTTAGGAAGGGTGTAACTACCTAGGATCAAGGCTAGGGTTTAAGAAGGATGTAACTTCCTAGGCTTTAGGCTAGGGTTTGAAAGGATGTAATTACCTAGGCTTGAGGCTAGGGTTCATAGAGAATGATATGACTACCTAGGCTCGAGGCTAGGGTTTAGAGAGAATACATGACTACCTAGGATCAAGGCTAGGGTTTAGGAAGGGTGTAAATACCTAGGCTCTAAGGTAGGGTTTGGAAGGGATGTAACTACGTAGGCTCGGGGCTAGGGTTTAGGAAGGATGTAATTACCTAGGCTTGAGGCTAGGGTTCAGAGAGAATGATATGACTACCTAGGCTTGAGGCTAGGGTTTAGAGAATGTGTTTACCTAGGTTTAAGGCTAGGGTTTGGAGACCGAAAGCATTTGAAGGTTTGTCTTGGTTTAGACTGAGCAAGTTTGAGGTCTAAGAGTGTTGCGGTTTGGGGCAAATAAGCTTGATACCTCGTGGTTGGATAGGCTCGATAGATTAGACCTAGGCTAAAGTTCTAGGGTTTAGCTAGGGTAAGACTCAGACATGTGTTGAGGAGACCGGGGCCTAATGGAATGGTAGGCGTGAGATCTAGGAGATCGAAGGCTAGGCAGGGTAGCGTTGGAACATAAGGCTTTCAAGCGGGTAAGTCTTTTGTCCTAGAGAAGCCGCGTTATGGGTTAGGACCAAGCAGGCTTGAGGTCGGCCAAGGAGCAACGGATTGGGATTGGATGATCCTAGTACCTAATACGCATGTCGGGCTTGGATCCTAGAGCGTTTGAAAGTCTAGGCTAGGTGCGAACCATAAGTGCGGGAAGTGGTTTTGGATATATGACCACGTTGGCGCTTTAGGTAAATGGATCGAGTGTCCAAGACTTTGCTTTGAGTACAATAGTGTGCCTAACAGGATTGGGTATGCTTGGGACTTAATTTTGCCTTGGAGGTCATGCGTGTGACTAAGCTCGTTTGGCAATTTCGAAGGTAGGTTAGGGATGGGACCAAAGGTGTTTAAGGACATGGGTTTTAACCTGATGGGTATTGAGATCCCTATAGTATGGCGTGGTGCGCAGGAGATCCTATGTACTTGAGCAAGGTTTGAGATTTGGACTCGTTGGGGGAGCGATGTTTGAAATCCATGGAGTTCAAGGGTGGACCTTATAGGTGGCGAGGTTTGGACTCGGCTTGGATTAAGTAGGTTAGAGTCCTTAAGGGGTTGAAGGTCAGACTAGGAAGTCTTTTGAGGCTAATGGGTGACACTAGGTTGGTACTTGGTAGGTTTAAGAGTGGTAGGGCCATGGCTTGGACATGACGGGAGTCGGGAGACGTAGATGTTGTCGCTTTTAGTCGGACCAAGTAGGCTTGGGAATTACAGAGTCCAAAGGGTGGAGATGTAAGGTGAGAGACCTAAAGGGTAGAAAGTCTTGTGACCTAAAGGTTTAGGGGTTGAGGCCTAAGGTATGGATCAGATATTCTAGAGACCTAAAAGGTA
Source organism: Campanula takesimana (assembly GCA_026119855.1). NCBI lineage: Eukaryota > Viridiplantae > Streptophyta > Magnoliopsida > Asterales > Campanulaceae > Campanula > Campanula takesimana. Next base: position 430,949 of record JAOWBW010000640.1, on the reverse strand, counting down.
GGTGTTTGGTAGACTCGAATGGTCTTGGGCCCTCAGGGCTCGCTCCACAGGTTAGACTATGGGTGGACCTTAGAAGTTGGACCGAGGAGGATAAGAGAGCTATGGCTTAGACAGGGTAAGGACGAGTATGTGTTGGTAGGTTTGAGATCTAGGAGATCGGGTAGGCTCGGGACCAGTAGGTTCGGGACCTAATGGGTCATTATAAGGATTTGGCTTTGGTTAACTAGTTTAAGGTCTGAAGTTTTGGGTAGAAGGTTTGAGGCCGAAGGGGTCATGCTACGAACTTGCGGAAGGTCGAGCTAAGAGGTTATGATGTAACCTAGGTAAGACTCACCGGGTAGGTTTGGGGCCTAGGTAAGACTGATCGGGTAGGCTCGGGACCTGGAGAGTTTATGGTGTAACTTAGGCAAGACTGACCGGGTAGGCTTGGGACCTAAGGTTTTGAACTAGGTAGGTTGGGACCTAAGGGTATCCTATTGTGTAGGAAATAGGGTGAAGGACCGAGTCAACTCAAGAATCACGGAGATGGGTCTCAGATGGATCGATGATGTTTTTACAATTTTGTGGAGACCGAGCGTGCGGGTTTATAAACAAAGTGTCGGGGAGGAGAAAACTTTATGAAAGTGTTATGATCTTATACAGATGCCTTATAATTAATTATGATTCTAATCAATCCAAATAGGTCGTCGCGTTCCGAGTTTGACGATGAGGGGTGCCCTTCTTCTAAGTGTATCCTTGTTGACGCCTCGGTATTCTCTGGGAAACCACATAGTCGACCCTTTCTGTTGGGGAAGCCCCAGTTCGATAAGGGTGTAGAGAGGGGTATCCTACCTCCTTTAAGACGCACCCTTTTTTCTGCCTAGACCGCCCTTTCGGGTTTTCAATCTAGCGGGCATCTCTTTTGCGTCATCTCCTCTTTTTTTTTTTTTTTTTTTTTTTTTTTTTGAAAATCATTCAGTCGACTCAAAAAAGGAAAAATAATTGTTTAAACATGCGGGGGCATTTTGGTGAGAGTAAGAGAGAGAGAGAGATAGTACTCACATTTTGACTCTTTGAGCAACTGAGGGTATATATGTACAAAAGGGAGGAAGCCCCTGCTTTGACAGAAAGTAAGTGTTTAGCTCTTTCCTAGATTGTAGAACGGAAGACTTGTCGAGACATTTGAAAATTGTTTTATTCAAGATTCTCATTTGATTGCTCGAGAATGGACCTCGTTGATTAGTTAATGAGTTATGGTTAATTGGTAAACAAGTAGCCTCAAATTAATAAATGTTTTGATCAATTGTGAGTGAAGAAGTCAGGAGTAGAAATATGGGGGAAGAGAGAAGAGAAAGAAAATTGGCTCGAGGTGGGTTGTGTATATTTTGGACCGAACCGGGAGGTTGCCTACGTTCTCCTCAAGGTGAGGAGCTCAGGTCCGCGTAGTTCGGGGAAGGCCCGGATGATGATAAAGTTGGGGTTTGAGTATGAGGTTCATTTGTCGCGATAGGTTACTCCGTTGTAGCTTGTTTCTTTGGATTGCTTCATTGCAGCTCATTGCGGTGGATTGCTCCATTGTAGTTGTCATGGCTGCTGCAACCGCGTTAATCTTCTTTGTAGGGAAAGAAAGAAAAATAGAACATTTGAAGTGAAAATAAAATGGGACTTTTACTTTTTTATGGTGATAGCCCCTTCTATTTTTCTTTATTTTTTTTTTATTTTATCTCTTTGTGCACACCCTTTTTTTTGCCTAGGCCGCCCTTTCGGGTTTTCAACCTAGCGGGCTTCTTTTTGTGCGATGCTCTAACTTTTGCCTAGGTCGCCCTTTTGGGTTTCATCCTAGCGAGCCGTATATTTTTTTTTTTTTATATTTGTACATGAAACATTGGGCAAGACAAGCCCCTAGTTTGCTTTCGCCTCTTTCGATTGTAAGGTAGCTTCCTTATAGTTCAAGCGGCCTTTTGCTGGCGGTGGGCATCCTAGCCCCTTGATTTTCTCCGGTAGATCTCCATTGGATTATCACGTGCACCAATTAATGGCATGAATGACTTCGTGCACTTGTCTTACATTTGCGATGGAATAAGGACAACCCCAGTGTAACGGCATGTAGTACTCATGAAGGGAACAAACCAACCCTTTAAATTGTGGCAGCATGGATGTCTATTTGATGATGAGCAACCGCAATCCATTTCTTTGTCACGACCTTATAAAAAGGGGTCTAATGGTGGGATGAGAGGTGTATAAGGATAGTGTATGGGGGAAGGTGTATATAGAGAGTGTACATGAAGTGTGTACCAGGGGTGAGTGTATAGAGAGAGTGTATGGGGGTAGAATGTAGAGAGAAGGGAAAGTGATTCGTTCATCCCAATTGATCGAAGCATTTGTTATTTTGAGATTAATCGTTTACTTAGTTATGTGAATGGTTTGTGGGTCCATTTACCTTTTAATGAGTCGTCATTAATGATTAAGATTAAGATTAATTCATCATATAAAGATATAGCAATCAAGTTAAAATGGTGAATAAGACAATTTTCATGGAATTGATTTATGCAAGATTATGTCTCAAGTCTAGAGAGAAAAGAAATAAAGACTCTTTTATTGGAACTAAAATATTTAAACTGACTAGTCCGGGGTGGACTTTTACTAAAGAAACAAAAATCGTCCAAGGTGGACTTTTGACTAAGGACACTCTAGAACCTACGAAGACTGAATGATCATTTTTTTTTATTATTTAAAGGAGGTAGCCCCAACTTCCTCTTTTGCCCATGCCCATGTATTCCGTTGGCGGGTGATGACTCCGCTGTTAATGAGGCTTTGAATCTTTCTCCTCAATTGGAGGCAATCTTCGGTGTCATGCCCAATGTACTGGTGGTATTGGCAGTGTTTGGAGGGATCCAAGCCTTGCTTCACCTTACTTGGTTCATAATTGAACAAAGGAGACAACTTGCCGGCTTGAACTAGACTTTTGAAGAGTTTGCCCAAGTCGTCGAATTCGCGCTCGTCCTTCCTTTCACGAACTGTCTTTGAGGGTGATTTAGGTACCGGCACCCCTTGTTGATGAGTAGTCATAGGAGGCATCCCGACGGGGACAGTCTGTGGCGGCCCATACATTTGAGGAGCGTACGGGTGTTGACATTGAGCAAGAGGGAGAACTCGACTGAGGTAATCATAAACGCCACGAATGTCAGACAAATGGCGCCTCTCGATATCTCTTAGGGTCTTATGCATCTCCTTCTGAAAGTGTGTTGCTTGCTCGTTGAGAATGGCCTTAAAGTGGATTGCTTGTTCATCGAGGATGGCTTCGAAGTGGGATGCTTGCTTACTGAGAGCAGTACCGGTGTAGAGGATTGTCTCGGGATCTTGGGTAGCAGCTTCAGTTGCAACTTCGATGTTCCTTGCAGCCGACATGATGCAGAACTCTATGTCATGAAAGAATTAGATTCGTATTTAATGATAAGGCATCGTTTTAAAAATCATTTTTTGGAAAAGAGTCGGTCTCCACATTTTTGAAATGCATTTTGGTAAAAAATTGAAAGTTTGACCGGGCCGAAGTTGCCTACGTTCCCCTTATCATGAGGGAGAGGTCCCACACAATAAGAGTCTCAGGTCGCCGTAGTTCGAATCAAGTTAGACTTTTTAAAAAGACGTGAGAGGTGACCATAAGGGTCAATTTGATAGAGTCTTTTTAAGATAAAGAGCGATCTTGAGGTCAAAAGCAGGAGATGACTCGGTCCTTAGTCAAGCATGGGTGAGGAAGACCTATAGGAGTTGGTTTTGATTGAGTCGGGTATGGTTTGACTTATGGTTTGACCTAAGGATTGATAATGGTGGGTTGACCTAGATGGGTAATGGATAGGTCGACCTAAATGAGAAGGGTTGGATTGACCTATATGGTGAATGAATCAAGATAGCGGGTTGTAGCGGGTTGCCTATGGGATGATCTAAGTGGGATAAACATGGTTTGACCTAAGCGGGTCGAATGTGAGTTGGTTGACCTATTCGGGTTGGTTGACCTAGGGAGGTCGGTATATAGATTCAAGACGGGCAAGTCGACTTAAGCGGGCCAAGGATTGACCTAGATGGGTCAAAGGTAAAGGGGTAGTTTTAACCTAAGACGGACGAGTTGACCTAGATGGGTCGAGGATGGTGTGTGGACCTAAACGGGTCGAGACGGGTTGACCTAGGTTGGTATGGACAACGGTGGGTCAAATAATGACCTAGGTGGGTCAGGATGACGGTTTGACCTAAGCGGGTTAAGGTCAAAGGTAATTGGGTTCACCTATGGGACCAAAGATTGACCTAAGAGGTCAATAGCGGATAAGGTTGACCTAAGGGTCAGAGGTTGACTTAAGAAGTCGAAAGGTGATTGGGTTGACTTAGGGAGTCAAAGGTTGACCTCAGAGGTCAAAGGCGGATAAGGTTGACCTAAGTGGTCAAAGGTTGACCTAAGAGATCGAGGGGTGATAAAGTTGACCTAAGGGGTCCAAGGTTTGACCTAGGGGTCAAAGGTTGACCTAAGGGGGTCAAGAGCGGAGAAAGTTGACCTAGTGGGTCAAAGGTTGACCTAAGGGGGTCAAGAGCGGAGAAGGTTGACCTAGGGGTCAAAGGTTGACCTAAGGGGGTCAAGAGCGGAGAAAGTTGACCTAGGGGGTCAAAGGTTGACCTAAGAGGTTAAAAGACAAATGAGGTTGACCTAGGGGTCAAAGGTTGACTTAAACGGATAAGATTGACCTAAGGGGTCAAAGGTTGACCTAAGGGGGTCAAGAGCGGAGAAGGTTCACCTAGGGGTCAAAGGTTGACCTAAGGGGGTCAAGAGCGGAGAAAGTTGACCTAGGGGGTCAAAGGTTGACCTAAGGGGGGTCAAGAGCGGAGAAGGTTGACCAAGGGGTCAAAGGTTGACCTAAGGGGGTCAAGAGCGGAGAAAGTTGACCTAGGGGGTCAAAGGTTGACCTAGGAGGTTAAAGGTTCAGAGGGTTGACCTAGGCGGTCAAAGGTTGACCTAGGGGGCCAAAGGTTGAGAAGGTTGACCTAGGCGGTCAAAGGTTGACCTAGGAGGTCAACAGTTGACCTAAGGGGTCAAAGGCGGATAAGGTTGACCTAGGCGGTCAAAGGTTGACCTAAGAGGTCAACGGTTGACCTAAGGGGTCAAAGGCGGATAAGGTTGACCTAGGAGGTCAAAAGTTGGTAAGGGTTGACCTAGGGGGTCAAAGGTTGAGAAGGATTTTGACCGAAGCGGGTCGAGATGAAGGGTAGGCCCAAATGGATCGCAATGATGGGTAGGTAACCTAGATAGGCCAAGATGAGAAATTTTGATAGATGGCCCAAGGGGTGAGCGATGGACCTTAGAGGTCGTCTAGATGCAATGCACATTTTATTTTGCGAAAAGTTTTGCATTTATTTACATCCTAAATGGTTGGTCTAAGGAGTGTCCTAATCTCTATGTGTGGGTTGACACGGGTAAGGTAAAAGGTTCCCACCGCTCGCGGAACGTACACGGTGAGTGGAGTAGACGAGTGACTCGAAAAGAGGGCGGCAGTAGCGCACAAATTCCTGCACATCGAATACTCCGGGTAATGGGGACATGTGCAGTGCTGACACGGACTAGTGGTAGTGTGTGGTAAAAAACTAATTCTTTTTTAAGGAGAAAAGAGAGAAGTTTTGAATGTTTGAATGATGCTATGCAATGCAATGCAGGAGAAGGAAAATAATGTACAAGGGAGCATAGCAGAGTTTTGTTTGACCCTAATACTAAGACGAAAATAACAAAGGTACAAGGATACAAGGTATATACCAAGTACAAGTATCAACAAAGTACAAGTATTAACATTGCGGGGTGCACGGGTGCATGTGTAAACATGGCAAGTATGTGAGATGTATGTATAAACATGGCAAGTGTGTGCATGTGTAAACATGGCAAGTGTGTGTAGGGTGCATGTGTAAACATGGCAAGTGTGTGAGGTGCATGTGTAAACATGGCCAGTGTGTGTGAGGTGCACGTGTAAACATGGCAAGTGTGTGCATGTGTAAACATGGCAAGTGTGTGCATGTGTAAACATGGCAAGTGTGTGCATGTGTGAACATGGCAAGTGTGTGTAGGGTGCATGTGTAAACATGGCAGGTGTGTGTAGGGTGCATGTGTATACATGGCAGGTGTGTGCATGTATAAACATGGCAGGTGTGTGCATGTGTAAACATGGCAAGTGTTTGTAGGGTGCATGTGTAAACATGGCAGGTGTGTGTAGGGTGCATGTGTAAACATGGCAGGTGTGTGTAGGGTGCATGTGTATACATGGCAGGTGTGTGCATGTATAAACATGGCAGGTGTGTGCATGTGTAAACATGGCAAGTGTGTGTAGGGTGCATGTGTAAACATGGCAGGTGTGTGTAGGGTGCATGTGTAAACATGGAAAGTGTGTGCATGTGTAAACATGGCAGGTGTGTGCATGTGTAAACATGGCAGGTGTGTGCATGTGTAAACATGGCATGTGTGTGCATGCGTAAACATGGCAAGCATCATGATGTGACAAAAGTTAGACCCACTAAGTTTGAAAAAGTTTCAAAGCAGTCCCCAGCAGAGTCGCCACTGTGAATACCCCTTTCCGATGAAGCGACGCATGGGAAGTATCTTGTGATTATTTTTATTTACAAAGGGAATATTCTTAACGACATTAAAATTATGAGAGTCGCCACGCCGTTTTAATTAAAGCCAAAACATTGAAAAAAGCATGTTTAATGGGTTCGGGGGTCAAATTACAACAAGAGAAGAATATTGGACGTTATCACTCCTATTGCCCGAATGATCGGTCTTTCTATCATGATGAATGTGTTAGTAGTGTGTTAGTGTTTGAGACCGGATCCGAAGATTGCCTACGTTCCTCTCAATGTGAGAAGCTCAGGTCAGCGTAGTTCGCAGAGAATTAGAATAGGCAGAAGAATCGGGATCATGCATAATGAAGGGGAATTACCTAAAGATTAGGGTTTAGAAGTAGTTCCTAGATCATCCTCGGGTTGATGAACCCTCGATCATCATCGGCTATGAAATAACATGTAATTATGAAGATCGCAACCCTAAATATAGCATAAATAAGGTTTTAATCTATGAACATGAAGAACATGCGAAGAACATATATGAACATATGAATAAACTTGCAAAGAATATGAAGAAACTATGAATAAACATGTACGAACATGAATATAAAAGATCTACATTAAGAATAATGCAAGAACACGAAGAAAAAGTTAGAAAACTTACCTATGTTGGCAAGAAATAAACCTTGATCTTCTTGGAGGTTTGAATGCTAATTAGAGAGCAAAATTGTGTTTAAGAACTCTCAAATTCGGATCCCCCTAAACCAATAGCATGGGGTTGGTTTATATAGTAAACTGAGGGGAAGATCTGATGGTCCAGATCATCCGGGGCGGATGTGGCCGCGTGGCCAATATTGAGGGCGGCGGCGAAAGTGGCCGCGTGGCCAATATTGAGGGCGGCGGCGAAAGTGGCCGCGTGGCCATCGTTGCGCGCTGACTTGAAATTCAAGCTAGGGTTTTACTGTTCATACAAGGCAACCTTAAATGTCCATATTTAATGTTTTCTAGAACATTGAGCTATTTTTGGGAATCCGGGACAAGTCTTTGCAAGGTTTCTAATTCCTATAAAGTCCTTGTATATTTGGGAAAGCCCTAATAAACTCATTTTCAGGTCGGGTACTAACAGCCGCCTGGCCATTGTTGAAGCCGGTTACAAGAGTGGCCGCGTGGCCAAGATCAACGCGGAGCAATGTTGGCCGCGTGGCCAAGGCTGCCGGCAGACTTGATTCTTAAGCTAGGGTTTCTGCATGGTTTTAAGGAAACCATTTATTACCTAATTTGATAGATTTTTCCATAAATGAGATATTTTGGGAATCCGGGACAAGTCTTTGCAAGGTTTCTAATTCCTATAAAGTCCTTGTATTTTTGGGAAAGTCCTAATAAACTCATTTTCAGGTCGGGTACTAACAGTAGCCCCTCGGAGACGCTTCTTGCAAGGCAATGTGGGGTCGACGATAAAAGAAGGATCCGTCTGAAACATGAGTTTCAAAACAGAGGAAAGGTAAGGGAACGGCTGGACCTTGACAGGCGACCTACGTATCCGCGGGGGAATCAAGCCAAACGTAGTTCAAATCTGATGGGAAATTGGGAATAACTGTCCACTTGTGGGGAGCAACATCTTCTGCTGGGGAAAATGCACCTACTGGGGATGAGAGATGACCGCGTTGGTCAGGTGGCTGAACCTTTTCAGGTTTCCTACGTATCCTCCGAGAAATCAAGCCGGTCGTAGTTCAGAGATCTACTGGGGATAAAACGAGATATCGGACTCCTGCTAGGGATAATAAACCTACGGGCACTATCCTGTACGAAGCACGAATCATTCGTAAGCAATGAAGTTATTTGGGAAAATTAAAGACTACATTGTCTAAATAGTCCCAAGTTGGAATGGTAAACGCAATCAGGATCGCCAGGGTTCCTGCCAATCGCGCTAAAGTAATAGATGTCGGATCTCTCGCGAACAGAAAACGCCGAGGCTTCTGCCAACCACGATCGATTCTAGGATGCGTATGTTATAGATGCGCCGAAGTCTCTACAACCATACGAATCTTAATAATAGATGCTGGATCTCTCGCAAACAGAAACGCCGAGGCTTCTGCCAATTACGATTGATAAAGGATGGTATGTCATAGAGGCGCCGAAGTCCCTACAATCATACGAATCCTAATAATAGATGCTGGATCTTTCGCAAATAGAAACGCCGAGGCTTCTGCCAATTACGATTGATCTAGGATACGCATGTCATAGAGGCGCCAAAGTCTCTACAATCACGTAAATCCTAAGCAAATATTTGGTAAAGAATGGAAATTTTAAGGGGCTTTCCGTACCCAAAGGTAACGAATATCAGTCAAAGTAGTGCTAAGGGCATTTAAAATGAATTAAAGGGAAAAGATCAAGGGCAAAAATGGAATTTTTTCTGAAGGGACAAGGTTGGCCGCGTGGCCAAAGTTACTGAATGGCAATAGTGGCCGCGTGGCCAAGGCCGCTGAGTGGTCAGATCTCCTTCACGCGGATTGCTGATCTGACGGCTGGGGTTGCACGGGCGAAAGTGACCGCGTGGCCAAGGTAGCCGGCGGGCTGACTCTTGGTCACATCACCAGAAACCTTCCCTCTTCTTCTTCTTTTCTTCTTTCTTCTTCTTCCTTCCTCCATTGACGAGTTAGAGTGAGAAAATTGAGTTTTTAGAGAGAGAAAGCTCAGATTTTGATAATTTCGAAGCCTTCATTTCACACATCTCTTGGAGCTATGGCGGATTGGATCAATGAGGCATTATTTAGAGATTTTCCGGGCCATGGTGGGTATATGATTCCACAACAAGAGCAACAAGGAGAGGGGCACGGTAATGCTCAGGGCGCAGGGAATGTCGGGGCTGATCCAGGAGCGGGCTTTGAAGCGGCGCCCTTGATTCCACGGGGCGGTTTGAGACCACGAGCCGCGACTCGGAATTATCGCGATAATCTGCTGCGGTCCACGTTCGACCAAGATTACGATTTTTACATCGACTCTGAGCGTCATTGGTCGATGGGGCTTCCGGAGACGCGAGAGGTAAATTTCGAATTTTCATTCCTCCCCTTCTCGCACATTTGTATGTTTTATGCACATAATATGAAATGCTAGAATAATGGAATGTTAAAATTTAAATTGCTGGAATTGTAAATTGCTAGAATGGTAACATACCTGTGCTGTGTTTACCTGCAGAGGATCAAGGCTCGTGGGTCCACAGTGACTGTGGGCAAACTGTGGGCGTCCCTGCCGGAGGGACCGGGCGGTTTGCGTGCTCGGATCGAGGCTATGGGCTTTGGCCCATTTTTGACAGTGTCCGCATGGTCGGGGCTACCCTGAAGGTGGCAGCGGTGATAGAGGTGTGCCGGGAGTTCTGGTGGGATACCACCCATACTTTCCACTTTAGTTGGGGAGAGATTACCATCACGCCGACGGATTTCGCGGCCATCACAGGGTTGAGGTTTACCGGTACCCCTTTGCCTTTTGATGAGAGCTTGGCGGAGCGGCGGGACTATAGACAGGCTCTGCTGGGAGTCGACACCGACCTGGGAGGAGGTGTCAAGGGTTATGGAGTGGAGGCCGGGAAGGTAAATCGCTTGGTGGAGGTGGCTATTGAGGTCTTTAGTAAGGGGGAATATGATTTGGATTGCTTGGTCCGGCTGTTCTTATGGTACAGCTTTTCGGAGATTTTGTTTCCCAGTGGGGCTACTGTCTGCCGGTACTCACTGTTAGGGGCTTTTGTGGACTTGGACCTAGTCGGTGGGATTTCTTGGGGTGGAGCCGGTTTGGCTGAGATTTACCGGGCTTTGGACCATTGCTCGAGGGCTAGCTCGTCGGTCTTTGACGGGTTCCAGTTCGCCTTTGAGGTATACTCTCGACTACCCTTCTTTTCACTTGTTGAGATTTCTGTTCTATTTTTTGGTCTGAAATATCTCTCTTATTACATGTACAGGCTTGGGTGTACGAGGTCTTCGGTGTCGCCCCTTTTCAGTTGGTGATGAGTGTTAACAAGGTTGTTCCCATCATGTCGTATTGGTGCAAGGGCAACAGGGCTCCTTCCCGCAGAAACCGGGACAGGAAGACAGTAGATGCTGCTGATCTGAGGAGGGTGTTCGCGATGTCTGAGCCCATCGGGGGTTAGATTTTACCCATGGAGCCCGGCCAATGAGGCTTCGGTGGGTCCCTTTGTAGTGGAGTTGAACGCTTCTAGGGTTTTGCTTGTGGGTCTCACCGGGGAGGCCATGTATCTTGGGGAGAGGGTGGTTCGTCAGCACAGGGCTGGTGCGTTACCGTGGGCTCCTTACGACCCTCCTCGGGATATGCTCCGTCCTGCGAGGTTGGCGACTTTCTTGGCTCCCACTCCGGCAGAGCATTACAGGGGGGGTGATGATTATGCTGGCTATGTACGGACGCGGCTGGTCAGTCCACAGGTACGGGCTAGGATGTTGTCTGGAGAGGGGTCGAGCTCGGCCCGTTATGTTGGTCGGAGTCGGCCTTTGGTTGACATGCCCCTTCGCTCGAGTAGCGTGAGAGTGATGAGGGGTGGCCGGGAGGTGGAGCTTAGCTTGGAGCCGATTGATGCAGATCTTGTTGAGGAGACATTCATTCCTCCGCCCGACGCTGGGGTACGGCTTTGTGCTTTATATCAGTCATGTTCGCACACACTCATTTCTTTCTGCCTTGTAATCCTTGCATTGGTTTCCCTCTCAGGTGACTCGGGAGGCATATATCCGTTCAGCTCGGCGGGAGAACGTGTTGATGCGCTTACTGAGGGAGGCGTACCATTCATGTACTTGTCAGAGGGACGACGTTGCGTCACCCCAGCGTCGGGAACGGTCTCCGAATGGTGCGGGCTCTTCTATATTGGTGGTCGAGCGGTCCGGGGACGGAGTTCGGGTGCCGGTAGCTCTCGGGCTTTAGCGCGGCGTGGAGATACCACGGAGGAAGATTCTGACTAGGCGGGGCCCATCTTTCCATCTTTATTTCCTACACTGTTAGCTAGTAGAGAGCAGAGGAATATGTATGTACAGAACAAATGTATAAAATGCATGTATGTATATTATGCTTTAAAATGCAGTTTTATTGTGGGAGCCTACTTGTGCAAACTAGTTATTTTACAAATGTCCCTAATTTTATACAATGCATGAGCCATGGAAGGGGGCAGGTACGTAGTTGCATGGATCCCTCACGGAGTGGGAAGAAACAAGCTGGATTTCTGCATGGAGCAAAGTTGGCCGCATGGCCATGGCGAGGCATAGAGCAATGTTGGCCGCCTGGCCATGGCAAGATTCGGAGCAAAGTTGGCCGCGTGGCCTAGGACGAAGTTGGCCGCCCGGCCAAGGGCAATATCGGCCGCGGGGCCAGGGGCAATGTTGGCCGCGTGGCCACATCCTGCGCCGCCTCCGGTTTTCCTTTTCCTGGCAAGAGTGGGAGCCTGTGCCCTATTTAATGAACCCTTTGCAGCCACAAAAACGTACCAGCAACTTTTTGAGCAGTTTTTTTTGAGTTCCTTTTTAACCAATTTTTCTTGCTCTTTGCCATGGATCAAGAGGCTAGGATCACAAGCCTTGAGAAAAAAGTCTTTATAACCTCTTTGGAGAAGTGGGTTGCCAAACTTCCTGGTTCGAGTCGTAGGAAACTTGATGAACGGTATGGGATAAAGTGTCTTTGGTCACTTTTGCACATGAACTCCAATACCCACCTCTTGCAAGCTTGTGGTAAATTTTGGAATGATACCCTCCATGTCTTCAACTTTTCATTCAACGAGATAACACCCACTTATGAAGATATCGCAGCATTATGTGGCTACGAAGGGAAGGGTAAAGTTGCCTTGCTTTTTGACTTCGTTTGCTTGAGGGACAAGTTGGTGACTTTTGGCGTACCCGCGGATGACTTTGATAGGTATGCTAGGGGCGGTTATGTCGACCTTTCTTGGATGCCACAACACTTCATGCATGCAGACGTGACATCTAACCGCTCTTTGGACCATCTTGCACTGTGCTTGTTTAGCTCTATCCTTTTCCCTTCTGAGGTGGGATTTGCCAGTGAAGGATGTTTGGGTATGGTGAACTTGGCTCGTTTGGGTTATGATATTGTACCGGCCATTCTTGGGGAGATGCTCTGTGGGATTCCCCATCTCGCGGCTTATGGTGGGATGCCTTGTGGTAGTGATAGGCTTTTGACCCTGTGGTTGCAAGAGCGGCTTCGAGTGAATAAACCGGCGGCTTCTCTGAAGGTGGCCCCATGGATGCACCGCATTAGAGGCATGGTGGAGCGGTTTGAGGGCATGACTCTCAAAGGTTGGGAAAAGTATTTGGCGGAAATGGTGACTGACGACATTCAGTGGGTGGTGCCCCATTGGCACATTCACTCTGTGAGGGAGAAACAAGTGGGACTTCACATGATCAAAGTTCCGACCCTTTCTGGAACTACTTTTTACTATCCCTCTAGAGTGCTTCGTCAGTATGGTTTGGTGCAGACCATCCCGGAGGGTTGGGACGAGGAGAGAGATGATTTTCCCTTCGGGGTACTTCAGTTGGATGATAGTGCCTCAGTCCTTCTTTCTCAGATGTGGGGCGAGGCCGGATTTAGTCGTAGGACCTTCCTCACACGCTCTAGCAACACCTTCCTGCCACGCGAGTATTTGGATTGGTATATGGGGAGACTTGGGCATGCGGAGCAGACTCTAGAGATCCTAAGGGGCACTATTTTGGGATCCTGTGCTCCAAGTTCTTCATTGAGGATTAAGGAGGCTGAGGCTTATGAGAGGAGGATGAGTAAGAGCGTGGCTAACGGAGGTGGAGAAGAAGTGGGGGCGTCAAAGAAGAGGAAGGGCGAAGAGGCTCCTAATGGCAAGGCTAAAGGTGTTAGCGAGTTCGAAAGAAGATTTTGTGAGAATCCTAGCAAGAAGAAAGTTCGCCGTGGGCAAAGCAAGAAGAAAGAGACCGAGGGCACAAATGGCACTAAGGAGTAATCCCGAGCGTCTCTCCATGGTCGTTGCAGACACATTAGTTTAATTTAGTTTACTTTTGTTTTAGTTTCAATTTCAGAATAGGTTATTTATTCAAAAAGTATGTCAAGCTTAGACTCATCAAATAAGTGTTAACATGCAATGACTATGGAAATAAAAGTTTTTGCTTTCAGAAAAATACAACTTCTATCTCTATTGCTTTGACAAGATTTGGATGTTTATTCGTTTTTTAGACCGCACCTTTTGAAAGGCCGCCTACGTTCCCCTTTTACAAATAGGACTAAGGGGCTCAGGTCACCGTAGTTCACTCCAGTCAGACTAGAATGATTTTAAAGAAAGGGAAGATAGAAGGGGGAATGCTCTAACTTTTGCCTAGACCGCCCTTGCGGGTTTTCGATCTAGCGAGCTTTGTACGCGCCCTTATTTTGCATAGACCGCCCTTTGCGGGTTTTCAGTCTATCGGGCTTCTTTTTGCGTAGTAAATATTTTTTTTTTTTTTTTTTTTTTTAGAGAGGGGAGTCTAGTCATAGTAGCGTCCGAGTTTGCTGATGTTGACTGTTTCCTTAGGCGGGCTGCCATCCAAATCTGTCATTCTGTCAGTCTTGTGGTGCGCCTCGAGCTTTGGTCATTGCGTCGACGCGTTGCTTCAAATCCTCTATTTCTCTTGAGATGTCTTGACTCGTTTCTGCAGCCAGGTGCGAGAGTATCTCTGGGCCGTTTCTCACATAGGGCTCGATTTCGTAGCAGCCGAGGGGTTCTAAGTTTCCGCTTTCTCCATAGAACCAAAATCCTCTTACGTCGGTGAGCATATTTTCGTCCATCAAGCCTTGGATTCTCCTTTGTAGAGCGACGCAGTCGTTGGTGTCGTGGCCTTCGTCTTGGTGGTAAGAGCAACTTTTGGTAGGTTCAAATGGTTGAAGGGGTGGTAATTCGGAGAGGAGTGAATGTTCTTCTAGAGGCTGCATCTTGCCCATTTGTCTTAGTTGGTCGAACAATCTTACGAAAGGGGTCCCTATTCTTGTGTAGCGGGGGACCGAGAGGGGGTATTTTTCCAAAAATCTTTGCATTTTTTCACTGATTTCCTTTTCCTGGCGCGAGGGCCACGATTCTGTTGTTGGTGTTGGGGTCTGAAGTTCATTCCCATGTGCCGGGTGCAGGATTGGGGTATTCGCGAGGTACTCCTTGAGGCAGCATAATGCGAACTCACATCTCGAACTCCATTCTTGGTCGCGGGCCCTTTCTATTTCTCTGAGTGTCGGTTCCCCCACTGTTGTGAAATGGTTGAGGTATTGCAGTAACTTGATGAGTTCTTCCTTTTCGGCTTTGTTCCGAGGAGATTGCGTTCTTAACACGGCTCGGACTCGCCGACTGATGGTCCTCCCCGAGGTTGCGGAGGGGGTCGTTTCTTGGTCCTCTTCGATTGTCTCGACCTGGTTATAGCCGGCAAACCCATCAACGAATGACTTGGCCTCATAATGGGCGGTCGTGTCCGCCAACATGTCGATATTTGGCAGGGGGAAGTCATCCTTCGGCGTAGCTTTGTTAAGATCCCGAAAATCCACACACACTCTGATTTTACCGTTGGATTTCTTGACAGTCACCAGATTTGATAACCAAGTTGGGTACTCGATCACCCTGATAAAACCCACACGGAGTAGCTTCTCAATCTCCTCCTTCACTTGCAAAGACCATTCCGGCTTAATGCGGCGCAGCTTCTGCTTGACTGGCTTAGCGTCTGGTGCCGTCGGGATTCTGTGCTCTACGATCGAGTTGTCGAGCCCCGGCATGTCCTTATACGACCATGCAAACACATCCACATATTCTTTGAGTAGCTCAATCAGTGCTTCCCTTTCGGCTCCGCTGAAGAAGCTTCCAATCTGCGTTTCCTTAGGCTCGGCTTCGGTCCCAAATTCACGCATGTTAACACCTCATCGGCAGCTTGGGCTCGAGATTCTTTTTGATTAATAACCTGTTCTGAAATCTCTTTAATGTATTCATCATTTAATGTGTTTGTTTCTGCCTCTTCTAATGAATCATTATTAACTAAGTGTATATCATTAGTTTGATTATTAGCCAATTTATCAGTTAAAAGAGTGACTATGGAGGGATACTCGGAAAGGTCGAGGGTTTCATTCATAGCAAAAGGGGAAATAGCGTTTGCAACAAGATCATAGTCTTCAGACGTAAGGTCGTCAGACTTAGAGGAAGACTCAAATTCAAAATGTAAAACACTAGACTCTGGGGATGGGGATTTTGAGCGAGTGACAGGAGATGCTGCAGGAGTGGCGACAGGAGAAGGAGTAAGCCCCAGTGTTCCCACCATAAATTCCGGAGTAGCTATAGGTCCCCCAATGATGCACCAATTCTTGAGCTTGTCCCCCATGGGTACCACCAATGTCCTTGGGTCCACCTTATCTTCAGAATCATCCTCGATGACGGCAACCATGTCCTCGTGCAGCCCCGGATTACCCAGATGTTGAAGCAGATATTGGCCGTCCCACGTCTCAGTCAAACTTGGAGTTTCTGCGGCTTCTCTTGCTGGCTTGTCAAGGGTTGTGGCTTCAAGTTGATCTGCCAAGTCTTCTGCAACCTTGGTGGAGTACTCATGCCTGATGGTTCTAATTCTGCCCGTGGCTTTGTCATATTCCATGTAAGTCAGCTTCATGTTGGACCGATCGAATTCCACATCTCTGAAAATCTCGAACCCTTTCTGCAACTTCCCAGTGGGGTCAATCCATGGCTCTGCGAACTCAAAACACGAAAACTCCTCGCCTTCCCTAACAAAGTAGCTATTTAGGGACAGATGGTATGGCCGCATTTCAGGCTTTTTGTAGGGAAGCTTCATCTTTTTAAGCAATTCTATCCTCTGTTGCTCCATCTTGTCTTCAAGAGTAAGGGTGTATCCTAGACCAAACAACCCTCGATGATTAATCTCTTCAACCAATTCTGTGGGGCCTTGCAAGTTCTTACCTAGCCCCAGTCCCGGTATAAAACCCATGTTACGCAGTATCTTGACAACAGGTGCCACTTTGTCCGTTGTTTTGGTGAGGTCGATGGTGCAGATCTGTGCTTGAGCGACTATTTCGAAGCCATTGAAGAGTCGGCTCTCTTCCCCATGCTGAATCTGTAAGACAGGAACGCCCTTGGTGTCCGTCCCTTGGGCAGTTACAAGATCACTGTAGATGATGGTCACTTCATTACCAGATTGAAACTTCACACACTGGTGCAGGGAAGATGGGACAGCGCCCGACTGATGTAACCATGGCCGGCCGAGGAGGAGTGAGAAGGTTGCGGGGATGTCGATGACGTGGAAATCGGTTGGCAGGATCTTTGTTCCGATGGTAATGGGCAAGGTGACTTCGCCTATCACGGCGCGGCATGTAGAGTCATAAGCTTTGATGGTTTGTTTGGATGGGCGTAAATCAACACCATGAACGCCAACCACATCTGTCATCCTTGAAGGCAGGATATTGATAGCAGAACCATTGTCAATGAATACACGGGGAATCTTCTTGCCATTTATTTCGACAGTGATGTACACAGGCTCATTATGATCAACTCCGAACACTGGCTTGTCTAGCTCCGAGAAAGTGATGATGTTTCCATAGTGGATATTACCAATCATGTGGGTGATGTCTTCCGGGGTAATAGTGGATGGTACCATGGTGGCGGCGAGGTTTTGCTCGAGCATGAGGCGATGGGCTAGGGAGGAGGTGAGTAGGGACCATAGTGAAATGTGGGCTTGGGTTTGTTTGAGTTGAGTGAGGATAGGGTCTTCTTTGTCTAGGTCGGCTTGCTCGGGTTCCTTCCCAAAGACTTTCTTTGCACCCCTTGGGTCGGATTGGTACACTTGACTGGATCTTGTAAGGAGACAAACTTCCGCACGTAGCTCCTCCAAAGACAATGGCGAGTCATGACAAGGGGGCGAAACTTCGGTCTTCTCGGCCTCCTCGAAGATTTCGGCCCAAGAAAGAGGTTGAGAGGGCTTGGGATTCTCCTCCTCTAGAGATTCGACTTCACTTACTAGTTCTTCTAAAGACAACAAGTAGCAAGAAGATTCTTTATTATTAGTTATTGAAATACAACCCATCTCATCACAGTCCGCCACAACAGGCTCGGCCGGATCAGTGATCTCACTAAGTTCTACCATGAGTACATTGCTAGCTACATAATCTCTAGGGTCTTCGATGACTCCCTTGTGGATGAGCTCTTGCACGGCCTTCTTGAGTTCAAAGCATTCTTCGGTAGTGTGACCGGTGCACTTGTGGTAGTGGCAAAACTTCGACAAATCGCAACCAAGGCGGGGAAGGTGTCCTTCTAATGGTTCAAGCATTTCTAGCGTCACCAATGCCATGAAGATATCCACCATCGTGAGCCCTATCTTGTCAAAGGCGTCCATGAGCTCTAGAATACTAATCTCGCATGTTTGCACCATATTCACCCCACCCCCATTGTTAGGAAGAGGGTTATTCACCACATTAGGACCCTTCGGCTTCTCAATCTTCTTGTCATTGATCAACCCTTGTACTACGCGCTTCAATTGAATACAACCATCCGTTGTGTGCCCGATGTGCTTGTGATACTTGCAGAACTTGGAGGCGTCCAAATCAGTTCTTGGGTAGGCGGGCTGGTAATTCTCCAAAGGTTTGATAAGACCTCTCTTGACTAACACGTCAAAGACTTTCCCCATAGGCATTCCAAAATCGTCAAAGTGCCCTTCTCTCTTTGCGGTGGAGCCCCATTCCTTGTTACGGCTTGAACATCTAACGGGACCTCTTTCTGGACCATATTCACTTGGCCGACGGCCTCCTTTCCACCCCTAGGAGGTGCAGGCGCAGTAGGAGCCTTGTAGCGGAAGGAGTTGTTGTTGTTGGTCTTTGGACTTTCCTTTGGCGGCACAATCCCAGTGAACCCTGCTTCGTACCTTACTCCGGCGTCAACCATTTCCCGCAAATCAGGGAAGTAACCATTACCTATAGCTGCTTTCATCTCCGGTAGCAAGCACTTGTAGAAAATCTGTTTCTGTTCCTTCGCCTTTGGTGGGTATTGGACCTCACACAACCGATGGTTCCACCTCTTGTAAAAATCATAAATAGCCTCGCCGGGCTTTTGCATAGTGTTCTCAAGATCCGTTCGATTCACATGCCAATCCAAGTTAGCTTGATACTTCTCACAGAAAATGGCACTGATTTGATCCCACGTTTGCCTCTCGCTTGGTTCTAGCCCCAAGAACCAACGCAGAGCTATACCATCCAAAGTGCTATGAAATACGCGAGCCATTTGTTCGTTGGTTCAGTCACGAGCCCTCATGGCCAACACATAACTATCCAAATGAGTCTTAGGACACGAGTCACCATGAAACATTGCCACCTTAGGCATCTTGAAATCCTTGGGGAGAGCCCCCACTTGGCTAGGGTTGATTGTCTTGGTAGTCGGTGCACTTTGCTTATCCACGGTCTCGATCAACTTTCGCATTTGCTCTTGCATGGCCATAACCACTGGGTGATTGGAGATGTCGGGGATAGTTTCTGACAGGGTGACGGGAGGAGTAGTGGAAGCAGTAGCAGCGGCCATCCCAATACTCAGAGGCAACAAGGGTGCGGGTAGTTTGCTAGCGGAGAGGTAGCCGCCAAGCAGTTCAGGGGAAGGTTCATAGACGGCCTTGTTCTTGCTCATGGTAGTGAAACCTTGTTGGGTGTAGAGAGAAGGAGGTGGAACATTGCGGTAGCTTGGGAATGGGAAGGCAGTAGCATTGGTGTTGGGGAGACAGTTGGTATTGACCTCTTCATCTTCGACATAAATGAAATTCTCACCATCGGGCACCAGTTTAGTTCCCTTGTGACCCTTCAACTGTTGGTTCTGATCTTATAACATCTTGTTGCTTTCCTCGAGATTCTTGATCTTTGCTTCGAGACCGGCGAGGAAGTTCTGGAGGCTTGGGGGAATACCATTGAGAGTAGCCTCGGTGTTGAGCTCGGCGGCACTGGCAGGAGGAGCAGAGGCTGAAGCTGAAGCAGGAGTTGACATTGCTGATGACGAGACTGAGAACGTGGACGGAGTAGAAGCTTCACGTTGTAGTTGACCACCCGAACGGATCCAAACTTGCTTTCCTGAAAGGTTGAAGGGCAATGGAGATTTAGGAGAGGGGGCAGGCTCATGCAAAGTATATTTTAATTTACAAAAACATACACTATTTACATCCTAATTGGTTGGAAGGGGTACCCCTTTTTCGCAACTAGTTAGGAGACTACGATCAGTGGAGGCCATCATTACGTCTATAGACCCCTCGTTTTTCACCTGCATTGCACACCCCCAAACGGACAATTTGGGCGAGGGTCCTATAGGGCAAGCGGCTTCCACCAACCATCGGATCCTATGACTAACCCTTCCTTAAAGGCATTTAACGTGACGTCTATGTTACATCCTACGCAAGTTAATGATGAGCAGAGATCTTGACAATAAACACTCATCTCACCATGGCACCTCCCTTATAGGGAAATCACTTTTTTGTGCACTTTCTCTCAAAGATCTCGATTCATCATTGACTTGGGGATGACTCGACATGGACAGCACGTTAATTGACTATTAAGAAAAAGCTAGCCAAACCAACCGGTCAAAACCTAGGTGTGTTATCTATACTAGTGTGGGTTGACACAGGTTAGGTAAAAGGTTCCCACCGCTCGCGGAACGTACACGGTGAGTGGAGTAGACGAGTGACTCGAAAAGAGGGCGACAGTAGCGCACAAATTCCTGCACATCGAATACTCCGGGTAATGGGGACCTGTGCAGTGCTGACACGGACTAGTGGTAGTGTGTGGCAAGAAACTAATTCTTTTTAAGGAGAAAATAGAGAAGTTTTTGATGTTAGGATGATGCAATTCAATGCATGAGAGAGAGAGAGAGAGAGAGAGAGAGATAAAATAATGTACAAGGGAGCATAGCAGAGTTTTGTTTGACCCTAAAACTAAAGCGATGATAACAAGGGTACATGGTACAAGGTACAAGGTACAAGTATTGACATGGCGGAGTGCGCGGGTGCATGTGTAAACATGGCAGGTGTGTGCATGTGTTAAACCTGGCAAGTGTGAGCATGTGTAAACATGGCAAGGTGTGTGCATGTGTAAACATGGCAAGTGTGTGTAGGGTGCATGTGTAAACATGGCAGGTGTGTGCATGTGTAAACATGGCAAGTGTGTGCATGTGTAAACATGGCAAGTGTATGTAGGGTGCATGTGTAAACATGGCAGGTGTGTGCATGTGTAAACATGGCAAGTGTGTGTAGGGTGCATGTGTAAACATGGCAGGTGTGTGCATGTGTGAACATGGCAAAGTGTAAGGTGCATGTGACAACATGGCAAAGTGTAAGGTGCATGTGAGAACATGGCAAACATCATGATGTGAACGAAAGTTAGACCCACTAAGTTTGAAAAAGTTTCAAAGCAGTCCCCAGCAGAGTCGCCACTGTGAATACCCCTTTCCGATGAAGCGACGCATGGGAAGTATCTTGTGATTATTTTTATTTACAAAGGGAATATTCTTAACGACATTAAAATTATGAGAGTCGCCACGCCGTTTTAATTAAAGCCAAAACATTGAAAAAAGCATTTTTAATGGGTTCGGGGGTCAAATTACAACAAGAGAAGAATATTGAACGTTATCACTCCTATTGCCCGAATTGATCGGTCTTTCTATCATGATGAATGTGTTAGTAGTGTGTTAGTGATTTAGACCGGATCCGAAGATTGCCTACGTTCCTCTCAATGTGAGAAGCTCAGGTCAGCGTAGTTCGCAGAGAATTAGAATAGGCAGAAGAATCGGGATCATGCATAATGAGGGGGGAATTACCTAAAGATTAGGGTTTAGAAGTAGTTCCTAGATCATCCTCGGGTTGATGAACCCTCGATCATCATCGGCTATGAAATAACATGTAATTATGAAGATCGCAACCCTAAATATAGCATAAATAAGGTTTTAATCTATGAACACGAAGAACATGCGAAGAACATATATGAACATGCAAAGCTCATGAAGAAACTATGAATAAACATGCAAGAACATGAATATTAAAGATCTACATTAGAAATAATGCAAGAACATGAAGAAATAGTTAGAAAACTTACCTATGTTGGCAAGAAATAAACCTTGATCTTCTTGAGTGTTTGAATGCTTTATTAGGGAGAAAATTGTGTTTAAGAACTCTAAAATTCGGACTTAGAGCTCTCAAAATCCGGGCCCTTAAACCAATAGCATGGAGTTGGTTTATATAGTAAACTGAGGGGAAGATCTGATGGTCCAGATCATCCGGCGCAAGGTTGGCCGCCTGGCCATTGTTGAAGCCGGTTACAAGAGTGGCCGCGTGGCCAAGATCAACGCGGAGCAATGTTGGCCGCGTGGCCAAGCTGCCGGCTGACTTGATTCTTAAGCTAGGGTTTCTGCATGGTTTTAAGGAAACCATTTATTACCTAATTTGATAGATTTTCCCATAAATGAGATATTTTGGGAATCCGGGACAAGTCTTTGCAAGGTTTCTAATTCCTATAAAGTCCTTGTATTTTTGGGAAAGTCCTAATAAACTCATTTTCAGGTCGGGTACTAACATGAACTTGGTTGTGTGCCACTATAATCCTTCCACCTCCACTCGATTAGAAAAAAGGTCCAGTGGGAAAGCCTTATAGTGAACTTGACTGTGTGCCACTATAATCCTTTCCACCTCCACTCAATAACAGAAAACCAGCTGTACTTTCAAACAAAGCACTGTAATAAATACTTGCTTAAACAACAACCGGAGCAATGATTCCAAAGTAGGGAACCAAGCCAAACACATCACAAAGATGAACCAATCCAAACCACATCAAAGGATGTTCAACTATATCAAATTAACATTCAATAAAATTGCACAACACATATGTTCACAAATGAACCGATTTCAAACACTAAAGTGTTCCACAACAACCCTCTAGGTACTCTAGGATATCACCTAAGACCTAGACCAAGATTGAACTCTAAATCACTTGGATTGGAACGACTCAACATTTCAGCACTTATGGGCGGTCGCCCATACCAGACTGGGCGGTCGCCCAAATTACCCTGTTCCAGACCAAACCTTCCAGATAGCATGGGCGGTCGCCCAACCCCTTTCTAGGCGGTCGCCAAAAAACTTGACAGGCCCAAACTTTGCTAATTTTACTCCCTTCGTTTCACCGTCCCAAAAGTACTACACATTAACACTTATAACTTTACTAAGGCTACAAAATCAGTCTCAAAACAACTTTAACACCATTTTGAACCCAACCAATCCAACATACCAAATACTCCCTTTGTCCCAAAATTACAAGTATCACAAATATTATCCAAATCACAAAAATAACAAGTACAAGTATCAAGTATAACATATATGACCATTTTAACATTTAAAGGGGAATTAGTAACTTACCTATTTCCGGAAAAAATATCACAGAAATATGTTTTGTTCGGGTAGAAATAACCTATCCAACGCCCTGATCATTTTTATATAATTAGTTTTTAAAACGGATAAGTAAATAAAAAGAATTAAATCGAAATAGATTGAACTTACCTTTTTCTCCTAACCTTAGGAAGAACGAGGAAATGTTCTGGGAATAATGAGCACAGAGGGAGAGAAGAAAGATAAGCTTATAAAGATTTTTTACCCAATTTTCATACTTTAGTCACTGGACTTTCATTTTTAACACTTTAACCCCTAAACTTATATTTTCAACAAGGACCCTAAAGTTTCACTTAATCATTTAACACCTTTAACCATTATTAATACTAATTAAGTAAATAGCACATTTAATCAAGTAAGATGTGCAAGTCATAAAATATGATGCAACACATAAAATGCACACATAAGTCAAATAAAAATCCCCAAAATATAAATAAATAGGGACGGGTTTTGGGGGTCATTACAATCACTCCCCCTTAAAATAAAATTCGTCCCGAATTTTAGGGTTTACTTACCTCGACCCTTACACAACAAAGGATATTTCCTTTCCATTCCAATTTCGAAACTTCCAAGTAGATTCTTTCACATTATGATTTCTCTATACAACTCAAGCAAAATGAATACTCTCATTTCTCAATCCTCGAATTCTAGAATCAATCACTTGAACTGAATGCTTCTCCTAAGACCTACTCAATTCAATATCCTCTAAAACTTTAGACATACATGAGAAGAATCGTAAACAGATTTGTGTAGCATCGACACATAGAACACATTATAAACCTTGTCAAGAGAAGGAAATAACACAAGATGATAAGCCCAATCTCCAACTCTTCCCAAAATCTCAAAAGAACTGATATATTAAGTAAACTCCACGAGAAGTAAAGGTATATCTCACGAATTCTAAGAATCAACTGAACAAGTTCTCAACATATCCTCGAGAATCTGAATGGTTCTTTCTGACTGACCATCTGTCTGAGGATGAAAACCCGTACTAAATCCCAAAGGATTGTCATAAATCAACTGATCACTGACACTTTACTTCTAAATATTCGCAGCTCAAGGACTTAGTTGAATGCATAGAATTTTTCGTGTCAAACAAATCAAATGTAACTCTTCAAATTTATCTCAATACTCTACATTTACTCGGATTCATAATTAAATTGGTCTTGTGTATCTCTTCAAGTACCTGTAGTTGAATTCCGTTATGCATGTTGGTTCCACTAAGTGTCGACTACATACTCTGCTACAAAAGTTAAAGTTCTATCACTAGCAACGAACAAAATCGTGTTGTCTATCATCGTTCATTCCACTAGTAATTTTCTATAGTTGAAATCATTCAATAGAGTAGAAACTTAAAGCTTTCACAATCGCAAAATCATCATATGTCTCGACTCATAAGGACTCCAATATGTCAATTCCTCTAACCTTCCCCCATTTAGTGTTATCAAACATGAACTATAAGTCAAGGAATCCTCTAATATATTTGTCTTTCCTGAATGATATAACATAATACTCTACTTGCATTATCTCAAGTGTATCTCTCCTGAAGAAAACGATTATTTCAACTCTCATGGTCGGTAGACACTTCAAATATGGCTCTACAAAAGTCATTTACTAATGCAATGAATGTATAATCGCAATCTTCTCAAAGAATACATAACTGCCATACAATTCTGAATAGTTAAACATCTCAATCACTCTTCGAGGCATCACCATGAACAATAAGTTGATTAGATCCACTATAATGGTAAAACTCGACATATCCATTAGAAAATAGTAACACGGTCATACCCTCTTGAAAATTGTAATACTAATCAAATCCACTAAGCAATATAAATGCTGAAGTTGTTATTAACCCTTGTTTCAATAATCAAAACTCATTACACACTTATCAATCCATCGAGGAAGTATATCTTTCTGTGTCAATTAGTTAACAGTGTAGCTACCTTAGAAATTCATCAATAAATCTCTAACAATATCATTCCAATCCCAACAAGCCACGTACATACTGTTGCTTTCATAATTAAATGACCAATATCTATGCCTGTATTGAAACTTCCTCAAAATAATATATCCGCTAATAAGAAGACATAATACCTGGATTTCACAACCCGTTGCTTCTCTCAATCAATCAAATTATGATTACAGATATAATTCAGAATATCCAATAATACCACTGGAGCAATTGTTAATTCAAACAATATAACAACAAATTTATGATGCCCATACCTGGTATGAAAAGCCGTCTTTGAAAAATACCCATCTCAAATTTTCAACTGATAATAATCACTTCAAGTCAAATACTGAATAAACCACTGATCTCTGAAGTTGATAAAATATATCACCCATATAAGATAACAAGTAATGATTCACTATAGTTACCTGGTTGAGCTTTTTGTATTCAATATACAATCGCAAAGTACCATACCTTTTCATAATAAACAATACTGATGCATCCCACGAAGATATACTAAACGTGATGAATCCCTTATCAAGAAATATCTCAAGCTGAATCTTCTACTCCTTTAACTCAACCGATGTTATAGGTATATTAAACTAGATATTAGCACTGTAGCATTGTACTGTAACAACTCAATATAACCCAATTTTCTCCTCAAGTAACATGTACTACTCAATAAAGAATATATCTGAGATCTCACAAAGAAAGGATCAATCCTCCAATTTAGATGTAGACGTTCTACTACCAACCACGTAAACTAAATACCCGGCACAACCTTCTGATAACAATTTTCAGACTTTAATGCATAAATAACATGAATGCCCAACACATATATCTACCATGCTTAATTAAAGCACACTAACATATAAAACTCCACCACAATAATATCAAAATCTTGCTATAGAAAAATAACTAAACCAGCAAGTAAAACATGCTCACGTGTATGCACATCACAAGTGCGCAACACTCTATCAATCACCAAACACTCCCCCTTAATATAGACACCTCTAACACATAAGGTAGAGACTCAAAAGACAAATGCAACCGAGAAGAAAAATGCACAGACACATAAGAATGCGAAGAACCAGGGTCTATAAGTGCTCGTGCTCTCAAACTAGACATAGAAATCATACCTCCAATCACATTAGCAGAATCGGAGATATGTTGTTAATTGATGGCAATATCATGATCCTGCACCTTAAGCTTCCTTGAAGAATCCCTCTTCTGGCCCTGAGAAGACCTGACAACACTTCCCAATGCCTTATTCTTCATTCTTGGACAATCCTTCTGAAAATGACCCAACTGACCACATCTCATACATTTACCTTGCTTCTTCCAACATTTCTCCTCTAAGTGTCCTTCCCTCCAACAATAACTACATACTCGTTTAACTTGACTTCTGATTTTCTATGGTCCTTGAGAAGATCCTCTAAGTTGCGAAGATGTACCCTGAGATCCTCTATTATCGCCATACTGATGTTGTGGTTTTGGATGCCCTCCTTGTCTTGTCACATCTGAAGCTTCAACCTTGCTTTTACGCTCAACTATGTCGTTAATTGCTTTCATTGCAGTTTCAAACATACCTTGGAATATCATTCGAACCTCTTCTCTAACATTACCCTGCCCTGAAGGCCCAGACTGATCTCCTTCTGTCCCAACCATTTCAATAAGTACCTTCATAAAACCCTCAACGTTACTCATTCTCTACACAACTACCCTCCTAGGTCACATAGTCATTCTAGACCATCTACAACCTAGCTCAGATACCAACTGTCGCACCCCAGACCCGTGGTCCTACTTGGCCCCACGCTCGGGACACGAGTGGAAGACGTTATAAATCTCTTTTAGAAAATTTCTCGAAATGTACTTTCATAAAGTTTAACAAATTCCACACTCGAAGTTCAAAGACTTCATTTAACTTTCAAACAAACTCTTTCACAAACGAAAGTACTTAGCCCGAAGGCTTACAAATTTTTATACAAATGTACATACACCAACATTATCCAAAATAATGGTGTTATAAAATGATGAAGTCACGGAAACTCTACCCAAAAGGTATTACATCTATGTAATGTAGCCTTTACAAAAAAATACCAACTCTTACCACTTTAATGTCCTCCCATGCAAAATTGTCCTATCCCCTGGACTCGCCTTTATCTAAAACAGTAAACAAATAAGGGGTGAGAATGAATCTCAGTAATCTACTAAAATGCAACTACGTTTTATGCTATAATGATAAGTATAACAAACAATATCATAAGCATCACATATCACATAGCATGAGAGGCAAATCCAACTCATTATACCACACATACAACGATGTAACACTCATAAGGATACTTAGTCAAGGTTTACCGAAAGAACATTAGCCAAGGTTTACCAAAAGAACATAACCGTCTGGGAATACCATTTAAGAAAACCATCTGAGAAAACCATTTGAGCAGCATAATTATCTGAAGCCGGGATCCCGAAAACCAAACCATAACCATAAGAACCAAAGTAACAACGGGGAAAATATGACACAAAGTCATAACCCAAATGCTCACTCGAGGGAGCTAACTCATCCCATCCAAGGCCAATCTGGATTGGGGGAACTTGGCTGTGTGCCACTATAATCCTTCCACCTCCACTCGATTAGAAAAAAGGTCCAGTGGAAAAGCCTTATAGTGAACTTGACTGTGTGCCATTATAATCCTTTCCACCTCCACTCGATAACACAAAACCAGCTGGACTTTCAAACAAAACACTGTAATAAATACTTGCTTAAACAACAACCGGAGCAATGATTTCAAAGTAGGGAACCAAGCCAAACACATCACAAAGATGAACCAATCCAAACCACATCAAAGGATGTTCAACTATATCCAATTAACATTCAATCAAATTCCACAACACATATGTTCACAAAAGAACCGATTTCAAACACTAGAGTGTTCCACAACAACCCTCTAGGTACTCTAGGATATCACCTAAGACCTAGACCAAGATTGAACTCTAAATCACTTGGATTGGAATGACTCAACATTTCAGCACTTATGGGCGGTCGCCCATACCAGACTGGGCGGTCGCCCAAATTACCCTGTTCCAGACCAAACCTTCCAGATAGCATGGGCGGTCGCCCAACCCCTTTCTGGGCGGTCACCCAAAAACTTGACAGGCCCAAACTTTGATAATTTTACTCCCTTCGTTTCACCGTCCCAAAAGTACTACACATTAACGCTTATAACTTTACTAAGGCTACAAAATCAGTCTCAAAACAACTTTAACACCACTTTGAACCCAACCAATCCAACATACCAAATACTCCCTTTGTCCCAAAATTACAAGTATCACAAATATTATCCAAATCACAAAAATAACAAGTACAAGTATCAAGTATAACATATATGACCATTTTAACATTTAAAGGGGAATTAGTAACTTACCTATTTTCGAAAAAAGTTTCGCAGAAATATGTTTTGTTCTGGTAGAAATGACCTATTCAACGCCCTGATCATTTTTATATAATTAGTTTTGAAAACGGATAAGTAAATAAAAAGAATTAAATCGAAATAGATTGAACTTACCTTTTTCTCCTAACCCTAGGAAGAACGAGGAAATGTCCTGGGAATAATGAGCACAGAGGGAGAGAAGAAAGATAAGCTTATAAAGATTTTTTACATCCAATGTTCATACTTTAGTCACTGGACTTTCATTTTTAACACTTTAACCCCTAAACTTATATTTTCAACAAGGACCCTAAAGTTTCACTTAATCATTTAAATCCTTTAACCATTATTACTACTAACTAAGTAAATAGCACATTTAATCAAGTAAGATGTACAAGTCATAAAATATGATGCAACACATAAAATGCACACATAAGTCAAATAAAAATCCGCAAAATATAAAATAAATATGGACGGGTTTTTGGGGTCGTTACAAGAATCTTCATCGCTCTCGTCTGAGTCTGTTTCAATCCAAGTGTTCTGCTCATTTGCTGGTGATTCTTCTTCAGCAACCATTCCCTTGTGATGAGTGAATTTGGGAGTGAACTTGGGAGTATGGATGCTCTTCTTCTGCATGTACTCAAATTTGGGAATTGGGCAGCTTGAACCAAAGTGTCCTAGTTTTCTGCAAATAAAACAAACAAGTTCTTCTTTTCTTTTAGAATCACTGCTCCTCGTGAACTTTGGAGGAGCTCTAGTTTTAGATCCTTGAGCTTTATTGAATGAGCCGGGTTTTGAGAATTTTCTGAACTTATGGAATCTCTTCACAAATAAAGCGAAGTCTTCATCATCCATGTCTAATAGCTCAGAAGTAGAAATTTTAGGATCCGAACTTTTCTCATCTTGAACCGGCGCAAGCGCATGCGCTTCCTCTCTATGCGCCACCATTGCAATGGATTTTGATTTTCCTTCAGTTTCACTGATGCGCTGAAGTTTGAGCTCATAAACCTTAAGATTTGCATAAAGGTTCCTTAAAGTCCATACATCTAAAGTTCCAGCGTCTTCAATGGCGCTAGATTTGTGTAGGTATCTTGATCCAAAAGCAGCAAGGAAATTAGTGTTTAATTCATTATTAGAGAACTTCTTTCCAAGTGAAATACAGAGATTGATACTTTCACAATAGCGTTCATAAGTATGTCTAAGAGTTTCACTGGGGAGTTGAGAGAAATTGTTGAATCTCTTTTGCACTTCATATCTCTTGTTCTCCTTGCAAACCGTGTCTCCTTCTTTATATTCTTCAATAGCATCCCATAACTCATTGGCGGTAGCACAATGCATGACTTGTTGTTTCATAGCCGTGCTTAGAATGCTTAGGAGGATGTTTCTTACTTTGCCATCATTTGCAACTCTTCGTGTTTCTTCCTCAGTCCATTCTTCCTTTGGTTTCTTGATGGTTGGTTGAGCAGCGCTGGTGTACGGATTTGGATTCATTTTCATTGGGATGTAAGGTCCATAAACTACGGTGTCATGAAGTCTTTCATCGATTGAGGTGAGATGACTTAAGATGCTGAATTTCCACACGTCAAAATGATCTTCATCAAAGACTGGAACATGTGTGTAGTTATCAGTTGCCGAAGGTTTTGAGTTTGCCATATCGAAACGGCACCCAAGCTGTTAAGCTTGAAAAACAAAGATGTTTTATAAAGGTGTTTGCTTTGATACCACTTGTTGGTCCCAAAGGAAAACAAGGGTAAGAAAAATAGCTAGAGGGGGGTGAATAGCTGTTTTGAAATTCTTTTCGTACCCTTGAAAAACTCAATTGCAAATGCGCACTTTATCAAATAAGCATTATGAAATGCGCCTAAGTGAGTGAGTGAAATGCACAGCGGAATAGTTAAGTAAAGTAGGCGCAAATGATTAAAGGGGGCGCAACACACACTCTAAGTATTTTTGGCTCAAAGTGAGTGAAAGATGAAACTAAGGCAAATGATATAACCAACACAACACAATTCAGTTCAATCAATCTACAATGAATAAACAAGCAAATACTGAGATAATATAATAGCTTGAGAGTAAATGACAAGTAATTAACACGCGCTATTTGGAGAGGTTCGATCGGGAAATGATCTACGTCTTCTACCAAGATGGTTAGTATTGGATTTCTAATATCTTATATAATGAGTGAGTGTTACAAATTACAACGTTTGAGCTTATACACTAACTCAAGATATAATATTCTATGAAAGAACAAATCCTAGACAATAACCGGTGTATCTATTAAAGAGAGATCTAGGTGATCAAACTTAAAGATGTGCGTGTGTGATTTTAGATTCAAGGCTCTTTAGATCTTTATGATTTAGAGCACAATAAAACTAAAGTGTTTTTGCTTGAGGATCTGGGCTAAGTATGAAGGTATGAAGATGTTCTTGAGAATTATGGTAAATCAAAGGCAATCTTCAAATCTTCAACAAATGCTTGAGAGAGAAATTATGAATATCTTAGCAACTTCAAAACGTTTGAAGTTAAGGGGTATTTATAGTAGAGCTCCAAAAACTAGCCGTTGGAAATACCTTGTGGATAAGGTTAAAGGACAAATGTGTTGGGGTTGGTGCCCTAGGCACGTTTGTTAAACGTTGAGTAAGTTATCATTTTATTCATGATGATAAAGAGATGTTAAGATTATTATTGTTGCTCATGTTTTCTTATAATAATCTCCGTCCCTAGAGCTTGTTAAGCACTAGTATAAAGGCTAAATGATCATGGGATGATCATGTTAGATTTATGGGTACTTGTTTGGAACAAGGTACTGGACATGACCCGCGGTATAAGATTTATGTCATGGTCGATGTCATATATAAATCTCATATTAGTTATGTCATTTGAATCCTTAGACATGAAGTTATTATAGTCTTCCACTTGATGAAGATTATGTTTGACATATTCAAACGCTGCCTTAACACGGTAGTTATAAAGGGTATGATTGGCATAATCTGATTCACGTAGGGAAGAATAATAGGCTAAATGGATTTGTCCCTCTTCGGAGAGATGTCAAGCTTGGGCCCCTCGAAAGAATGATTTTGGTGAAATGTTTGGCCAAACTCAAATGGATTGATTGGATCAATGTCATTTGGATTATCAACGTATTCGGAATCGAGAAAGTATTGAACAATACAAGTTGACTTATTGACCATGACTTGTGTTCAATGACATCGTAGACAAAGGGATTATGACATGTTCTAAAGGAATGCGAACTTGTATCTAGTTATACTATTTGGGTAGGTATGACGGTTTGCTAGAACCTAATCATATCTTATGGTTTCATGTTTGAACCCATTACCAACTTAGTATAATCCTAGAGGGTCACATACAATAGAACGAATCTTAAATAATGACTATATCGGAATATTGAGTCGAAGGACTTTGGAGGAATTTGGAAATTAGGGAAATCTGGGGCAGGTGTGCGACCGCACAAAAGGGTTTGGGCGGCCGCACAACTTGGCTCAAAAAGTACCAGAACCTTCCAGATAGATGTGCGGCCGCACAGGTTGTTTTGGGCGGCCGCACACCATGTCGGGACTGGTTTCCTGATTTGATTTGGAAAAGAATTTTGGACGGGTTTAGACACAAGTTTCCTATTTGGAATAGGTCTAACTTGTATATAAACAGCAAAATTCGGCCAGAATCAAAGCTAATGCTTTTGTGCAAATCTCAAAGAGTTTGAGAGAGGTTCTATTTTGTTCTAAGACATCCTAGATTGAAGAAAATAATACACAAATAAAATTCCATATAGTTCATATTAATTGTGAAAACGTGTTTCACAATTTTGATCTAGCAACCAAGATCAAGTGTTCTTGATATTCGTTCGTGGTGTGGATACCGCTAGAGGGTGAAACTTATCATCTTCAAAGTTTGTGATTCTTACTATGTTCGTGATCAAGGTTTCAAGCCTCCATCGAATTCAAGGTTGCAAAAATCAAAGGCATCAAGGGTTAGTATTCTAGTATTCATCATATTGTATTTGACTTAATCATATGAATGGATCTATGGGCTTTGGGTTTCATTAAATTTTAAATGCTTTCTTCCGTTGCGCATGTTACTCCGAAACACAACAGTGGTATCAGAGCCCCGTTCATGTTGATTATTTCAATACTAGATCATGTTGTATGTATATAAATTGTTTATGTGCCTAACATGATATGAATATTGGATTATATGATGTTTATGTGTTATATGATTCTATGTGGTTTATTGCTTTACAACTTTAATCGCACTATTGAATCGCACTAAAAATTATGTTGGATTCTGAATTGTTTGATTATTAATTTTTGATTGGATCAAAGTTTTAATAATCGGGGAAAACAATTTTGAAACAATTTTCGAACTTTAAAAATTATGTCTGATGCTACTGTGCGACCGCACAGAAAATATTGGGCGACCGCACAGATTTTCTTGGGCGGCCGCACAGTTGGTCAGAATCAGAATCAGATTCTGGAATTTTGATGGGGTCCAACCGAATCAGTGACAATACCGGCCAGACCTGCTGATCTGGAGCGGGTTTTGGGCAGTTGGTTTTGGTGTGGATCTTGGGGTTTGATTTTCCTATTTGTTTTGATCTTGTGATTCTAAGATTGGTTCAAGGTTTGGATGGCTAATCTACGTTCATCGAGATTGTGTTTCCCAAACTTGATCGCAATCAAAGTTTCAAAGATAAAACGAAGTTAGAATTATGAAGAGTTCATAATTACTAAAATTGAGAAACAAAGTTCTTCATTCAATGATTGGAAATCCATGTGGAATTGTGAATGCAATTGGCCTACGTTCATCGAGACCATCTATTGCTTAGTTTCGGCCACATGGACTACCTTCTTGGTTTCTTGAATTAGTGCGGAATTGTGGTTGCCAATGGCTTAGTTCGGCCGCACTTCTTGTTGTCTTGATTTGGAGACGATAACCAAAGTTCAAATAGTCTCATCCTCATAATCATAGAGAAACTAATGACACATAAATATTATGCTTAAATTAATGATTATTAATTTAGTGGCTAAACTTGATGCGTAACATGTTTATCTTGTGTGCTCATAAATGTGTTGTATGCTATATGGTGATGAACCTTCAAGAAAGTTTTAAGTTCTTTTTTCCATGCCATGATTAAAACACTTGTTTATACATGGGTGATTTTGATGTGGGTTCGCCTCCGCGAGGTGCATTAATTTTATTCATGTATGAGCAAGATGAGGTTCATTAATTCAATGTGGGCTTGCCTCCGCAAGGTGCATTAAATTGAATGGTTCCTATACGTTTAAAATGGTTGGACTTAATTAGGCGTCAAAACAGTTTTGGGCCTAGGCAAAAGATGAGATTAAACATGCTTTTTGAAATTGGATTTCTCAAAGAATCTCATAAAAGAATCTAAGAATCATATGGGATATGATTGACATGATTGTCTACCTAATTAATTTATTTTTGAGCGGTCCGCCTCCATGGACTCAAAAGTTAAATTAAAGTTGGATCTTAGCCCATTTAAATTATATTATACATTGGATGTATAAGAAGGTTATATAATTTAGTGGGAGTATTTTTGGAAAATACATTATTTATCTCTTTAATGAGATTGGTACTTGTAAAATTTTAGAAATTTTGCATGAGTTGTAGATAATGATAACTAACTTCGTTGCGATCAATCCTTTAGAAGGATGAGCTTCAAAGAGAATGGTACAAACTTCATGGATTGGATCCTGAGCCTAAGAATTGCTCTAAGGTAAGAAGATGTATTGTACATTCTTGATGGGACTATTCCTAAAGAACCCAATACCGGAATAGACAATCACAAGAATCATGAATATGATTCTAGGAATGTTAGTTGTCTTATGCTCGTGATTATGTGCTCAAAACTCCAACAAAGTCTGGAACTTGTGGAAGCCTATTAGATAGGCGTGGAGTTGAGTTACATGTTTCAAAAGGCAATCTAGACAAGAGAGGTATAAAACTATTGTTGCATTCACTTCTTGCAAAAGAAGTGAAGGGCAACAAGTGGAACCTCACATGCTTAAGAAGAAAGGCTACGTAGAGTATCTTGAGAAACTTGGCAGTCCAACTGAATTGGAGCTAGCCATGGATCACATTCTTGATTCATTGTCCAAAAGTTATAATCACTTCATGATGAACTATAACATGCTTGGAATGAATAAGAATCTCTCCGAGTTGCATGATATGCTGAAAACTGCGGAGGTGAAGATGATGGAGAAAGGTTCTCCAATGCTCATGGTTCATGATGGAAAAGGAGGCCAAATTCCAAAGGAAAGGTAAGACAGATTTGTCAAACTTAAAGGAAATAATTGTGGTTAAAATAATAACTCTAATTGATGCAATTCGGTAAAATGACAATTGGGTTGATCATTTAGAATTGTAGTCAAAACTTTGGACGAACAACAAAAGAATGGTAGTGGGACTACCACTCGGGATACTTATGTTATAAATTAATCTTTCTAACTTTAATTATTGGGTATTGGATATCGGATATGGATCCCATATTTGTATAAATGTGAAATAATTAGTAAACTGAAAGACTACTCATAGTAAATGTTGATCTATGAATGGTAATGATGCAATGGTTGCAACATTGTTCGTAGAACACTTGTAAAGTGACTTTACTAATGGAGTAGAAAATATTATTTTGTTATAAGATAATGAAGGATATTTATTTCTTATTTGGAATAAGAAAAGTGTTTTATTTATTATGATTTACTTAATTGTGTTATCATATAAATAAATCTTATATCCTAAATCTTGAAGAACGAAATAATAACTGAGGTTATGACATAAATAATCAAATTCTTTATGCATTATTGTTTTGATCAAATAAATGAGAAATGCATATCTAAAATTCCATGGGACAGAGTTTTAAAGTCATATGATTTGGAATCATATTATTTATGGAAACTTATTTACTTGGACCAAGACATCTTTTACTATGATTGGTAAAAAGCTAATATCTTAGTCGACCTAATACATTTTGATGTATATGGTGCATTAAGTAGCAATGCTAAAAGAGAATTTTGGTTGCACTTGGTAAAATTGTTCAAAGATTCTGATTCGATCAAGATGATGAACAATTAAACCGAGAATTTGACAGTCATCGTCAAAATTGTGAAATAGTTTCACAATTAACTTCACTAAGAACACTATTCTAAATGATGTGTCTACGTGGAAGTACAAGAACCTTATTGGATATGGTTCACTAGAT
Organism: Campanula takesimana; assembly: GCA_026119855.1. Classification (NCBI taxonomy): domain Eukaryota; kingdom Viridiplantae; phylum Streptophyta; class Magnoliopsida; order Asterales; family Campanulaceae; genus Campanula; species Campanula takesimana. The sequence goes on along the minus strand of JAOWBW010000640.1, from coordinate 395,318 downwards.
GATAAAGTTAAATTGATCTTCCATTATTAATTTTGGGGTTATGTATTACAAACCGCTATAACTACACTAATTTGAGTTCCATCAAAAGAAGTTAAATGGTGAAAGAAAACTCAGTTTGTCTTTCATAAAGATTTAAGATGATGAGACCTTTTTGAAAGGAGCTGTCTGGGACACACTCACATTTAAATCTAATAAATATATTTTCATGGGATATCCTAAGGAAACTTGAGGATAAAATTTTACTCATAAGAAACAAATGGTTTGTTGCTTATGATGATACTCTTCTAGATAAAAAGTTTATCTCTAAAAGAATCAGTGGGAGTAAAACATATCTCGAATGGTTCGAGATCCAGAAAATAGTATTTAACCTATGATGGAAGTTGAACAAGTTTTCACAAGGGGTTGTGAAAATCCGTTCAAGATATACAAGTACTTGCACACATGATAAAATACAATCTATTAGAAGAAATATTGGATATTTCGAAATAGAAAGTATTGAGGTAAAGTTCATTTAGAATGAAGTATTTACCACCTATCAAAGATGCAATATCAACTCCACATTTAGATTAATGGCTTGGAGTCATAAAATCTAAAAGGCAATTCATGTATAATAATCAAGTTTGGAACTTGATCATTCTAACCTAAGGTGTAAAAACCAAAGGAGATGAATGACTTTTCTTGGAGAAAAACTTACATGGGTAGCAAGAAACTTATTAGAATTTTCATAGTAACATGTTCATATTTGGAATATGAAATTTGACAAAATGATGTCAAAACAAGCGTTCCTCAACGGGAACTCACTTAAGGATGTATTGGATACAACCTAAAGGTTTTGATAGTCAAGAAAATTCTAAAAGGTATGAAAGTTGCGAAGATTCATTGGATGGATTGAAGTAAGCTTTTGGGAGTTGGAATCTCCGTTTTGATAAGTCATAGAGTTTGGCTTGATCAAGAACGAAGATGAATCTTGTATATACAAGAATATTAGTGGGAGCATGGTGCTATTCCTTATCTAATATGTGGATGACATATTGCTCATTGGAAAGGACATTCCTACACTTTAATCTGTAAAGATTTGGTTAAGAAAGTGTTTCGCAATGAAGAATATGGATGAAGCCACATAAGTCATTGGCATTAAGATCTATAGAGATAGATCAAGGAAGCTAAATGGTTTAAAGCCAACGTACATACATTGACAAAGTCATAAGAAGATTCCGCAAGGAAAATTCTAAGAGAGGACATTTGTCAGTGTTACATGGAGTTTCTCTAAGTAAGACTCAATGTCCTAAAGACAAAAGATGAGAATGAGAAAATGAATGAGATGCCATTTGCTTCAAAATTTGGATCCATGATGCCATGATAAGTACTAAGCCGGATATATCTAATGCTTGGAGCATGACGAGTAGATATCAATCCGACACCGGTGAGATTCACTGGATGGCTATGAGAGCGATTCTTAAAGTACTTTAGAAGAACTAAAGATTCGTTTATGATCTATGAATGGAAGATGATCTCGGATGCATGCTTCCAAACCAACAAAGATGATAATAGATCGCAATCAGGTTTTGTGCATATGTCAAATAGTGGAACTGTAAGTTGGAATGGTTCCAAGCGGAGTACAGTCACTAATTCTACGACATGTTTAGACGCAAGTTGTTTTGGGCGGCCGCACACCATGTCGGGACTGGTTTCCTGATTTGATTTGGAAAAGAATTTTGGACGGGTTTAGACGCAAGTTTTCTATTTGGAATAGGTCTAACTTGTATATAAACAGCAAAATTCGGCCAGAATCAAAGCTAATGATTTTGTGCAAATCTCAAAGAGTTTGAGAGAGGTTTTATTTTGTTCTAAGACATCCTAGATTGAAGAAAATAATACACAAATAAAATTCCATATAGTTCATATTAATTGTGAAAACGTGTTTCACAATTTTAGTCTAGCAACCAAGATCAAGTGTTCTTGATATTCGTTCGTGGTGTGGATACCGCTAGAGGGTGAAATTTATCATCTTCAAAGTTCATGATTCTTACTATGTTCGTGATCAAGGTTTCAAGCCTCCATCGAATTCAAGGTTGCAAAAATCAAAGGCATCAAGGGTTAGTATTCTAGTATTCATCATATTGTATTTGACTTAATCATATTAATGGATCTATGGGTTTTGGGTTTCATTAAATTTTAAATTCTTTCTTCCGCTGCGCATGTTACTCCGAAACCCAACAAGATGTGTTGTCGCTCATTGAGTGGAGCACGTGTCCTTTTATAGCCGTTAGACACATAACACAAATATGACCGTTATGGATAGGTGTCCTTAGATACGGGTGCATACGTGTTATTTAACCACCGTTGGATCATTGGCGTAGTTTGTATTCCTTCATGTCTTCAATAAATCACCATGTATTGAAATGCATCATTTATGCGCGTTGAGCCTTTGGGGCGCAATGCATAGCGCGCGCATAACTCGTGCATGGCGCATAAGCTTAGGCTGAGCCTTTGGGGCGCAATGCATAGCGCGTGCATAATAGGCGCATGGCGCATATACATAGGCGCTGCTCAAACTAACCAGAGTGATTTTCTTCAATCTTTGACATCTTGCCCTATTCCTAAGCCTATTCTATTACAATGGACTTCCTAAAAAATGAAGTAAAAATACTTCTTACATGTGGGTCTAAAGTCCATGAAATAAAACTTAGGTGATGGATCAATCAAATATAATCAATCCTATTGCACTGAAACTGAGATATAAGTGGGCATACCCAACAGTAGCTCCGGTTTGATACTCATAATTCCAGAGAACTCAAGTCTAGCCAACACACCAATCTTGGTTGCGGTTAGAGTTACAGGCTTGCCGCACACTCTGGACTTGATTGCATCCTCAAACTTTATCTCTCCTGTTTCCATGTCCCTTATTTCATCACCTTTTCCATTCAACAGTGCAGTGTTTGTCTTGATCGCATTCTCAAAGAATTTTGCACAAATGATGGGCACGAACTGCGGTTCATCCATGAGAAATAGCGGTAGGAGCTTGGATTTTTCCAGCAGTTGTAGTAACTTTTTTCCAACTGTATCCTTTTGGAATTCATCCTCAATAATCCTTGAGCCAGGCACAAAGTTAGTGGTATCCTGAAAAAAAAAATATTCAAAGTTAGAAATAATTTGATTAACTACGGTTTGAAACATCAAGCAAACCGTGCGGTTTAAGCCAATGATATAACCATGCGGTTCAACCACTGACCAAACCTTGCGGTTTGAGTGAAGTTTACAAAACTGTATCAGATGAATCCTAACAATGTAACCATGCGGCACAATCAAGGGTAAAAACAAAAATAAATAAACACTTAAATGAAAAACGGATCAAAGGGAAAGTTTTTGAAAAATAGTTTGAATGCACGAAGAACAGAGTATGAACATGCAAAACAAAAACTTAACCAAAACATGAATGAAATATACCAAAATTACCACAAAGGGCAGATTCTAACAAAGTCCTAAACAAGTAAGATCAAATAACATATCAAGAACCCAGAATCTGCAAAAATGCGAAGAACACCCGAAAAACCCAAAAACGATTTTGTTCAAAAATTGAACACAAATCACAAAATAAATCATACACTCAGTATATATTAGCAATTGTAAGCATGAATACACATTATCCAACCAAAATATCACAGCAAAAGCATGTAGTAATCAAAGAAGATGAACAAGCTTTTGAATCTTCAACAATGGCAGACAACAGAAAATGAAATACTGAGTTCAAGGGTTTAAGAAATCATACCATATCGGGTTTAGATGGTCTAGAAGATGATGGAACAGAAGAATCAATGGATTTCTTTGGAGCCATTACGAATTTGTGTTTAAGTAATGAGATAAATTAAGAGAGAGAAACAGAGAGAAAGTGTGCAGAGTACAGAAGAGAGAGAAAGAGATATTGCTAAATGAGGAAGAAGGTAAAAAAGGTAAAATGAAAATGACTTTGTCTTTTATACTCAATTAACCACCTCGGGTAATGGAGCGGCCATGACGGCTGAAGAAGGCTAAACATCAGCGTACCCGTCCATCGCATTTAATGCGGCAGAAATAATTGCACAAAGGTCATTAAAAAATGAAATGACATAAAGTAGGGACTAAACTGCAATTATGCATACCTGAGCGATTTGATGAGCAAACCGACATACCTTTTCTCCTCTTTCGGTTTTGATGAAATCGATATCTCTCAGTTCTGTCTTCGGTTTCACTAGATCAAACCGATATACTTTCTTTCTTAATTCGGTTAAGATAAAACCGTTGTCATCCTTCTTGACTTTGCAGTTTTACTGGAATCTTCTATTGAACCATTATTGGTGCGGTTTCAATGTTGATTGAACCGCAAGCTATTTTTGATTTTTCTAAATAGAGCCAAAACACTTAACAAAAAATATTAGAAATAAAGAGTATATAGACATGATATATTTAAGTTAGTTCCAGCATACCCATTTCTCCACATAAATTAAAGAACCTGCTATTTTCCAGCGGCTTGGTGAGGATGTCTGCAATTTGATCATCTGTTCCCACCTTTGCTAAGAAAATATTTTTCTTTTCAACATGGTCTTTGAGGAAGTGATATATGATGTCAATGTGCTTGGTTTTTGAGTGCTGAAATGGATTGTTGGAGATGGATATTGCTGAAGTACTATCACAATAGATAGGGCAAATGTTTTCAAATACTCCATAATCTTCCAACTGTTGTTTCATCCAGAGAATTTGAGAGCAACAGCTTCCAGCCGCAATGTATTCAGCTTCAGCGTTTGAGACTGAAATTGAGGCTTGTTTCTTGCTGGACCATGATACTAGCCTAGATCCAAGGAACTAACATGTACCACTAGTGCTCTTTCTATCAATCTTACAAGCTGCAAAGTCAGCATCTGAATAACCTAATAAATCAAATGAAGATTCTTTAGAATACCAAAGTCCAAGGTTAACAGAGCCACATAAATATCTAATAATACGTTTAACACCTATAAGATGAGATTCTCTAGGTTCAGCTTGAAATCTAGCACAAACACAAACAATGAACATGATATCTGGCCTACTTGCAGTTAAGTAAAGAAGAGACCCAATTATACCTCGGTAGAGTGTCTGATTCACTTTCTTACATTGTTCATCTCGATCCAAACTGCATGCCTTTATCATTGGGGTATCAACTGGTTTTGCGGTTTCAAGCCCAAATTTCTTGAGCAAGTCTTTGGTGTACTTGGCTTGATTTATGAAGATTCCATCATGACATTTCTTTATTTGGAGTCCAAGAAAGAATGTCAACTCTCCCATCATACTCATCTCAAATTTACCTATCATTAGCTTCTCAAACTTAACACACATAGTTTCATTAGTAAAACCAAAAATAATATCATCAACATAAATCTGAACTAATAATGAATGACTTTTGTGTTTAGCAATAAATAAAGTTGTGTCAATTTTACCTCGAGAGAAGTCTTCTTTAATAAGAAATTTAGATAGAGTGTCATACCATGCTCTTGGAGCTTGCTTGAGTCCATACAAAGCCTTCTTGAGCTTGAAGACATGATGAGGGAATTTATTGTCTTCAAATCCTGGCGGTTGGGCTACATAGACTTTTTCTTGTAGTTCACCATTCAGAAATGCACTTTTCATATCCATTTGATATAACTTGAATTTCTTGAATGAGGCATATGCCAGGAACAGTCTAATGGCTTCAAGTCTGGCTACATGGGAAAAGGTTTCATCATAATCTATACCTTCTTCTTGCCTATAGCCTTGAGCAACCAACCTATCTTTGTTTCTTGTTATAGTACCATTTTCATCCATCTTGTTTCTGTATACCCATTTTGTTCCAATTACAGTGTGATCTCTGGGTTTTGGAACTGGAGTCCAAACTCTGCATCTTTCAAACTGATTGAGCTCTTCTTTCATTGCAGCTACATGTTGTTCAAATAGATTCCTAGATCATAGAATTACTTAATCCCAATCATGTCTACACTTAGGATCCCCCAATTTTATTAGAACCTTTTTAGGTACCCTTAGGATTCTTCGTGACCAGCACAGGTGTATTTCAACTCTTCATTCAAGACAAACCAGTAAGAGGAAGCAAATCAGCAGACCAGTAAACAAGTTGCCGATCAACTTGCTACAGAAGTTGCCGATCGACTTATTAAAGAAGTTGCCGATCAACTCCATTCACAACATGCCGATATAATATACAGTCTGCAGTGTCAGTCAGGTGACATCATTTCATTAAAGTCAACCTTGCTGATTGTCTCTATACTGTTTTATCATAAAGTAGTTTACCTGCTCTGTAATGATCACTGCGCCGTCTGACACATAGCTACTTTTAGCTATACTCTGTCTCTACTTGCTTTTGCAGGAAACCGGTTGAGACAAAGGGGTCTTTATCCATCAGACTTTTGAGGCACGCGTATCTTCGCCATTAATGCCAAGGATACTGCATTAAATGCTCCTCACCTACCCAGCTGGAAATTCAAATGTTATCCTTCTTCAACAAGCTAAGACATTAACTCCTCCTATAAATAGAGGACTCAATGCATTGAAGAAGGTTGGTGATTTTAGTGCATTGAAGAGAGTTGGTTGTTTGCAGCATTCATTGAAGCTCAAACATTCCGTATCCAGATAATCATTAGATCATTTAATAGGATATACACTTGTGCACAAACTCAACAACATTGTTAGTATTCCCGAACTAGATCATTTTAAGGAATACGTTGTTTGAGTATTTCACACACCCACCTGAGTGAGACAAGTTCTTTTGAACTTGCCGCTCACATACACTTGGTCAGATATTTGTTTTATGATTCATTAACTATCTCTAGAATTTAGTCTTTGTATCCGGCAAAGCCGTGCTTGTAATAGACTAGGGATATTTAATAGTGCTCTTAACCCAAATCCAAGTTCTGACCAAACTTGGTAGAGGACCTAGCAGTATTTACACTGTGAACCTCTCCAAATACTTGTGTCCCTTATTACTTACTGTCCTTGCCGGTTTGAACTCTATCACCGGCAAATCATTATTGTTCTTGCTGATTCATCATTATTTCCTTTGACCAATCTCTTGAAACTGCATTGAACTTTTGGAAACTACTTTGTGTTTAAACTAAGCTCTGAAAATCTTTTATTCACTGATTTTGTGTGAGTTAAAACTAAGTCATATTTTACCCGCTGCGCTTACTGATAATAGTTTACAAACTGATAAGTGACTTTGTATTTAAAAGTGTTTCTTTGTAAAAGTTTTAAAAAGGCTATTCACCCCCCACCCCTCTAGCCTATTTTCCTACCAATTGGGCCTAACAATTGGTATCAGAGCTTGGAATTTTGAAAGAAATTTCCAAGCTTTGCAGCTTGTATTGCCGATACCATGGCAGGAAAAATCATGCAGTCGTTCAACATCACTACCATTCTGTTGTTGAACGTCAATGAGTTTGGTGTCTGGAAATCTCGTATGATAAAGTATATGAACTCTATCGATGACCGGTTAATGCAAGTAATAGAAGGTGGTCCAATCATTCCTCTAAAGGTCTCAACCACCTACCGACCAATTCCTTCCACTCCTCTGACTGCTCATGCTGATCAAGACACTGAACAAGAAACACATGTTCAAGTTGATGAAACCTTGATTGAAAAACCTAGAGAAGAATGGACTGATGAAGACAAACTTTCAGTTGCTCTAGATGGAAAGGCGTGCCACATTATCTCATGTGGATTGGACGACAAGCAATATAAACTGATTGACTTGTGCTCCACGGCTCAACAATGCTGGAACAAACTCTGTCGTAACCCCGGACCCCGCGGGCCCGAGACCGCGATCTGGACGTCGACTCTAACAAATAACTCTAAAATACCGAAGTTAAAAATTCCATTTGATACCAAAAGGTGATGATCCAAAGTTTTACAAAACCAAGTTTGATAAAAATCAATTACAACTATCATAAACTTCCACAAGTTTATGCCCAACAAAATAAAAATATACAATTCTTAGTGACGTCATTGTTTGGTACAACTATCCCAAAATGGTTACACATTTACATAATGTAAACCAACCTATGACAACCTTCCCCAAAAGAATGTATCCACACTCGACGTCCTCTTTCTCATGATCAGCGAGACTAATCCTTAGCACCTGGGGGGGGGGGTTAAGGAAAAACAAAGATAAAAGAAAAGGGGGTGAGATAAATCTCAATAAGTTACTAATGCAACTACATGACATGCTATGATGCAATAAGCAATAAACAATAATAATTATCACATAGCACATAGCAATTATCATATAACAGATAGCAGCGGAAATAAACACATAACAAAGGATATAGCCAAGGTTTTCCAAACCGGAACATCCAAATAAAGGAACGCTGCGCAGCTTCAATAATCAACAATCATCATCTTCATCATAGCATGAAACCGAAGAGAAAACCCCCGGTACCGGAACCAATAACCATAAAAGTGTCACAAAGGACAAGGACCATGACACAAAGTCATGCCCGTTAGCTAGATACATTCACAGAGGAACACTAACTTATCCTTTCCAAGGTCAATCTGGAAAAGGGGTAAAGAAGGGGGCAAAACAATGGTCAACATTATAATGGACTTGGCTTTGCCATTATAATCCTTCCCATCGCCCGATGCAACAAATATGCCAGCTGGTCTTCCAAATAAATGCTAAGTAATAATAATTTAGCATGAATAAACAACTTAAGGTTCCAAAGTAGGGAACCATTCCAATTAAATTACCACAAAGGTAAACCAATCCAAACCGCACATTAAAGATGCCCAACATTACCAAAACGGTACTTAAATAAATTTCACATCATATTTATTCACAAAAGAACCAAATCCACACAATAAAGTGTTCCACGGTGTTATCTTAAGTCAATTAAAAGGATTAAACCTAAACTAGTTAAGCCATTTAGTTTAAACGAGCAAAAAGGTCAAATTCCTGGAACAGGGGGCGGGCGGGCGCCTGGTCATAGGCAGGCGCGTGCTTGAATGGACAGAAGGTCAGGCGCTAGAAAAAGTGGGAGTAGGCGGGCGCCTGGGCAGGGGCAGGCGGGCGCCTGGTCTACGGGCTGGGAAGAATTCCCAGCTGGGTTCCTCAATTTTCCTTACCATTTCATACCAAATCCATAAACACTCAAAATCAACACTCCCAACAAGATTTCTAAGGTACCCAACGTCATTTAACCCAAAAGGGGACCTTAACAACACCCTTTATCAATCAAGACCAAGATCAAATTCCCACATTCAAGATTTCACCATTTTTTTTTCAAGAACTCAAATAAATTCGAAATAAATTCAAAACTCAATCAAACTTCAAATATAACAACAAAAGCATTATCTAAACATGATATGAACATTTTAGCATCAAAATGGGGGAAAAGTAACTTACTTGATAAATCTCAAAGTTGACGGAATTCAATTCTTTTTGATTCTACGCGATCCTATCGACGATCTAAACAAGGTTCATGTTTTAAGAAATGGGAGATTATGAGAAGAAGATGGAGAAAATGAAGAGAGAAGGAAAAGGAAAAGAGAACTTACCAATGGAGGAGAGAGGGAGAGAGTTGGCTGGGAAGGAGAGGGGAGAGTGAGGGAGATGGTGAGGGAGGTGAGGGGAGTAGGGGGAAATAATTCAAAATGTTACACTAAGGCCCCTTCCCATTCTACTAACGCAAATACTTACACTCCCTACTAACAATTAAGACCCAAATAAAATGTTAGGCATAAATATTATAACACATAAAATGCACACAAAATTATTTAAATAAATAATAATTTAAATAAATAATTAAGCAAATAATTAAATAAAAATCATTTAATCAGTAGTAAAATAGAGCCTAGATTTCTGGTCGTGACATTCACTCCCCCTTAAAGAAAATTCGACCCGAATTTTAACGAGACTCACCTTAAACAAAAAGCCACGGAAATTTCCTCTCGATCTCATCTCGGAGCTCCCACGTCGACTCCTCGATATTATGATTCCTCCAAAGAACTCGAACCAACGCAATGCTTTTGTTCCTCAACTCTTGAACTTTAGAATCTAGGATCCGAACCGGTCGTTCCTCATAAGTCATATCGAGCTCAATATCCTCCGGTATCCTCGGTAACACGTGAGACGGGTCATGAACATACTTTCGAAGCATAGAAACGTGGAAACGTTGTGCAACCGGACTAAGGATGACGGTAACGCGAGTCGATACGCAAGAAGTCCAACCTTTCCCAAAATCTCAAACGGACCAATAAACCTCGGAGCCAATTTGCCTTTCTTCCCAAACCTACGAATACCCACCTTCGGAGACACTTTCAAGAATACCAAATCACCCATCTGAAAACTAAGGTCTCGCCTTCGGTTATCTACGTAGCTCTTATGTCGACTCTGGGCTGTCTTCAATCTATCCCGGATAACTCTAACCTTTTCAACTGAATCCCGAAGCAAATCAATACCCACGATCTTCACTTCACCAACCTCATCCCAACAAATAGGCGATCTACACTTCCTTCCATACAAGGCCTCAAACGGTGCCATCTCGATACTAGCCTGATAACTGTTGTTGTAAGAGAACTCCACTAACGGTAGGTGCGAATCCCAAGAATCAGAAAAGTCTACCGAACAAGCTCGCAACATATCCTCAAGAATCTGAATAGTCCTCTCGGATTGACCATCGTTCTGAGGATGAAAAGCCGTACTGAATCGCAACTCTGAACCCAAAGCTTCCTGAAACGCCTTCCAGAACCTAGAAGTAAACCTCGGGTCTCGATCTGACACAATGCTAACCGGAACCCCATGCAATCTAACGATCTCATCGATATAAAGGGTCGCAAGCTTTTCCATCGAATATCTGATATCAATAGGCAAGAAATGGGCACTCTTGGTCAATCTATCCACTATTACCCAAACACTGTCATACTTCCTACGGGTACGAGGTAGTCCCGTGACGAAATCCATAGTCACATGCTCCTATTTCCACTCGAGAATATCTAACGGCTGAAACAATCCCGCGGGTCTCTGATGCTCGGCTTTGACCTGCTGACACGTTAAACACCTCGATACATACTCGGCTATTTCCCTTTTCATATTAACCCACCAAAATTGTTGCTTCAAATCCTGATACATCTTCGTACTACCCGGATGAATAGTATACCTCGATTTGTGACCCTCATCAAGAACTCTCTGTTTAATTCCATCAACATCCGGAACACACAAACGACCACGGAAAGTCAACACTCCAATCGGGCTAACAGAAAAATCCTCGAAATTCTTTTCCTTCAATTTAATCATTATCTTAACCAGCTCGGGATCTTCTTTCTGAGCCTCTTTTATCCTCTGAATTAGGGTCGGAGATACCCTAATATTCGCAAAAATAGCCCCATGTCTCGATTCACGAGGAGACCAATCTCGAACATCCTCAAGCATTTTCCATTCACGGACCATCATCAAAGCCACATAAGACTTTCTACTAATCGCATCGGCTACCACATTCGCCTTTCCCGGGTGATAGGAAATCGAACAATCATAATCCTTCAATAATTCCATCCATCGGCGCTGACGGTTGTTCAATTCCTTCTGAGAGAATAGGTACTTCAAACTCTTGTGATCGGTAAAAATTTCAAACTTCGCTCCATAAAGGTAGTGCTTCCATTTGTGCAACGCAAAGACAATAGCCCTAACTCCATATCATGAGTCGGGTAATTCTGTTCACTAGGGGTCAACTTCCTCGAAGCATAAGCAATTACTTTCCCATTCTGCATCAACACACACCCAAACCCTCTTTCGAAGCATCGCTGTAAATCACTAGGCCATCGCTCCCATTAGGCAAAGTCAAGATCGGTGCGGTAGTCAACCTCTTCTTCAATTCCTCGAAACTCTTGTCACATTTCTCGGTCCACACAAACGGAACATTCTTCCGGGTCAACTGAGTCATCGGAGTAGCAATCCTCGAAAACCCTTCAATAAACCTTCTGTAATAACCGGCTAAACCCAGAAAACTACGAATCTCGGTCACTGACTCGGGTCTCTTCCAATCCACTATAGCCTCTATCTTTGAAGGATCCACCGAAATCCCGTCTTTAGAAATCACATGACCCAGAAATGACACCTTCTCGAGCCAAAATTCGCATTTACTGAACTTCGCAAATAATTTCTCCCTCGCAAGAACGGATAAAACTGTCCTCAAATGTTGTTCATGCTCCTCTCGGGATTTAGAGTAGACGAGAATGTCGTCGATGAAGACTACCACGAACGAATCAAGATAGGGATGGAAAATCCGGTTCATCAAATCCATAAACACGGCCGGCGCGTTAGTCAACCCAAACGGCATAACCAAGAACTCATAATGACCATAACGAGTGCGAAAAGCAGTCTTCGAAACATCCTCGATCGAACCTTCAACTGATGGTACCCACTCCTCAAATCAAGTTTAGAGAAAACCACGGACCCTTGAAGCTGATCAAATAAATCATCGATGTGCGGTAGAGGATACTTGTTCTTCACCGTAACCTGATTCAACTTTCTGTAATCTATACACAATCTCAACGAACCATCTTTCTTCCGTACGAACAAACCCGGTGCTCCCCACGGGGAAACACTAGGGCGGATAAACCCTCGATCAAGCAACTCTTGCAACTGAACCTTTAATTCCTTCAACTCTGCGGGAGCTAACCTATAAGGTGCTTTCGAAATTGGAGCCGTACCCGGTAAAAGGTCTATACAAAACTCAATCTCACGATCGGGAGGCATATCATACTCGGTAGAGAAAACATCGGAAAATTCCCGAACTACCCGAACACTATCCAAACTAGGGGGTTCTTTCCTAGTATCAAGAACACTAGCCAAAAACCCCCTCACAACCACTATGCAATAATTTTCTCGCTTTCAAATAAGAAATTAAGCGAACCTTTCTACTCAGAGGACTAGCCTCAAACACAAATTTAGGCACATCGGGAATAGAAAAAGTAACAGTTTTCTTACGGCAATCAACAGAAGCATGAAACTTGCTCAACCAATCCATACCCAAAATGACATCAAAGTCTTGGATAGGAAGAACTACCAAATCCGCACAAAGGACTCGACCACAAATAACCACATCACAAGCACGAAAGACTCGATCAGAAATCAAGCATTCTCCTATAGGGGTCGACACCTCTAGCACATACGGTAAAGACTCGAATGCAGCATTTAACATGGAAGCAAATTGCACAGAAATGTATGAATGAGATGATCCTGGATCTACTAACGCTCGTGTGCTCACATTATACACAGAAACAATACCTCCAATAACGGAAGGATCATCGGTCGCCTGTTGTTGATTCATGGCATAAATCTTTCCTTGAACTTTGGGCTTCCCAGCGGCATCCCTTTTCTGACCCTGATTAGTACCAACTCCTGACCCGGATGACTGACCTCGGTACCTCGTGCACTCTCTCGCAAAGTGCCCCATTTCACCACAATTGGTGCACTTGCCTTGCTTTTTCCAACACCTATCTTCCGAATGGCCTACCTTTTGATAAAAGGTACAAGGCTTCTTATTCTGAATCCCCGGAGTAGTACCCGGATTCCTCGGTGTGGTTTGCCCCTTAAACTGAGATGATGCTCCCGGGTTACCTCGATTGTTGAAACGGTGTTGTGGCTTGCCTTGAGCTCCTTGCTTACTCGGGTTAGCTACCTCAGTCTTCCTCTTATGTTCCCCAATATCTTGCTATATCAAATAGGCTCGGTCCACCGCATCTTGGAAAGTCACAATCCGTTGAGCAATAAGTTGAGTACGGAAGGAGGTCTTCAATCCCCGAATAAATCTTATAGCCTTTTGTTCCTCGGTCCTCACCAAATAGTCGCAATACCGGGCTAATTCTATGAACTTAGCCGAGTATTGTGCTATAGACAACACACCTTGCTCCAAGTTGAGTAGCTCGATCTCCTTTCGGTTTTGATCAACAACCGGAATGAAATGCTCCTTGAATTTGCGCACAAACAACTCCCACGCATACACCATGTGAGTATCATCCCAAGTAGCTTTAATACCTTTCCACCAATGCTCGGCGGCTCCCACAAGTTAGTAAGCCGCGAACCGGACCTTGTCCTCATCCGAACACCCAAATACATCATAAATCTTCTCCATCGACTCAATCCACAACTCAGCCTTCCTTACATCGGGCTCCCCATTGAATTCAACCGGTTTCAGTTTCAGAAATTGCTCCAAACCATAACGGGGTGGTGCTTGTTCTACCCTCGGACCTTGATCATGTATGGCCTTCATGGCCGCCTCGAACATGCCTTGAAACATGGCACGGGCTTCTTCCCTTGTATCATTCTGATTGGCATTACCGGTACTACCTTCACCACTCCTTCTACGAACCATTGTAACAAGTACCTGCATAAAACATCAACCGTTAATCACTCCGCACACTACTACCCACCTAGGTCATACTAATCCACCTACACTTATACTTAGAGCTAATGCCATAGCTCTGATACCAACTGTCGCGACCCCAGACCACGCGGGCCCGAGACCGCGATCTGGACGTCGACTCTAACAAATAACTCTAAAATACCGAAGTTAAAAATTCCATTTGATACCAAAAGGTGATGATCCAAAGTTTTACAAAACCAAGTTTGATAAAAATCAATTACAACTATCATAAACTTCCACAAGTTTATGCCCAACAAAATAAAAATATACAATTCTTAGTGATGTCATTGTTTGGTACAACTATCCCAAAATGGTTACACATTTACATAATGTAAACCAACCTATGACAACCTTCCCCAAAAGAATGTATCCACACTCGACGTCCTCTTCCTCGTGATCAGCAAGACTAATCCTTAGCACCTGGGGGGGTTAAGGAAAACAAAGATAAAAGAAAAGGGGGTGAGATAAATCTCAATAAGTTACTAATGCAACTACATGACATGCTATGATGCAATAAGAAATAAACAATAATAATTATCACATAGCACATAGCAATTATCATATAACAGATAGGAGCGGAAATAAACACATAACAAAGGATATAGCCAAGGTTTTCCAAACCGGAACATCCAAATAAAGGATCACTGCGCAGCTTCAATAATCAACAATCATCATCTTCATCATAGCATGAAAGCCGAAGAGAAAACCCCCGGTACCGGAACCAATAACCATAAAAGTGTCACAAAGGACAAGGACCATGACACAAAGTCATGCCCGTTAGCTAGATACATTCACAGAGGAACGCTAACTTATCCTTTCCAAGGCCAATTTGGAAAAGGGGAAAAGAATGGGGCAAAACAATGGTCAACATTATAATGGACTTGGCTTTGCCATTATAATCCTTCCATCGCCCGATGCAACAAATATGCCAGCTGGGCTTCCAAATAAATGCTAAGTAATAATAATTTAGCATGAATAAACAACTTAAGGTTCCAAAGTAGGGAACCATTCCAATTAAATTACCACAAAGGTAAACCAATCCAAACCGCACATTAAAGATGCCCAACATTACCAAAACGGTACTTAAATAAATTTCACATCATATTTATTCACAAAAGAACCAAATCCACACAATAAAGTGTTCCACGGTGTTATCTTAAGTCAATTAGAAGGATTAAACCTAAACTAGTTAAGCCATTTAGTTTAAACGAGCAAAAAGGTCAAATTCCTGGAACAGGGGGCGGGCGGGCGCCTGGTCATAGGCAGGCGCGCGCTTGAATGGACAGAAGGTCAGGCGCTAGAAAAAGTGGGGGCAGGCGGGCGCCTGGGCAGGGGCAGGCGGGCGCCTGGTCTACGGGCTGGGAGGAATTCCCAGATGGGTTCCTCAATTTTCCTTACCATTTCATACCAAATCCATAAACACTCAAAATCAACACTCCCAACAAGATTTCTAAGGTACCCAACGTCATTTAACCCAAAAGGGGACCTTAACAACACCCTTTATCAATCAAGACCAAGATCAAATTCCCACATTCAAGATTTCACCATTTTTTTTTCCAAGAACTCAAATAAATTCGAAATAAATTCAAAACTCAATCAAACTTCAAATATAACAACAAAAGCATTATCTAAACATGATATGAACATTTTAGCATCAAAATGGGGGAAAAGTAACTTACTTGATAAATCTCAAAGTTGACGGAATTCAATTCTTTTTTATTCTACGCGATCCTATCGACGATCTAAACAAGGTTCATGTTTTAAGAAATGAGAGATTATGAGAAGAAGATGGAGAAAATGAAGAGAGAAGGAAAAGGAAAAGAGAACTTACCAATGGAGGAGAGAGGGAGAGAGTTGGCTGGGAAGGAGAGGGGAGAGTGAGGGAGATGGTGAGGGAGGTGAGGGGAGTAGGGGGAAATAATTCAAAATGTTACACTAAGGCCCCTTCCCATTCTACTAACGCAAATACTTACACTCCCTACTAACAATTAAGACCCAAATAAAATGTTATGCATAAATATTATAACACATAAAATGCACACAAAATTATTTAAATAAATAATAATTTAAATAAATAATTAAGCAAATAATTAAATAAAAATCATTTAATCAGTAGTAAAATAGAGCCTAGATTTCTGGTCGTGACATTCACTCCCCCTTAAAGAAAATTCGACCCGAATTTTAACGAGACTCACCTTAAACAAAAAGCCACGGAAATTTCCTCTCGATCTCATCTCGGAGCTCCCACGTCGACTCCTCGATATTATGATTCCTCCAAAGAACTCGAACCAACGTAATGCTTTTGTTCCTCAACTCTTGAACTTTAGAATCTAGGATCCGAACCGGTCGTTCCTCATAAGTCATATCGGGCTCAATATCCTCCGGTATCCTCGGTAACACGTGAGACGGGTCATGAACATACTTCCGAAGCATAGAAACGTGGAAAATGTTGTGCAACCGGACTAAGGATGATGGTAACGCGAGTCGATACGCAAGAAGTCAAACCTTTCCCAAAATCTCAAACGGACCAATAAACCTCGGAGCCAATTTGCCTTTCTTCCCAAACCTACGAATACCCACCTTCGGAGACACTTTCAAGAATACCAAATCACCCATCTGAAAACTAAGGTCTCGCCTTCGGTTATCTGCGTAGCTCTTATGTCGACTCTGGGCTGTCTTCAATCTATCCCGGATAACTCTAACCTTTTCAACTGAATCCCGAAGCAAATCAATACCCACGATCTTCGCTTCACCAACCTCATCCCAACAAATAGGCGATCTACACTTCCTTCCATACAAGGCCTCAAACGGTGCCATCTCGATACTAGCCTGATAACTGTTGTTGTAAGAGAACTCCACTAACGGTAGGTGCGAATCCCAAGAATCAGAAAAGTCTACCGAACAAGCTCGCAACATATCCTCAAGAATCTGAATAGTCCTCTCGGATTGACCATCGGTCTGAGGATGAAAAGCCGTACTGAATCGCAACTCTGAACCCAAAGCTTCCTGAAACGCCTTCCAGAACCTAGAAGTAAACCTCGGGTCTCGATCTGACACAATGCTAACCGGAACCCCATGCAATCTAACGATCTCATCGATATAAAGGGTCGCAAGCTTTTCCATCGAATATCTGATATCAATAGGCAAGAAATGGGCACTCTTGGTCAATCTATCCACTATTACCCAAACACTGTCATACTTCCTACGGGTACGAGGTAGTCCCGTGACGAAATCCATAGTCACATGCTCCCATTTCCACTCGGGAATATCTAACGGCTGAAGCAATCCCGCGGGTCTCTGATGCTCGGCTTTGACCTGCTGACACGTTAAACACCTCGATACATACTCGGCTATTTCCCTTTTCATATTAACCCACCAAAATTGTTGCTCCAAAATTATTATTTAAATAAATAATAATTTAAATAAATAATTAAGCAAATAATTAAATAAAAATCATTTAATCACTAGTAAAATAGAGCCTAGATTTCGGGTCGTGACAAACTCCTTGCATACTTTGAAGGAGATGAGCAGGTGAAAGACAACAGACTCTACGACTGCATTGCGGAGTTTGAATCTTTCAAGAAACTAGATGGAGAATCTCTAAGAAGTGCCTACGACAGATTCTGCGAGGTAAGTAATTTATGTGCTTCATTAGGTAAAGTGTATACTATGAAAGATCTTAATATTCGTTTTCTAAGTTCTTTAGGAAATGAGTATCATACTAAGGTCACTGCTGTTACAGAAGTTAGAGACTTAAACAAGACCTCTATTCAGAATCTTGTGTCTAGTCTATTCTTGTATGAGAGAGAACTGCAAAAACTTAACGTTCTCGACAAAAATTTCAAAAACTTGTCTCTATCAGCTCAATCTCAGGTATCCTTTCCTTCAACCAAATTCCCTCCTATAGATCCCCATCAAACACCCTGCTGTTCAAAAACCTCAGAAACACCTTCAGAACAAACAATGGAAGAAGACGAATTTGCCGCCTTCGCCAGAAACTACAAGAGGTACAAAGACTTCAAAAAGATGCAAAAAGGAAGTCACCAGCAACAGAAATATTTTACACCACCATTTCAAAAATCAGCAAGCTACAACAAACCAAGTACCAGTGCTACCGATGGCAAAAACAGCAAAGGTGATCTTGTCTGCTTCAACTGCAGAAAACCTGGTCACTTTGCCTCAAAATGTCCTCAGCCAAAGTATGAATACGTGAGGAAATCAGTAAACAAGAGATATCCAAAGTCTCGAAGTTATGTTGCCGTTGATAGCACAGAAAAAGCCTTGCCGGTCTGGTGTAAAACTGATTCAGACGAAGATGCCGATGAAGATGCGGATGCCGATGTAAGTTTCATGGCAATAGATTCAGATGATGCCGATCTTCCATCCTTGCCGACTCCAATCTACCGAGATCCCTCGCCGCCAAAGACTCCAGTCAAAGAAATACCAACTGGAAGAGCTCAACCATACTTCAAGGAAATAAGCATCAAAGCAGGAAATCCCATAGGATACAAGGTTCATCAAGTGGGAACTTCACTCTATGGACAGTGTAACTCTTCTCACTTCAATGCTTCTAAAACAAAACCCTTGCCGATGACAAGAAAATTTTCATTCACCGAACATCCCAATATTGCCAAAAGCCTTTCGAAACCCTTCTCTTCCCTACCTGATTTCTCACCTGAACCCATTCCCTCTACTCCTAAAGATTCAGCCAACCCTCTGCCAGAATTATCTAAGGCTGAGATGGTAGAGACAATGGATGAACTTTTTATTGATTATGAGAAGCTGAGTAGCGTTCATAAAGTGATGGCTGCTGATTTCAAAAGAATTTCTAACGAGAACAGCTCGCTTATGTCTGAACTTTCAGTTCTCAAAGGACACGAGCTTGAGTCTATTTCTTTAAAGAAAGAAAACCTGGATCTCAAATGCCAAGTAGCAGTATTGATAGCTCAGATCGAAGATCTTGTGAAAAGAAACAATCATCTCTCAAGGATTGTTGATTCTTACACAAAATCTAGAGTTGCTGTTGAAACAATCCTACAGACCCAAATGTCATATAAGGACCAATCTGGGTTAGGATTTGATTCCAGCAGCAGTAGCTCTACTGAAACTTGTGCTACCGAGAAAAAGGATGAGAAAGTTGAATGTAGTCCTGTTAACTCAGTGCATAAGGATGCTAAGACAATTTACAGTGCTGTGGCAATGAAGTATCCTAAGAACCAGAACAAAAGGAATGATAAGAACAAACAAAGATATGTTAAGGTTGCTGATACTGAGTCTGCCAATAACGGTATTCTTGGTAAATACATCAGCAGAGCAAGTGCTGCCGATCTGACCTCCTCTGCTGCCGATGGACAAGTGCCTAAAAAGATAACTGCCAAAGGTAAACAGAATGGAAAGAAAGGCAACACTGGCACCTTTAAACCTACTAAGTTTGTGCCTGCTCAATTCCCTAGTTCTGCCGATGCACTGACTAAACAGAATGATGTTCTATCAAATCCACAGCCTATCAGTCAAGTGAGATGTTCTAATTGTTTTGATTATGGTCACAAGGCTCATGAATGCCTCTTGAAGCACCTATCTGGACCCACTGAGGTTACATCCTCTAGTGGTGGCCAGATGTGGTTGCCAAAGAGGAACTAACCCTCGGACCCAAGAATAAGGGGGACCATAAGCATACCGTTTTATTTCAGGAATGCTTCATGGCCTCAACTGGTGCAAGCAAGGATTTGTGGATTCTAGATAGTGGTTGTTCAAGACACATGACAGGATTTGCAGATCTTCTTGCCGATATCTCAGAAGCATCAGGTCCCCCAGTAGTTTTCGGTGATAACGCCAAAGGAAAAATCATCGGTATAGGTACCATCAAGAGAGGTGCAGTTACTGTACAGAAGGTCTCTCTAGTGGATGGTCTAAAACACAACCTTCTATCAATATCACAATTCTGTGATAAAGGAATGCAGTGTGTATTTACTACTTCCAGTTGCTATGTGAAAGACATTGCTTCCAATGAAACTCTTCTCACTGCCAAAAGAAAAGGTAACATTTATGCAGTAGACTTAAGTGCTATTACTGGTGTTACTAATGTTTGTTTTGTAGCTAAGAACATCAGTGAGAACTCATGGCTATGGCACAAGAGACTCAGTCACTTGAACTTCAAGTATCTATCAAAGCTTGCCGGTTCAAATCTGGTAACCGGTCTGCCTCAAGTGTCTGCTGATCATGCAAAGAAATGCAAGGCCTGTCAGCTTGGAAAATAACATAAGTCATCTTTCCAAAGCAAGCCCTGCATGTCAACTTCTAGGTGCCTCCAATTGCTACATATGGATCTATTTGGCCCCACAACCACTGCAAGTATTGGGGGAAGTAGATATACCTTGGTTGTAGTAGATGATTTCTCTAGATATACTTGGGTGGAAACTTTCAGTCACAAAGATGACACTTATGCTGTTGCTACCAAGTTATTCAGACTACTACAAACCCAGAAGGAGAGCGATACCATCAGTATGAGATCAGACAACGGCACTGAATTCAAGAACAATGGTATTGCTCAGTACTGTGATGATCATGGCATAGACCACAACTTCTCAGCTGCCTATACACCACAACAAAATGGTGTCGTTGAGAGAAAGAACAGAACTCTCATTGAAGCTGGTAAGACCATGATTGCTGAAGCCAGGCTGCCGAAATACTTTTGGGCTGAAGCCATCAATACCGCCTGCTTCACTCAGAACAGATCTCTCATCAACAAATTCCATAACAAGACTCCTTATGAACTCTGGAGAGGCAGAATTCCCAACATTGGATTCTTCAAAATATTCGGCTGCAAATGTTACGTGCTTTACAACGGTAAAGAGCACAGAGGTAAATTCGATGAGAAACCTGATGAAGGAATCTTTGTTGGATACGCTAAACACAGTAAGGCCTTTCGAGTTTTTAATAAGAAACTTTTGAAAATTGTTGAATCTGTTCATGTAACCTTTGATGAATTTGATTTGCTAGAGTCTGACAAGGCTCCAAATAGTACTAATGTGTCTAGTGCTCATGAGACAGGTGAATCCAGTAATACTAACCCTGCAGATCAAGTACCAGCTGCTGATCCAGTCATTTCAATAGAAGAATCAGCAGATGCTCCGTACTTTCCTTCATCGGCAGAACCAGAACCTGCTGATGAATTTCATAATCTGTTTGCCGATGCAAACTCTGCTGATCATTCTGAAAACAGATCAAGCGCTCAACCAATTTCTGTTATAAGGCCCTTCCCAACAAGTTCTCAATCTAATCCACCTCTCACCCAAAATTCTAATTCTCCTACTCCACCTGCTGATCTTAACCCTCCTTTGGAATCTTTACAACAAGAATCAGTAAGACAAGATGTGCCGAGAGAAGTTAGACCAGTTCGTGATCATCCATTAGAAAATGTGATTGGTGATGTCTTTGGACCAAGATTGACAAGGAACCTTAGTAGAGCATTCGCCGAGAGTCTCTTCTCATCTGCTATGGTTTCCAATGTAGAACCAAAGAAGACTGAAGAAGCTCTTGCTGATCCTGGCTGGGTGGAAGCTATGCAGGAGGAGCTAAATCAGTTTGAAAGATGCAAAGTATGGGAACTTGTGCCAAGACCAACTTCTCAGCAAGTTATTGGTACTAAGTGGGTTTACAGGAAAAAATTAGATGAAGTTGGGAAAATCATTAGAAACAAAGCAAGGCTAGTTGCTAAAGGCTACCGACAAGAAGAAGGAATCGACTACGATGAGACATTTGCTCCTGTTGCAAGATTGGAAGCTATAAGACTTTTCTTAGCCTATGCTGCCTTCAAAGAATTCAAGCTATATCAAATGGACGTGAAAAGTGCCTTCCTGAATGGAGAACTCCAAGAACTAGTTTATGTTGAACAACCACCAGGTTTTGAGGACTCCAAGAAGCCTGATCATGTCTACCGATTGAAGAAAGCTCTCTATGGCCTAAAGCAAGCTCCAAGAGCATGGTATGAAACCCTATCTAAGTTTTTACTTAGCGATGGCTTAGGCTTCACTCGAGGTAAAATCGATACTACTTTAATTGTTGCCAAGCATAAGGGTCATTCATTGTTTGTTCAAATATATGTCGATGATATTATTTTTGGTTCCACTAATGAATCACTTTGCAAGAGATTTGAGAAGCTAATGCAGAGCAAGTTCGAGATGAGCATGATGGGTGAACTAACATATTTCCTTAGACTTCAAGTCAAGCAATCCAATGAGGGAATATTCATCAGTCAAGCCAAGTACGCAAAAGAATTAATCAAGAAGTTTGGCTTTGAAAATGCTCACTCTCAAAGCACACCTATGGGCACTAACATTCATTTAGATAAGGATGAGTCTGGTAAGAAAGTAGACATGACTGTCTACCGAGGTATGATCGGCTCACTCCTCTATCTTACTGCCAGTAGACCAGATATTATGTTTGCTGTTTGTGTTTGTGCCAGGTTTCAAGCTGACCCTAGGGAATTCCATCTGCAGGCTGTAAAACGTATTATTAAATATCTATGTGGCACTACTAACCTTGGATTATGGTATGCCAAAGATTCATCTTTTAAACTAATAGGTTATTCAGATGCAGATTTTGCAGCTTGTAGGGTGACCAGAAAGAGTACAAGTGGGACTTGCCAATTTCTTGGTGATAGACTGGTGTCTTGGTCCTGTAAGAAGCAAGCATCAATTTTCACTTCTACTACTGAAGCTGAGTACATAGCTGCCGGCAGTTGCTGTTCACAGATTCTTTGGATGAAGCAGCAGCTGGTTGACTATGAAGTTCCATCTCAAAGTTGTCCCATTTATTGTGACAACCAATCAGCAATCTCAGTTTCAAACAACCCGGTCATGCATTCCAAAACCAAGCACATAGACATCAAGTATCACTTTCTGAAGGAACATGTTGAAAAGGGGAATGTAGTGCTGCTCAAAGTTCATACCGATTACCAAAGAGCAGACATACTGACAAAGCCCTTAGACCAGAAAAGATTTGAATTCCTAAGAGGTGAACTAGGTATGATTGATTTCTATGGTTAAAACTGTGCTAACTCTACTTATTGTGCTAGTCTTGCCGATCTCATCAGCAAGTATGAAAATCTTGTCGGCCAAATTATTTTGCCGATCTCATCAGCAAGTGTGAAAATCGTGCCGACCAAATTACATTGCCGACAAAATATTGCTGACAACATCATGCCGATCAACATATCTTGCCGATTCAAACTATCTTTCCGATATTTAAAAAGTATCAAATCAGCACGTCTCTGCAAAAAGATAAGATTCCTGACACATGACGTAAGCAATCAAATCAAAGGTACATCGGTCACACCATCTCCCTGACACGTGTGTGTACCTTTCTTACCCAAAATCGTGTCAAGATGTATTCCATTTAATGCGATACATCAGCAAGGTAACAGGTCATCATCACTTCTCTTATTTATTTTGACTAATTTACCCTTTCTCTCTCTTTCTTTTAACTGTTCATTTCTCACCGGTTTGTGTGCGCATTAAATTTTGCGTGCGCACGTTCAGCGAGGTTTTAGGTACAGTTACTTCTCATTATTTCTTATCCTCTCATATTCTCTCTCTCCCCCATAACATATATAACGCCTTTCAAAATTCCTTTAAGCTTTCTTCGCCATTTTTCTTCTCTACTCTATCTCTCTCACTCCTCTAACCAGTTTATTGAATCATCGTTTTATTTGATTATATCTTCTTAATCTGGTAAGTGTTAATGTTTAAACTTTGCTCATTTCTAATCATTCTTGATTTGATTTGTCTTTGTTCCTAACATTGTGAGTTGGTTTGAGTAATATTGCAGAATATGTCCGGCGAAAAAGATATCTATGGAGGCTATGTTGACTCCGACTACTTCAACGATGAAGCCGACGGGGTGTTCTTGAAGAATCTTCTTATTGGGTCCCTGCTCGACTCATTCATCACTCCATCTGGAGTTAATTCAGTATTTTTGGATCTCGTCAAAGAATTCTTCTCAAACTCCTCTGTTGTCCACTCTCGTGCTGACTCCTCAGTCATCGTCTCCATCAACTCCTCTGTTTTGGGCGTGCAAGTCTCTCTTACTCCCTCGTCTATTTCTGAAGTTTTTCCCTCTCTAGGGAATGAAGGGTTGAGTGCTTTAGTTGATGATATTGAATTGGATAGGGCTTGGGTTATCATGAGAGGAACTGGTCCTAGACTCAGTGGCACCAGTCATCTGAAAATTCATTATCCTCGCGGTACTATGCTTTGGCTGAGATAGTTGATAGGTGTCTTATTTCCCGATCTGGATCTCATAGCAATGTCACTGACGTTCAGTTTGAAGCTATGGCCGCCATTGTTTTATAGATTGAGTTCAATTGGTGTGCCTACATATTCAGGATCATTGCCACTGCTGCTGATAAATGGTCTTCTGATAGGCTGAAGAACAAACCCAATCCTGGGAAAGGTTGTCATTACCTGTTAATCAGCATGATCTTAAGGAGAAATTTAAACATAGTAGCTGCAGATCGTTTTCCTTCTAGCATTTCCTTCTGCAAGCTAAAGTCTTATAATGCTAAAGATTGGCAGAGAATAGCAAAGAATGCTTCAAGTGCTATTACTCCTGCTGATGCTCCTGCTGCTGCTGTCGCTCCAAAGAAGAAAAGAGCCAAGAAAATTCCTTTAGTTGCTTCCCAATCAGCAGTCTCTACTCCTGCTCCTTCAACCGATAGAATTCTTGCCGATTCTACTCCTAGTGCTCCAAAGAAAAGAAAATTGGTGAAGGTTGCTGACAAAGTGGTGTCAAAGAAGGTAAAGGTTACCGACGAACCAGACTTGCCGATAAAGAAGTCTACTCAAGTTGCTGATAAGATGGCCTCGCCGATGAAGAAGCAAAAGCTTGCTGCCGATGAAGTTCCTTCTGCTCCGATTGATTTTGCTGATCCAAGAGCCAAGCTGATTAGATTTGCGCCTTCTCTTCTTTCCGGCGCTTCTCTTACTGCCGATCCTATTGTCAAAGTTGAAGTTCCTTCTGAAGAATTCACTGATGACTTTGCTGATGGCAAAAGTATTGAAGATGTTATTGAAAAGCTGAAGTCTCAGACTTCAAGGAAATGTGCTCCGATCAGGAATCCCACCTTCCATACCTTCTACAAGAATCCTTGGTCCTTCACCAACAAGGTCTTGAACAAGAAATGGGTCTTTTCGATTGATCATTTGCCTCCCTTCATTCGTCGTCTTCTTCAATTTCATGAAGAAATGAAGGATACCGTACCATCTGGGAAAATTTCTGACTATGTTGATTACCGGAGTTTGAACATTCGCACTGATATGTGGAATGAGAAGTTCTTCCCTCTCTCAAAATTCAAGCAGTTGAAAGAGGCTGAACTGAAGCTCAATTTTGGTCGCTATTTTGACTTTGTACCCCTCCACTGGAACCAAGTCTATCTTTTTCAAGATAGAATTAGACAAGACTTGATGATTCAGGACGTGTGGCTCATCTATGCCAGGACATTCAATCAGCTCTCTCAATTCACAGAGTTTGATCCTTATCAGATTGGAAGACTTGAGAATGATGAAGATTTGCTGCCATACAATGATGATGAGGCTCCTGCTGTCAGCCCTCTCAATGCTCATTTTCATAGATCAGTAAAGAAGGTCACTATGGACTTGATTGAAAAATCTAATGAATTTCTGTTGAAGCAAGATGCCGATCGCCGTGCTGCTGAAGACCTTGCCGATCAAGATGCTCATGTTCCTTCGCCCAGCAGCAGCAAGACCGTGACAGATGCCGATGTTCACTCTGCCGACAATGAAGATGCTGCTGATAAAGATTTTGTTACCGATAGACGTGATGATGCTGATAAAGATAGTGATTCTACTGATAGTGATGCTGATGATGATGGTGCTGATTTATTTGGTGATTTGGTTTGTGCTCACAAAGTTGCTGCTGACTCTCCTTCCACTTCACTTACAACAGATAGTGACAAGATGCCAATCAGAACTGTCATGACTAAAGCCCCCTCTGCTGAAGTCTTTGCAGAGTCTGTATTGAAGGATGATAGTAGTGTTGAAGGAAGTCATGCTGATGAATCTTTTAAGGAGATTGTGGAATTTCAAGTTGAGACAACTACAGACACTCAACCTCTGCTGGATGTATCTACCGACCTACCTGCTCCAGTTGAGATAACTATGGACACTCAACAGATGGATGTATCTGTTTCAGGAGGAGAGACTGATGAGAAAACTGCTGACACTCATCTTGCTGAGCAAACTACAGACACTCAGTTAGTGACAGTTACTCCTGAAATACATATTGTCCCACCTACTGGTATTAAGGAGGTTGTGGAATTGGGAGGAGGTACTGAAGGAAGTACTCCTAATTTGGATGCTGACATTGCTGCTAGCCTGCAATTGCAAGAAATTCTTCTACAGCCTTTATTCAGCTTGCCGACGGTTGTTATACCCCTTCCTCTTCCTGCTCCAACTGATGTTCGTGCCGATGGAAATCATGTTGATGAAGCTGATCCTGCTGATTACATGGAGGTTGGAGAACAAGCTTTTGTTGATCCTGATGCTGTTGATACTTCTCCACCTCCCAGCTATGATTACTTTCAGAATGGGAAGGATATGATGTGCTCAAATTGGTACACTACCAATGTTTCTATCCCTTCCAACAGCTTTGGACAGCCTCTCTTTAATGTTCATCCGAGGCTATCATTCAAATATACCCTCCAAAGGTGTCCACTTCTTTTTGGCAAAGATCACCCTCATGTCACCAAGCATCCATTCTCCTCTGGTGCTTCAACCAGTGATAGACCAATATTCCTTCCATGGATCAAAGATGACCGTATTCGTACTAAGGGAAAGACTCCTCGGATTTCTAGACTGAAGCGAAAAATTGTCTATGAACCTAGATGTCTACTGCCTGGCAAACTGAAGATAGGTGGTAAGATCATTCTCCCTGGTCTATCTCCAAAAGAAGTTCACATCACGTCAAATGGTTGGATGAGGAGATGCTCTATGATCAATGATGAGCTTAAAGAGATTCTGGAGTATCGGCATCTCAACGCTCGTGGTCTTGTGCACTTAGTCAAATCAGCTGCACTTGCCATTACTCTGCCGATGTTTCATCCTCGTCAGCGTGCCGATCACATGGTTTACACATCTAGGCTGCTGAATGCCAGATTGGTGATCATGATATTGGAAGGCATTGCTTGTTTGAAGTTTCAGATTGCTTTGCTGCTCTCTATGGAAGACAATGGATTCTTTCATCTATCAGGGGATAGAGACCTTATTGTCCATCCAGACTTTCCTCTGGAGATTGTTTATTCAAGACCTGCCGATGATATTGTCTCCACCTTCATTCCTGTTGATGTTCTTTCTGCTACTGAGATTGTTGCTGCTTCTGCTGATGATGCCGATCTTATTTCTGCTGATGATGGATGTGCTGATGACATATATCTTGCCGATGATGAAGATCCTGTGCTTCAAAGAATTCTCTCTTTGCCTCCACCTCCTGTTCCTGTTCCTTCTTCTCCTCTGCCGATTGTGATTTCTAACGATGATACGCAGATTATTGCCGATGAGGTACAGATCGAGGATGCTGCTCTGGATAATGAAGAGTTTGTCCCTTCTCTGGTTCTCAGAAATCCAAATTCTTTTGCTGCACCGATCTATGTTGATAGACCCATTGTCTTCAACAGCCTCTATGATTTTCATTGCTTTGAAGAAGGAGACGATTTTAATCAGAATGCGCCTCCTACTCGTGGTGATTTGGTTGACTTCTCCCACTCCATTGCGGACCTGTTCAAACAATCCACAAAGGAGCTCTCCAAGCAGATTCATAAGTCCAATCAGGAGGAGAATGTGATCAGAATCAGGACATCTGTCTACAATGACATGAAAAATCTGCTGCAAGATAGAACTGAACGCTTTTTTAATCTGTCTGAGTTAAATGGCTCTCTTGTCACTCAACAGAAAATTCTACTTGCCGAGCACAATGACACCCGCAGCAAACTTGAAGCCTCAGAAGAGAAACTTGTTGATATTCAGAATGAACTTCTTGAAGCCAAATTGAAGATTGCTGCTCTCGAGGCGAACAACAAGATGTTATCTGATAGATTAGAGAGTGATCAGAGAAGACAGAGTAAGGCAAAGAGGAAAGCTGAAAAGAAAGAAGAAAGAGCAAAGAAGAAAG
The DNA here is from genome assembly GCA_026119855.1 of Campanula takesimana. NCBI lineage: Eukaryota > Viridiplantae > Streptophyta > Magnoliopsida > Asterales > Campanulaceae > Campanula > Campanula takesimana. The sequence goes on along the minus strand of JAOWBW010000640.1, from coordinate 366,717 downwards.
CAAGAAAGTCTGAATCTACAAAGGACTCGACTCCAGCAGATCCCAAGACTTCTGATCCTGATCCAGCTGCTGATTCTTGAGTCGACATAGCCAATGATGTAGATATCTTATGAAGACCTTCTTAGACAAATCTTTTTGCTCAATGATATTTTGTTTGTGCTAATATGTTTTCTTTCTTATATATATGTTATCTGCATTATTCTGTGCTAATCCTCTTTGCAGATTAACATTCTGCCGATTCATTGAACCGGCTTCACCATTTATTTTGGTGAATCCACCTTTTACTTTAGACATTTAGTGTGACTTACCTAAGGAAATGATTTTACCTAGATATCAATAGAAAACTTTCCCTAAGTTAAGAGATGTCCTTAGTATTAAGGGTGATTGGACTTAAGTAATTAGGAGGAGATTGTTGTTCAAATAGATTCCTAGATCATAGAATTACTTAATCCCAATCATGTCTACACTTAGGATCCCCCAATTTTATTAGAACATTTTTAGGTACCCTTAGGATTCTTCGTGACCAGCACAGGTGTATTTCAACTCTTCATTCATGACAAACCAGCAAGAGGAAGCAAATCAGCAGACCAGTAAACAAGTTGCCGATCAACTTGCTACAGAAGTTGCCGATCAACTTATTAAAGAAGTTGCCGATCAACTCCATTCACAACATGCCGATATAATAGACAGTCTGCACTGTCAGTCAGGTGACATCATTTCATTAAAGTCAACCTTGCTGATTGTCTCTATACTGTTTTATCATAAAGTAGTTTACCTGCTCTGTAATGATCACTGCGCCGTCTGACACATAGCTACTTTTAGCTATACTCTGTCTCTACTTGCTTTTGTAGGTAACCGGTTGAGACAAAGGGGTCTTTACCCATCAGACTTTTGAGGCACGCGTATCTTCGCCATTAATGCCAAGGATACTGCATTAAATGCTCCTCACTTACCCAGCTGGAAATTCAAATGTTATCCTTCTTCAACAAGCTAAGACATTAACTCCTCCTATAAATAGAGGACTCAGTGCATTGAAGAAGGTTGGTGATTTTAGTGCATTGAAGAGAGTTGGTTGTTTGCAGCATTCATTGAAGCTCAAACACTCCGTATCCAGATAATCATTAGATCATTTAATAGGATATACACTTGTGCACAAACTCAACAACATTGTTAGTATTCCCGAACTATATCATTTTAAGGAATACGTTGTTTGAGTATTTCACACACCCACCTGAGTGAGACAAGTTCTTTTGAACTTGCCGCTCAAATACACTTGGTCAGATATTTGTTTTATGATTCATTAACTATCTCTAGAACTTAGTCTTTGTATCCGGCAAAGCCGTGCTTGTAATAGACTAGGGATATTTAATAGTGCTCTTAACCCAAATCCAAGTTCTGACCAAACTTGGTAGAGGACGTAGCAGTATTTACACTGTGAACCTCTCCAAATACTTGTGTCCCTTATTACTTACTGTCCTTGCCGGTTTGAACTCTATCACCGGCAAATCATTATTGTTCTTGCTGATTCATCATTATTTCCTTTGACCAATCTCTTGAAACTGCATTGAACTTTTGGAAACTACTTTGTGTTTAAACTAAGCTCTGAAAATCTTTTATTCACTGATTTTGTGTGAGTTAAAACTAAGTCATATTTTACCCGCTGCGCTTACTGATAATAGTTTGCAAACTGATAAGTGACTTTGCATTTAAAAGTGTTTCTTTGTAAAAGTTTTAAAAAGGCTATTCACCCCCCCCCCCTCTAGCCTATTTTCCTACCAATTGGGCCTAACACTACCCAACTTGGATCACTTAGAGCTTCATCAACCTTCTTCGGTTCCATTTGAGATAACAATGCAGTTGAGAACAAACTGTGGTCATCTCTATGAGTTAAGCTACCTCTTGTTTGAACACCAGAATTGATAGGACCGATAACATTTGTAGTTGGATGGTCTCTATGCTCATTAATTTCTGGAGGGAGGTCTTCATGAACCACTATTTCTTAAAGATTTTCTAGAGGAGGCTCTTCTTGATAATCATTGAAATCTTAATTGAAGGTGATGATTGGAACTGGTTGAATCACTTGAATGGGGTCAGATGACAGCGGTTCTGCAGCAACACCACCTTCGGTTTGATTGGGTGCGGCTGGAGAACCTGATGGAGCAGTTTGAGTAGGTTGGTCATATACGGCTGTATGATTAGGATAATTTCTACCTGTCTCAAAATCACTAAAATCATCAGCAACATTTAGAGCCATATGTAGCTCAAGAAGATCATGTTCATCAAATGTAACATGGACACAATCTATAATTTTTAATGAAGTCTTATTGAAACAACGAAAAGCTTTGGAATGTTTAGAGTAGCCAACAAAAATACCTTCATCGGCCTTAGCATCAAATTTACCCCGATGCTCTCTGCCATTGTATAAGATATAACATTTGCATCCAAATATCTTGAAGAAGGCAATGTTGGGTGATCTGCCTCTCCACAATTTATACGGAGTTTTGTTGTGGACTTTGATGATAAAGGAGCGGTTCTGAGTGAAACAAGCTGTATTAACTGCTTTGGCTCAGAAGTACTTGGGAAGCTTGGCTTCAGCAATCATAGTTTTCCCGGCTTCAATCAAAGTCCTATTCTTTTTTTCAACTACTCCATTTTGTTATGGGACCCCAGCGGCAGAGAAATTATGATCAATTCCATGATCATCACAATATTGGGCAAAACCATTATTTGTAAACTCGGTTCCATTATCTGAATGCACACTAATAATGTCATCTAATTTTTGAGTTTGGAGCTGTCTAAAGAGAGTGGTTACGATGCCATAAGTATCATCTTTTGAGGCCATCATTTCCACCCATGTATATCTTGAATAATCATCAACAACCACCAAGGTATAGCAGTTTCCTCCTATACTTGTGGTTGGGACTGGTCAAAATAAATTCATGTGAAGAAATTGTAAGTAGCGGTTCGTTGAAGGTACGGTTTTGCTTGGGAATGACTGTTTGGGCTGCTTACCAAGCTGGCATGCTTTGCATTTCTTATCATGATGGTCACCACTTTGGGTAGTCCTTTGACGAGACCGTCCCTTTGAAAGTTTGCTAAGTATTTCAAGTTCAAGTGACTGAGCCGCTTATGCCATAACCAGCTGCTTTCACTAACATTTTTTGCTACAAAACAGAGGTCAGTAATAGAAACAACATTACTCAAATCTATCATATACACATCACATGTTCTGTGGCCAGTCAGTAGAGTAACTCCGAAAGTAGCATTTTTAATGAAGCAGTTCGTTGAAGTAAAGTTGCAGTTCATTCCTTTGTCACAAAACTGAGATATGGAGAGAAGGTTGTGCTTGAGTCCTTCTACTAGTGACACATTTTCAATAGTCACCTTTCCTCGTTTGATTACTCCATATCCTACGGTTTCTCCTTTCTTGTTGTTACCAAACAGTACTGGGGGGCCTTTCATACTGATGGTATCACAAAGAAGTTCATTATCTCCGGTCATGTGTCGTGAGCAACCACTGTCCAAGTACCAAAGATACTTCTTCTTCTTTGCATTACCAGCCATAAAGCATGAAATCTGAAAAATAAACATGAAAGATTTTGGTCCCCCTTATTCCTTGGGTCCTAGGGTTAGCATCTTTTTGGGACCCACACCTGTCTGACCTTAAGATTTTCACTTCCCTTGGCATTGGGTGTGAATCTTAAAAGACAATGAGCAGCACCATGACCATAATCGGCACAAATAGCACAATGAATAAAACCTGGTTGAGGTTGCGGTTTTACAAACCCCTTACTAATCTTCGGTTTCTCATGTTTTACTGGGTCAACGGTTTTGGCTTTGACAAATACCACTTTTTTTAGCTCAACATTCCTCTTAGGTGTGGCTTTAGGAAAAATGATAGGAATTTCCTTAAACCGACCAAGAGCGGTTTCATCACTTAATACTTCCTTGTTAGCCTCAGCCGCTGTGGATTTTTTTTTCCACTTAGAATCTCCCCCAGTCTGGTTTTTAGGATACTCAAAGAAATAATTTTTCTTCTTAATTTCTTGCTTAGAGCCCTTTTTACCAGCATGACTAACTTTGGGAGTTTAATTGGTTTGTTTAGGGGGTAACACACCACCTTTGGCACAGAGGCAAGGACACTTGCACCCATCACTGGTTTTGAACCCCAATCCACTTTTATCCGAAGTTGGAATTTGTGAATTTAGGATTTGTTCCACAGTGACACCAGACTTAGTCCACACATCAGCCACTTTTTGAAGGTCATCCCTTTGTACGGTAAGCTCATGGATTTGGGTTAGGAGTGCCTCAGCTCTATCCTTCATATAGCGGTTTTCTTCCTCAATAGAGATATCCCAGCAATTTGGAACTTGAGGCTTTCAATTTCCTCCTTGTGGGACTTGCATTCTTTTTGGAAATCTTCAAGTTCCGCAGCCATTAATTTATATGCTTTTTTAAGCACTGTGTGTTGTTGATAAATAATATTAGCTCGTTCAAGTACCTAGTCATCATGGCTTTGATCAGCTTGAACCTCAGGAAAGCAGTTTGGTGTTGTTGGAGCCTTGCTTGATCTAGCCTCGGGAGTCCTTGGTGAAACTGACTTCATTTGTTGATTTGGCAGTGGAAGGCTTTCGTCAATTTCAAAATTTTCTTCAAATCCCATGAGGCATAGATTTGAAATTTCGTCTTCATCATCACTTTCATCTGAATCAAAACCCATCCATGTAAGTGGTTGATCCCCTTGTTCAGCTACCATTCCTCTTCTCTTCACAAACTTCTTGTTGAACGGTTTCTTAGCTGGTGCGGCTTTATATCGCGGTTTGGGACAACTGGAAGCAAAGTGACCTGGCTGTCTGCAGTTGTAACAAACCAAGTCATCCCTTTTCTTAGGATCTGTAGTTTTGTTGAATCTGGTTGGAGGGACAAACTTTGCTGGGCCTTTGGATGGAAACTGATCTCTGAGAATAGGAACATTGAGGTGGAGTGTAGGATTGATGAGATTGCTGGTAAGATTGATGAGATTGTGGATAAGGTTGATGACACTGTTGATAGTATTCAAATGATACAGTTGGAGGATTGTATCTAGGTACATTCTGATCAGGAGGTGCGGTTTACAAGGGGAGGTGAGGTGCGGCTTGATGGTGATCTAGATTGTAGACTGGAGATGAGGTATTCTTGAATGCGGCTAGAGAAAGGTCTTGAATCTGTTCTCAGTTTCATGGACCTCCTCAAGCTTAAATTCAAATACCTTCAGCATGGCATATAAATGACGAAGATCAAGGGCTTCAAGGTCTTTATTGTCTTCGATATTTGTAGTTTTAATCAGCCATTTGCTACCAATGGCTATTTGCTGGGTCTCGATTTACCTGGAATATGTTCAAGTCTGTATTGGAGTAGACATGTCCAAGAGAAAACCATACATTTACAATTTCAATGAACCGCTCATAGAATGGATGAAAAGATTCCCTAGGATCTTTAACAAAGTAGTCAAAGAGTCTTCTCTGTTGATAGAGGCGGTTCTTCTTGGTATCTGAATCTCCTTCCAAAAAGTCAACTATTACATCCCAAGTTGCCTTTGCGATTTTGCAGTGCAGCACCTTTGAGTGGGTCCTTAGGTCAATAGCTGAAACAAGCATGGACATAGCTTTTCCATCAAAGTCCACATTGTTGCGGTCTGCATCAGTCCACTCACTTTCCAGTTTCCTGATTTCAGCAGCTTCTCCAGCAGTACCTGCACATGGATTAGCTTTCATAGGAATGTATGGTCCATCCACAACCGTAGTCCATAGTCTACGATCAACTGAAATCATGTGTTTCATCATCCTATCTTTCCAAAAGATAAAACTATCTTCATCCAGAATCGGTAGATGATTCGAATTGGATGTTTGCATCATATGGGTGTTTATGTTTACCATTGGATCAGCACCCAAGCGGTTAATCTTGTAAAAACAAGTTTTGGGGGATAAGCTCTATAGCACTTGTTGGTCCCAGAGGGAAACAAGGTTATAGAACCGCTAGAAGGGGGTGAATAGCGGTCCAAACTTTTTTGAAAATACCCTTTAAAATTCAACCGAGTACTTATCAGTTTGGTCAACTGCGGTTTAAAGCACTAGAACCGAACTGATAAAATGCACAGCAGAGATTGCGATTTGGCTAAAGATGATATGTAAAGAGTTGGGCGGTTTGACTCGGGTTGAAAAACACAATAATGCAACCGATAATCTCAACTTAAAGATCAAAGAAAAACACAATTCACTTTTCAAGTCATTTCATAGATGGATTAAGTTATAGACCACAAACAAGAAAAGTAAATAACAAGATAGAAAGTAAAGATCAAACACACAATTTGAAGAGGTTCGTTCTTGAATGAACTACGTCCTCTACCTAGATGGTTAGTCTAGGATTTTCTAATAGCTACTAGACTTGTATTAATTTAGAGGAGGATTTACAAGATGAATCTAAACTCTAAATAATAAATCTAACCTATAAAGCTATTATAACAACCGGTGTACTCGAAGTATATAATATATGTGATCATATAAATCGGGTGTGTATGTGAAAAGAAATCAAATGCTCTAAAGATCGAAATGATTGTTGAGCAAATGAAAACTTTCTGTGTAAAGACTGAGTGATGAATGGTTGTTTGGCTTGAAGCTTTGAAGAAGAAATCTGGGTTTGCTAAGGAGATCTTTGAAGGTTTGAATTTCTGGGTAAAATCTTCAAATAAAACTTGAACACATGGGAATAAATCTCTTGAAGCTCAGCAACCTTCATTATTGAGAAATGAAGGCTATTTATAGGTAGTGCACCCTTGTGACCATTGGAAAAAGATTTGAATTAAATCTGATGGTACAACTGCTGCCGAAATCCCATTGGTTGAGCTGTCATTTTTGTCCTTGGTTTTGTCTTGTAGTCCTAGGTAGTTGTAGCACCACTACCTGACATCTGTCCTTTGTTGCAGAGAAATGACTAACGGTAAACATTTTAATTGATGGACAAAACCGACATTCCTTGCAGAAACTCCAAGTTAACTTGAAGTTATTTTGACAAGTCATAAAACATTCTTTTACGGTCATAAAGGGAATGTTTGTCTCAAGGAATAAATGACATACTTGAATTCTTCAATAAATGCTCAGCGGTTCCACCAGATACAGGAGCGGTTCCAAGGATGAACTTGATATGCGGTTTCATTGAAACTGAAGTATGCGGTTTCATGAATGGCGGTTCCATCAAGATTGCATCAGAGGTTCCATACGAGACTTGAAGTGCAGTTTCTTCAAAGCCACAGAATGCGGTTTGATGAAATCTATGCGGCTCCATGCTGGCGGTTAAAGAATGGCACGAGTGTAGTTTGAAGAACTAAACTGATGCGGTCAAACCGAATCAAAAACTCAGCCTAGACAAATAAAAATCTAGAAATGGACTTGTCTAAAAATTGAAGTATAACTTCATTACATGATTCCTAAAGTTCATAAAAAGACATGTGGCATGGATCAATCAAATCAAGTGTGTGTACTAACAATGAATCCTAACAGGACTCTAGCAAGCCATTATGACTACCCAATTAGTATAACTTTGATATCCAAAGTTTCCTAAAATAGAACATAACACAATCTCTTTGTTACACGATGTCTATTGAACGTAATCCATGGTCAATGGTCAACTTACCTTTTTTCAATGCTTTCTCGATCCTGAATGTATTGATAATACAAATGACATTGATCAAATCAATTTATTTGAGCATGGTCATGCATTTCATCAATACCATTCATCGAGTGGCCAAAGCTTTACATCTCTCTTGACGAGGAACAAATCCCTTCTTGCCTTATTACCTTTCCCTACATGATTCCGATTATGTCAATCACATTCTTTATAGCTACCCGGTTAAGGGTAACGTTTGAATATGTCAAACGTAATGTTCATCATGTGGAAGACTGTAATAACCTCAGGTCTAGAGATTTCAGTGATATAACTATATAAGACTTAATTATGACATTGTGACCATGACATAAATCTCATAGGGGTCAGTCCAGTATTTGTTCTCCAACAAATACCCATAAGTCTAATTGTATCGTATACACATAATCATCATATGATTATCTATTAAACTTATACTAATAATTAATCATAATTATCAGGGATTGGGATTATTATAATAAACATGCAAAAGATATAATAATCAATCCTTCAATATCTTTATTAAAGCATAAAGCAAATGATAACATTAATCGTTCAAATAACGTGCCTAGGGCATACACACCAACAAGTATAACATCATTGCCAGTAACTCATTAGTATGTGCCACATTATTTTTTGTATTTTATTATTTCCGGTTTTGTTTATTAAATTTTAAAAATCTGAATATTATTTTACTTTAGAGTTTTTAATTTTTAAAAATTCTTCAACAAAATATTTTATATTTGGTAAATGGAGTTAGGTAAAGTTTATCTCTAAAACCTTTAAGTTGTATCTTTATTTAACCTAAAATTTTATAGATAGAGTTTCTTTAACTCTATTTACTCTTTAAATTTCATTTTCAAATTTCATTTTCTTTTTATTTACTATATATATATATAAAAAAAAAAAAAAAGTGGCCGAATCTCTTGGCTGGTTTGTTGAGGTTATCAAATCCTTGTAGTCCTCAAATCACTCTCCAATATCCTAAAATTATTTCCTTCCTAATGTTACTCTATGTCCCTCTCCCATTCTAAAACCTTCTAACTTTATCTGTTTCTATTTCCACAAATTCTCTAATGGAATCTCCAAGCTAAAACCTCTCAAAATCACCACATTTTGTTTTCACTGAGATGAACTTGTATGTTGCATCTCGTGTTATAACACTAATAGAAACATCTCAGCTAAGACTAGTATCAACACTAGTGCCAACACTTAGGTTAACCATCATAGCTTCACTAAGGTTTAGCAAATTGTGTGGGGGAGTGTTACTGATCAAAATGTTCTAACTCTTGCTAGTATGTTTGTCTTTCTGCAGATGTTGAAGAAAATGTTGCCGACACTAGTGATAGCATGTCAAAACTGTGTTTTGTCTTGTGAAATTCTTATGTTTATTTTCTTCACAAAAAAGGGGACAAAATGGTGATGTTGTGATATGAGTTACATAGCTAACATTTGTGTTATGTTAGACACGTGTGTTATGTGGTAAACTTCATAACTCTAAAAAGTCTAAGAACTTTGAATGGGTTTAAGGTTCTGAATAGATGATCCGATTATTGTTAGATGTTGGGAAAATGCTATAACATTGATTTCCTTTTTTAATGAAATCTTACATTAAGGGGGAGTGCATTTAAGGGGGAGATTTATTTAACCATTATATTTGCTTTTATCTAACTTTGTCTTGCAAATAGATCATTTTGTGTTTTGTGAAAAAAATGTGAAACTAAGGGGGAGATTGTTAGTGCAAAACACTAGTGTTACAACTGGTGTCGCCCCCAATGTTATCCAGTCGGGATTTGTGATAGTTCATCATTAATTCACAAAATTATAGGATATTAATATGTGTAAAACTTGAAGAGAGAAAACGTGGCTGAAGACTTGCTCAACCATTGCTTGTTGAGAACTTGAGTACAAAGCCGGAAATCATGGAGAGTACAAGAAGGAAGTGCACAAGAGAAGAGTGGTTGCTACAAAGTAGGAACCTTGATCAAATTGGAGCTAAAGAATAACAAGGGGATTTCATCCATTCTTGAGTAGTCACCACGTTTTGGAAGCCTATAAATAGTCTAAGCATGGTCTAGAATCATTACAACACACAACAATACTCGAAGACAACTTTGGAGTACAACGCATCTTTGCACAAAAAAAGATCGTACACTCTTTGGCTCGAATAGACCCCATATTCCCATACTCGTTTCCACTCTTGAAATCTCTAATTGAGAGAGTGTCTTGGATAGGATATGGTTTCGTGTATTGATCTTATTCGTTCCTTAGAGCAATTCTTGTAATAGCGATATGGAACTTTCGGCCTTATACGAATTATCCATAGTAATAGTAAAGGTCTTGCCTTTTGAGGCCCACTCAAGATATATATTTATATATCTTGAGAAAAACAATTTCATGTGTGTTATTTCTGATGCAAACTCTGTTTGAAACAATTTTTAACTCAGGTGTGTGTGTCTTGTCTGAAGTGTTATTGTTGAACTACCAACACTCTTGAAAACACTTACTTAAAAACAGGTCATTGACATTTTCAGAGATAACATGTAATATAACGAGAAATAAGGCAAGACTAAAATATTCTAAATAGTGTGCAATTGAATACCATAATCAAATAATCTTATGAACACTGCCATAAACATCATAATATATAGATACCCGAATAGTGGTATGTCAAAGAAAATCATATTGATTGCCCGAAAAGACCAGCGATGAGACAACGCTGATTTGTTGTCATTGTGAAAATAAGTTAACAGAAATTGCCATCTCTTCGTCTCTGATTTGGAGCTGATAAATATCTAGAAAATTACACATTAAATAAAAAATAAATCAATAGCACAATTGATAATACTTTTAATTTCTTGAAATTATAAAAAATTGTGCTATTGAAAAATTAACATTAACAAGAAAATTATGAAGATAGAAGTTTCAGATGGTTGGGAGAAATGGTAGAGAGACGGTGGAAGAAGAAGACGGTGATTGGTGTGTTGTGGTTTTTACTGTCAAAGTGTTTGGTTTGTTCTAAGTATAATTATAAAATGTAATATTATAATAATTGATTTTTACTCAATTAGATTGTGAATAGTTTTTAGAATAATTATATATTCACCATTTGAAATTGTTAAGTTTAATGCCTTTGAATTTCAGGACGTAAATTTAAATGGATTAAATTAACAAGTTCGTAATTCTGGGACAGAATGAGTAATTCTGAAGCTAGGCGTGCGCATATGGAGGGCGCATGAATTCTCTGTGATTTCACACTAAGGAGCTCGCCAGCGTTATGGAGTGTGTGGGCCAAGATGGCCAAAATGGGCCTTGGGTCTCCTTGGTCGGTTCTTTGCAGAGTTGTTTTCAACAAGGAAAGGAATTGAGGCTTCCTAGTAGAATTAGATTAGGGAATTAGTATCCGTATAAATATACTTCCTCTGTCCCAAATTTAATTCAGTACCTTATTTTATTCAGAAAGTGAGAGAAATCAATAATTCTAGATCTAGGGTTTTGCATAGCTAGGAACTTTGTGATCAAAGTTCATGCAAACATAGATTAGTGTGATCATATTCTTGTAATTGTTTCTCCGCCATAATAATATCTGTTTCCCTTTACCCGTGGAGGTAGCCAATAGAGATTGGTGAACCACGTAAATTCTGTCTTGTTATTTCTTGTGTTAATTATTATTTTCTATCTCTTGAGTCTGATTTACTAACAAGTGGAACCAGAGCCTGGTTAGTCAAGAAAGATCAGGGCATTCCGTTGCGGTAGAAGAGATGGATTCCGGGATGGACCAGAAAATCGACAAGTTTGATGGGAAGAACAGTTTCAGTTTATGGCAGATCAAGATGAGAGCCATGTTGCGAAGACAAAGTTTGTGGGCTCCAGTGGCTACTGCAATCAGGGATCACAAGGATCCAAAAGGTAAGGCAGAGGTCGTTCCCACAGCAGAGGATTCGAAGAAGGCTGCAGACATGGTAGTATTGGATGAGAAAGCTCATTCAATGATTATCATGAGTCTTGATGATGAGATCTTAGCGGAAGTAGCGGATCAAGAAACAGCGGGAGGCTTGTGGCTGACGTTAGAGAAGATGTATTTGACGAAGTCTCTAACTAACAAGCTCTATATGAAGAATAAGCTATTCACTTTCCATATGTCTGAAGGTACGCGTATTAAGGATCATCTAGATCGATTTTCTCCTTTATTACTTGAATTGCGTAATATAGAGGTGAAAATTGATGATGAGGATGCTGCTCTAATTCTGTTGATATCTCTACCGTTGTCATATGAATCATATGTTGATTCATGCTTGAACAAAGAGACAATTACTCTGGAGCAAGTAAAGTCTGGTCTGAAGACTAGAGAACTACGCCGAAAGGCGAGTGGTTCTAGTACAGAATCTCAGTCATCAGGTTTGACTGCGGAAGGCAGCAAAGGGCATGGTCAAAGGAACGGAGGTTCTAGACGGGGTCCGAGACCTGGAGATATCTGTAGTTATTGCAAGGAGAAGGGGCATTAGAAGACCGACTGTCCCAAGAAGAAGAGAGAACAGCAGGGAAAATCTGAGTCGACTGCTGCGGCGGCAAGCAGTGACAATCTGGATGAGGATTGTGATTATGCCATGGTGACCGAAGAAGAAGCGTGCGAGGAAGTTACATGGGTTCTAGATTCGGGAGCATCTTATCACACGTGTTTGCGCAAGGAGCAGTTTACAACATACGAGCAGAAAGATGAAGACCGTATTTATATGGCTAATGGATCAGACTGCGAGGTGGTTGGCATAGGCTCCGTAAGGGTGAGAACTTCGGGTGATAAAACTCTCACATTGAACAAGGTAAGACACGTTCCACAAGTAGCAAAGAATCTGATATCGCTCAGTCGTTTGGACAAGAAGGGATACAGTTTCAAGGGTGAAGGTGGAGTTCTGGATGTCTACAAAGGTTCAGATGTGATTCTGAAGGGAGAAAGAAAAGGTTCTTTGTTCATCCTCCAAGGTTCTGAGAATGGTGAGGGTGTTGACGAGCAGGTGGAGCATCGTTTTACTCTAGGCCGGAGTGAACTGGGCAAGCCACGGCTAGAATATCGACACACACCGGTTCTATCAGTCATGGTTGGCATGATCCAATGTCGACTGGATGGGCCAAAACTGAATGACTGTTAATCGCCCGTTGGGGGGATTATGAGTGCCCGTAGGTGCACGTCTGAGTGTCCGTAGGATACATTGCATGCAGAAAATATGATTGTCCAGAGGACAAGGTTGTTTGTCTGGTGAGGCAAATTCTGAGTGTCTTGAAGATACATGGTGCACAAGACAGACTGAGGCGAAGGTTGAAAAATCTGGTACGAGGGATGTGGCTCAAGGTGGAGGCTATGTCTGAAAGCTCGTGCATTTGAATTATTAGGGGAGATTCAAAGTCAAGGTGGAGATTGTTAAGTTTAATGCCTTTGAATTTCAGGACGTAAATTTAAATGGATTAAATTAACAAGTTCGTAATTCCAGGACAGAATGAGTAATTCTGAAGCTAGGCGTGCGCATATGGAGGGCGCATGAATTCTCTGTGATTTCACACTAAGGAGCTCGCCAGCGTTATGGAGTGTGTGGGCCAAGATGGCCAAAATGGGCCTTGGGTCCCCTTGGTCGGTTCTTTGCAGAGTTGTTTTCAACAAGGAAAGGAATTGAGGCTTCCTAGTAGAATTAGATTAGGGAATTAGTATCCGTATAAATATACTTCCTCTGTCCCAAATTTAATTCAGTACTTTATTTTATTCAGAAAGTGAGAGAGATCAATAATTCTAGATCTAGGGTTTTGCATAGCTAGGAACTTTGTGATCAAGGTTCATGCAAACATAGATTAGTGTGATCATATTCTTGTAATTGTTTCTCCGCCATAATAATATTTGTTTCCCTTTACCCGTGGAGGTAGCCAATAGAGATTGGTGAACCACGTAAATTCTGTCTTGTTATTTCTTGTGTTAATTATTATTTTCTATCTCTTGGGTCTGATTTACTAACAGAAATATTTACTCTTTTTTTATTGTATCGTTAATAAGCATGCAAAGTTAAAGTTAAAGTAAGCTTCTTTTTTTTTAAACGAAGGAAGTACACATAACAGATTATTCAGAAAATGCAACACTTTTCCTAAAAAAAGTAATACTACCTCTGTACCTAAATGAGTGTCCAAATTTCATTTTAAGGAACACTGAAAATCTCAACTTTGTTGTACAATTTGGTAGCAAATATTCATATATAATCTTGTAATCTCCTTTCTAAACATTTAGTTTTGCACGTATAAAGAAACCGGTGAAAAAAAAATTCGAAAAAAAACATTTAGGGAGAAAGTTATGCTAAAAAAAGACACTTATTTTGGGACAAAGATTTCTTGAAAATGGACACTCATTTAGGGACAGAGGGAGTACCACTTATGTAAAATTAACTAAAAAATGTGATACTATTACCGTAATGAGATAAGAGGCTGTCTCGCGTACAACGGCCGCACGCCGTGCAGCGGCGCCGAGCCGAGCCGCGCCATTTTTATTTTTATTTTCCGATATTTTTTTTTTTTTTTTTTTTTGCCACCCTAACTTTTTTCCTCCAACAAAAAGTAACACTTTTTATACCGAAATGTAACACTTTTTTTCTTCAAATGTAACACTTTTTTTCAAAACAAATGTACCACAATTTTGATGCAATAGATTAAAGATAACATAAAGATTCACAACTAAATTAAAGTAACACTTTTTATAAAGGAATATAACACTTATTTTTTCAAATGTAACACTTTTTTTTTCTCCCAAAATTAACATAGGATTGACAACTAAAAACTAATGTTACATTTTATAAAAAATGAATGTAACATTTTTTTTTCTTAATTGTAAGAGTTTATATTCCTAAATGTAACATTATATATGAAATGTAACAATTTTTTATTGAGAAAGTAACAATTGAAATGCAAACCTATTTTTTTTTTTTTGTAAAAACTGATGTTACCTTTAACAGTAGAAAGTGTTACTTTTTGAAGACGAAAGTGTTACTTTTATCAGAACAGAGTGTTACATTTTCAGCTGACAGCAGATCAATTTGTTTTGTGTGTAAAAAATGTATTTAAAAAAAAAAAATCAAACCATATCATGAACTATGTAGTTTTATTCGTCTCGTCGAAACGAACACAACGGTATTTTTAAATTTTTTTTTCGACTTATAAATCACAAGATATGACATTTTAAAGTTTTTTTTTTTTTTTTTTTTTAATGGACCTGGGCGGGTGGGCCGGGCCGGGCGGGTTGACCCGCGGGTCACGCCCGTCGCACGGCGTACCCCTGCCGTTCCTAAGAATTTGTCATGAGATAATAACTTTCTATTGCTATTGATTGACTTTCCACTACTTTTCTAGAAATTCAGAGATTCTGTCTCTAAATAAATATTTACTTAAAAAATATTATCTTAAAATGAATATTTATTTTGTATGAAAAATTATATTTAATTTAGTTTTTTCTTACTAAATCTATTTTACTGATAATTTTGTACTTGTAAAATGAATGTTAAAACTTGGGAAAAAACTTGCTTTTCATAATATGCAGTGACTTTTTTTATATATAAATAATCGAAAGTTATTTTATAATACGTGATGAAATTTTATTAACACGAAGTTTTTTTAAAATGCACGGTTGAAAATTTGTAAATAACTGTAACTTATTAAATACACCGACACTATCATTTACACTACCTACCACTGAAACTTTTTAACATTATCACTCACAATTTTTCACACTAGCAATGTACTCTTTAATACATGCACTGACACTCTTTAACACTAATACTGGTACTCAATAACACATGTTTTGACACTAACAAAACAAATATATTGACACTCTTTAACATTACACTGATACTCTTAATAACTATCACCGACACTCTTTTAAAACTCCCTTTAATTTGATATGTGGCAGACTCATGCTTCATCTAGAGTCAAAAATTCAAATATCGTCAAGCACTCACTCAGACATGTCCGTAAACTCAATAACACATGCACTGATACTAGTTAAAACATGTACTGACACTCAATAATACATGCACTGATACTAAAAAAGAACAACTGACACTCAATAACATATGCATTGGTACTACTTTCGATAAAAAGAAAATATGCACTTGTACTAAGAAAGCAAAGTTCAGCTTCGCCCCTTAGTTGACTCCTTCTCCTTTCATTCGACTAGAACAACTGACACTCAATAACACATTTAAGGATGGAGGATGTAATATATTAAATATCATAAAACCACACCAATTTATATATTATTTAAAAAAAATCAAACTACCATAAATATAAGGCTAATCGACTTTTTTAACCACTGTACTTTGGTTTAACTTCGCTTTTAACCACCATTCTTTTTTTAGCAGGTTTAACCTCTCTACTTAAGTTACGCACTCAATCTTCTAATTGACCATAACTTCATCCAAAATCTAACGCAACTAACGGGATTTAACGATTATGGACACAAAATTACGCACTAAATCCCCAATATCGTTAAATCCAAAAATTAGGACCACACAGATGCTAGTCAATTGCATTGTGCAAACAGTCCAATGCCAATTGGGCTCTGCTTTTCATCAGTTCGTCAAACCAAACCGGGTCTACTTGTTCTTGTTCATCAAAATCGAATTCAATTCCAACTCTAATAGAGGAAGTAGTGAGAATGACGAAGGGTCGGTAGTGGGACTCAATTTGGCGGCCCACTTGTAGACGGAATCATCGTTAGGGTTATGATTATTGGGAGACGACGGAAGAACTAATTGCAAAGAGTGAACAAAATATAATTTCCATACAAAATAGACGGCGAACAGGGGATAGGCTTTGGTGTGAGAAACTGAAGGAAATATTGAAGGGGTTTGGCGACTATGCCGTTAATGAAGAATATGAGGGTTTTCTTGACTAAACAATCGGTGGTGGGGTTGTTTGGGGTGGGAATGGCGTTGGAGGTGGTGCCGCAGAGGAAGGCAAAGCAAACAGAGTAGACGTTAAGGAGGATGAAAGAGGAGAAACGGGAGAGACAAGGGTACAAACTGGACACTCGTTAAATTCCGTTAGTTTTCGTTAGATTTTTCTAACGATTTTGGATGAAGTTAGGGTCAATTAGAAGATTGAGTGCGTAACTTAAGTAGAGAGGTTAAACCTGTTAAAAAATACAAGGCCAAAATATGTTTAGCCCCCCAAAGTATCCACCCATTCCCACTTTGCCACCCAAACCCAATTTTGTCCCAAATTGACCCTCTAATTTGCCATTTGTCCCAATTTGACCTATGACCCCCTATAACCCCTGACGGCGTTAGAAAATTAACGAGAAATAGTCATGTGCATGTCATGTGAGGGTTCTTTTTATCATTTTTCTTGAAAATGGAAGGGTATAAAGGTCCATTTATACCCTTTCTCCACCACCACCATCATCAACCTTCATTCACCGCCACCACCACCACCAATTTTCTAGAATCCGGTGACCACCACCGCCATTTTTCCAGAATCCGACCACCACCACTAACAATTCTCTCAAATTCACAGTCAAAATTATTTCCCCCAAACCAAGGTCAAGAGATGGTTAATGTTGGGTATGCTTATCACTTAGCCCTCATAATTATGTTAGAATTGATTGATACCATCACCTAAGTATATTTTATGGACCTAAGGACCCTATGTAAGAAGTTTTATAACTTCATTTTTTAGCCTAGTCCATTTTATAGTATAGGATTAGAATATAGGACTTGGAGTGAAAAGGAATGAAGATCTAAGCAAGTCAGTGGTCACTGCGCAGGACTTCTCTGTGCAGGACACCACTGCGCAGGAGAGACCTGCGCAGCATTCTATCTTGCTTAGTTTTCAATGCATTCAGATCACATAACTTGGAAAGCGCTTAGAAAATGCACGCTTATTAAAAATGCTGAGGTGTGCAGAATCGACAAAGCAAGCACACTCAGTAGATCCAACGGTGGAGACGCGCTCAAGAGAAATATTTCAAATGAAGACAGCTGTCATCCTTCTAGAAGAAGCTTTTGAATTTGGTCTTCATGCTCAGTCTCCAACGGCTTTATATACCTGCGCACCAATCATATTGTGCTAGGTCATCAACTTTGATCAGAGCCCAAACGGCTAAAAAAGGACACCTGCGCACAAATCATAGTGTGCCAGCTCATCGTCCTTGCTCAGAGCGCCAACGGCTAGTTTTAAGCTCTCTGCTATAAATAGCCTGCTCATCTTCATTTCCAAGTCGCTAGAGTTTGTGCTTTCATAAGTATCACTGAAGTTCTGAAGATTGCTGCTTACTATTCCCAGATTCAAGATCAACCTTCAAACCTTTATACCTTCAAACTCCTGTCCAGATCCTAAGCCTTAAATCACCAGAATTCTTCGTGCTCATCATCTCATAGATTCATAGAGCCCAGAATTTCTGAACACACACACACCTCTTGAAGCTTCGATCATTTAGATCTTACTTCTTGAGATAGTTTGTTTTTCATTGTTGTATCTTGTAACTCTCTCATATAATAAGATCTCCGTTAGAAAATCCAAGACTAACCATCTTGGTAGAGGACGTAGATCTTTCATTGATCGAACCTCTCCAAATAGCTTGTTCTTTATTCTCGCTGTTTATTTCCTGCTTAATCATTTCTGAATAACTGCTTTGTTTGATCTTATCAGATTGCTGCTATTGCTGCTGTGTTTGTTATTGCTTATTGCATTAGAACATTTTATCCAACTCTTTAAGCCATAACTTAGCGCGTGCGTTTTTATCCTTGCGCAGCTTTTTCCTGCGCAGGTGCTGCTTTAAATTTCCGCTGTGCATTTCACACTCTCACTGCGCGCTATACTTAGATTTTTTGAGAACTGTGCGCATAAGCCATTGATTTGCAAAAGGGTTTGAAAAGAATTTTAAAACGCTATTCACCCCCCCCCCCCTCTAGCAATTTTCATACCCTTGTTGCCCCTTTGGGACCAATAAGTGGTATCAGAGCAAACACCTTCATAAAACTTGTTTTGTTTTTCAAGCTTAACAGCTTGGGTGCCGATTCAAGATGGCTTCAAAATCTTGGGCAATGGCTAACTATTCACATGTTCCAGTGCTGAATGAAGATCACTTCGAAATCTGGAAGCACTGCATGCTCACTCATTTTTCTTCTATCGACGAGATCCTCCACGACATCGTTCTTGAAGGACCCTACATTCCAATGAAGGCTAATCCTGATGCTGCTACAAATAAGGAAAATCCTACCATCAAGAAGAACAAGGAGGAATGGACTGATGAAGAAAAGAAATGGGTTGGCTATGATGGAAGAGCAAGGAACATCATTCTTAGCACTCTAGACCTCTCCACGCACAATCAAATTGTGAGCGGTGGAACTACAAAGGAACTATGGGACGCTATTGAAGGATATGTGAATGGAGACAAAGTAAGCAAGGAAAACAAAAGATTTGTGGTGCAAAGAAAATTCAACTGCTTCATGAGAAAGGATGGTGAAACCTTGAGACAAACTTATGATCGCTTCTGTGCTGTTGTAAACTCTTGTAAATCTCTTGGAACTACCTTCACCAATAAAGAAGTAAATTCTCAATTCTTAGATGCGCTAGGTTCCAGATATGTGCACAAGGCAAGTCATCTGGAAGATTCTGGATTTCTAGATACTTGGCCTCTGCGCATCTTGTACGCTAACTTAAAAGTGTATGAGCTAAAGCTTGATCGAATCGAAGAAACTGAAGGCAAAGGAAAACTTGTTTCCTATGTTGCTCAAAAGGAACCTGCGCCTGCTCAAACCTCAGACAAAATATCTACTTCCTCTTTACTTGAAATGGATGATGATGATTTCGCTATGTTCGTTAAGCGATTCCAAAAATTCAGGAAATTCTCTAAACCTGGATCCTCGAGCAAACCACCTGCTAAATTCTCTCGTGGCAGAGACTCAAAGAAAGATGAAGAGTTGGTCTGCTACAACTGCAGAAAGCCCGGCCATTTTGCTTCAAAATGTCCCACTCTAAAATATGAGTACATGAAGAGGAATGCTGCGCAGAGATCATCAAGGCAGCGCGGAATGATTGCTGAAGAAGACTGCGCAGAAAAGGAACTGAAGACTTGGATAGAGACGGACACTGAAGATAGTGATGATGATGACTCTGAGGATAGACTGCTCTGCTTAGTGGCCAATGCTGATGCTGATAGCGATTCAGACAATGATCCCGATACGGACACAAAGGCTGCGCCAAGGACAATTCAGAAGAAAGGTC
This sequence comes from Campanula takesimana, assembly GCA_026119855.1. NCBI lineage: Eukaryota > Viridiplantae > Streptophyta > Magnoliopsida > Asterales > Campanulaceae > Campanula > Campanula takesimana. Next base: position 346,788 of record JAOWBW010000640.1, on the reverse strand, counting down.
CCACTATCACAGAACTGGTGGAAATGGGACATCTGACTCCAAGCAGACAGAATGGCAAGTACTTATTTGCCAGAGCAGACCTATCAAAGAAATTTGTAGCTGCGCCTCCGCGCAAAGAATCTCTTGAAATTCCTGCTGAAATTGTAATAGAAAAGAATGACTCTGCTGCTGAGCGCGAGTCTATTTTTCAGCAAGCTGAAAAGGTAATCAAGAAATTTAACTCTATGAAAGAAGCAGTGGACTTATCAATTGGAGAAATTTCACAGCTTAAGACGGATAAAACTCTTTTAAAATCTGAGATCACCCTCCTTAAGGAGCAGATTAAGAGCATGACTCCTCTTACTGAAGAGAACCGTTTTCTCACATATCAAAATGCGCTATTTAAAGTAAGAAACGAAAAATTGGCTGCTCAAGTAGCTGATCTCACAACGATCACTGATGAGTGGACCAAATCTCGTGTCACTATGGACCAAATTCTAGAATCCCAAAAAGCCAGTGGAGACAAGGAAGGCTTGGGGTTCTCAACTAGTGATAACTTTAAATGCGCAGTTTGCTCTGAAAAGGAAAAGGAGTTTACACCACAGCAAACTATTGAAATTCCTAAAGCAAAGCACTCTGCTTCAATGGGTAAAAGACAGGAGAAAGTCCAGAGACAAAATTTCCATTATGTCTACCCAAAATTGCAAACTGGGAAAGCCAAGGGTAAGGCTAAAGTTGAACCTGCGCATGACAACTCATATTCTGACTATGGTTGCGCTTCAACTTCAAATGTCAAAACTGCGCAAAAAGGTCATGCGCATGAAAGCCATGCGCCTCAACGCCAGATGCGCATTTTTAAGAAAAGCGCACCCAAACCTCAGAAAATGATATTTGTCAAAGCAAGTTCATCTGCTCCAGTAAAGAATGATGCGCCAAAGAAAAGTAAAGAGTTTGTAAAAACCCAATCTATAAGTCGCTTTCATCATTGTGTTGTGTGTGATGGTTTAGGTCACAAGGCTGCAGAATGCCTTTTGCGATTTGCTCTTAATGCCAAGGGACGTAAAAATCCTAAGGTCAGACAGGAGTGGGTTGTAAAAAATTGCTAACTCTAGGACCCAAGAATAAAGGGGACCTGCGTTCTTAATGTCTATCTTTCAGGTCTCCTGCTTCACTGCGCACTCTTCACAAGCTAAAGCGCATATATGGTACCTCGACAGTGGATGTTCTAGACACATGACTGGAGATGTCACCGCTCTTGAAGATGTGCATGAAGGAAGAGGTCCCTCAGTAACTTTTGGAGATAACAACAAAGGGCACACAGTTGGATATGGAAGAATCAAAAAGGATAAAGTGTGCATTGAGAAAGTTGCGCTAGTAGAAGGACTCAAGCACAACCTGCTCTCCATATCACAATTTTGCGACAAAGGTTTGGAATGTCACTTCACTGCAACGCACTGCTATATCAAAGATGGCATATCCGGACTGACTTTGCTCACAGGGACTCGTAAGACTAATGTTTACATTATTGATCTTACTGCTATAGATTCTATCACTAATCTCTGTTTTGTAGCAAAGAATGTAAGTGAAAGCAGCTGGCTATGGCATAAGCGCTTAAGATATTTGAACTTCAAGTATTTGGCTAAGCTAGGAAGGGAAAATCTTGTCAAAGGACTTCCCAAAGTAGCTGACCATCATGACAGAAAATGCGCAGCATGCCAGCTCGGTAAACAACCTAAGCAGTCTTTCTCCAGCAAGATTGCCTCCTCCACTTCCAAATGTTTACAACTGCTTCACATGGACTTGTTTGGACCGGTTACCACCGCGAGCATTGGAGGAAACAAATATACTTTAGTTGTGGTGGATGACTACTCAAGATATACATAGGTCGAAATGATGATATCCAAAGATGACTGCTATGATATCTTGACTGCACTATTTCGAAAGCTCCAAACTCAAAAGGAAGACGACATCGTGAGCGTTAGATCAGACAATGGTACTGAATTCAATAATAACGGTGTTACTCAATACTGCGATGACCATGGAATTGATCACAATTTTTCTGCTGCTGGAGTTCCTCAACAAAATGGTGTTGTGGAAAGAAAGAATCGCACGTTGATTGAGACTGGAAAAACAATGATAGCTGAAGCTAAGCTTCCAAAGTATTTCTGGGGAGAAGCTGTCAACACTGCTTGCTTTACTCAGAATAGATCCCTCATCAACAAAGCCTACAACAAGACTCCATATGAGCTATGGAGAGGAAAAGCGCCCAACATTGCTTTCTTCAAGATTTTTGGCTGCAAATGCTATATTCTCTACAATGGCAAAGATCATAGAGGTAAATTCGACGCCAAAGCAGATGAAGGTATTTTCGTTGGGTATGCCAAACACTCTAAAGCTTTTCGTGTTTTTAATAAAACTACTCTAGTAATTGTTGAATCCGTACATGTTACTTTTGATGAACATTCTCTCCTTGAGCCACATTTGGCTCCAAATGATTCTGATGATTTTGCTGAGAATGTTGAGACAGGTACGCAGCCTCAAACTGCACCTGCGCAGAATGATAATCAAATTGATCAAAACCAGAATCAAGGAAGCCCATCTCATGCGCATACACCAGATGCTGCACCAGAAGTGACTACTCCTGATGCGCAAACACCTCCTCCTGCGCATGATGTTTCTCCACTTCAGCAAATCACTTTTGATGATCTCGATGCTGGAGCAAATGAAGTACCCATTGAAGATCTTCATATTCCTACCACCCAACCTAACTTACCTCCTGAGGTTCGTGAAGTTAGAGATCATCCAACTTCAAATATCATTGGTGATCTCAATGTAGGGGTTCGTACTAGGAGAGCATCAAACTTCGATGATGAATATCACTCCTTTATCTCTCAAATCGAACCAAAGAAGATTGATGAAGCACTCCAAGATTCAAGCTGGGTTACTGATATGCAAGATGAGCTTAATCAATTTGAGCGCTGCAAAGTTTGGACCTTAGTTCCCAGACCTCATGACCAAGGAGTTATTGGTACAAAATGGGTATTCAGAAACAAGATGGATGAGAATGGAAGCATCAATAGAAACAAAGCAAGGTTGGTTGCGCAAGGCTATAGGTAAGAGGAAGGAATCGATTACGATGAAACCTTTGCGCCTGTAGCAAGGCTAGAAGCTATCAGAATTTTCTTAGCTTATGCCTCTCACAAGAAATTCAAGCTCTATCAAATGGATGTGAAGAGCACATTTCTCAACGGTGAACTCCAAGAGACGGTCTACGTAGCTCAACCTCCTGGATTTGAAGATAGCAGATTTCCAAATCACGTCTTCAAGCTTCAGAAAGCCTTGTATGGACTTAAGCAAGCTCCAAGAGCATGGTACGATACTCTATAAAAATTCCTACTAGAGAAAAGCTTCAAGCGCGTTAAAATCGATACAATTCTCTTTATTGCTAAGTATAATGATCATTCTTTACTTGTTCAAATTTATGTCGATGATATTATATTTGGTTCTACTAATGAGTTACTTTGTAAGCGTTTCGAGAAGCTCATGAAAAGAAAGTTTGAAATGAGCATGATGGGAGAACTCACATTTTTCCTCAGGCTTCAAATCGAACAATTGAATGATGGCATCTTCATAAATCAAGCCAAGTACACAAGGGACTTAATCAAAAAGTTTGGACTTGAGAATGCTAAAGCATACGACACTCCAATGGCTACGGGCAATAAGCTTGATAAAGACTTAAAAGGTAAGAAAGTTGATCAAACTTTATATCAAGGTATGATTGGCTCTCTACTCTATCTTACTACCAGTAGGCCAGATATTATGTTTAGTGTTTGTGTCTGTGCGCGCTATCAAGCGGACCCTAGAGAAGCGCACTTAACTGCTGTTAAACGTATTATTCGTTATCTTTCTGGAACTGCTAACCTTGGACTTTGGTACACCAAAGATTCGAATTTCGATTTGCTAGGTTATTCAGATGCAGATTACGCAGCATGCACAATTGACAGGAAGAGCACAAGTGGAACTTGTCATTTCCTTGGAAATCGACTTGTTGCGTGGGCAAGCAAGAAACAAGCTGTTGTGTCCATCTCCACTACAGAAGCTGAATACATTGCTGCTGGAAGCTGCTGCTGCCAAATCCTATGGATGAAGCAACAACTAGTGGATTATGGAATTAATGAAGGAAACTGCCCAATTTTCTGCGACAACATGTCCACCATAGCAGTCTCCAACAATCCTGTCATGCATTCAAAGACAAAGCACATCGACATCAAATATCATTTTCTCAAGGACCACGTGGAAAAGGGAAATATACACTTAGAGCATGTGGGCACAGATAATCAAATTGCTGATATCCTCACAAAGGCTCTTGACGCAAAAAGATTTGTCTTCTTGAGAGGAGAAATGGGTATGCTTGAACTCAGCTAACTTGTCCATATAATTTGTCAATACTAATGTTTTTGTGTTTGCTTGATAAGTTCTTAAAAGGTCAAGATTTCATGCATCTGCGCAGCCACTGCGCAGTAAGTTGATGCGCATGAAAAACTAAGTTATTCGCTCTGTGAAAAACGACATGTGCACTTCTAAGTGGACCGCAGGTAAGTGTTCTATTCATTAGATTTTGCACACAGGTCCTTGACTGAAAAGTCAACGCTGAGTCACAAGGGTACTTGTGTAATTCAAATTTTCCCGCGCCTTTATATTTTTTTTGAATTTTGGGAAATTACCTTTTTACCCCTGCGCATGTCCCATTGTCATTTAATGCGAACTGCGATTAATGACAGCGCACCTTGCGAATGTCTGCTCACCATTTAATGAGGAAGGTGATGCGACATCAGTCAGCTTCTATTCGCTGACACACGCGCGCGCAAAGACTGCGCACGCGCGTCCCCCATTCGGCCACGTCACCCTGCTAACGTGCGCCTGTCCTTTCACTGACTCTGCATTTATGAGGAAGTTGACTCGACAGTGACCAGCTTAGGACTTCACACTCACGCGCGCGCTAGGACTGCGCATGCGCGCATCCGGTTGGGCCACGTCATCGCAGCACGTGCCCCACTCCACTTTTTCACCAACTGTCCTTGCGCTGACGTCTCCATTTTTCCCTCTTTTGGTATAAACCGTCTGCGACCTCTCTTCTCTCTCTTTTCTGCTCATTCTCTTTCACCAAACCTCCATTTTCTCTCTCTATTTCTTACCAACTTCCAAAGATTTCCTCTTCTTCTCTCTTTGACCTTCATCTTCTCCAGATTTCATCTTCCCAAAACTTCCTTTTTCATCTACATTTCTTTCTATATCAATGGCTCCAAAGAAGACCTCAAAGAAAATGCCCGAAATCATTCTCTCTTCTTCATCTGAGGAAACTTCTTCCTCTTCTCGCTCTGGGTCTGATCAAGAACAACCTCCTCCCCAGCCCGTTGTCGAAGATATGGTATGATTTCTTTCTCTGCTTTTTAATTTCCGCCATTGTTAGGGTTTAAAGCCTTACAAGCTTCCCTTTGTGATTGTGTGATTGTTTGTTGATCTTTTTTTGAAATCAATTGTTGTGATGTGTTCGTTTTTCCCTGATCTACTCTTTCATGTAATTTATTTCATGATCAATACCCTTTTTAAGTGTTTTCTACAAGATTTTCTGTCCAAAAACCTCCATAGCAGACGAACAGTTTTTCTAAATTTCTGGGTTTGTTTTAATGTTGTTGTCTATATTGTTTACATGGTTGACTTCGTCCTGTTCATGCGGTCATTTCGATGTATTTTTTATTGGATTTGGACAACTTTTGATTTTTGGTGTTCTTGATGTACTTCGTGTTCATGAACAGTTCATTTCGCGTTCTTCAACTTCTTGATTTTTATCTTATGCTCTGGTTCGCATAAAAATTTCCAAGTGTTTGCGATTTGCGCATGCTTGCTTTGCTTTGCGCATTACTTTTATGATATCTTATATGGAGTTACTGCGCATAGGTATCCTTGCGTTATCTGCGCATGCGCAACGCTCCATGCGCAATATAACGTCTAATTCATATTTTTGTTTTGCGCAGAATCCCTTCTATTTCATTTGTGGATGGGAAGTCAATCCGCAAGATCTCAACCAGGATGCCGTTGGGCGCAGATTGATAAGGCATCTGCGATCCTCTGGAATTCTTCCTCTCTTCACTTTGGATCAGCCATTCTACGTGCCTTCTCTTGTCGATGAATTCTTCGAGACTGCTCGTGTTGTTCCTGCCAAGCACAAGGGTGAGAGCACTGAGATCATTATGGCGGTGGTGCAGAATTGCGAAATCTTGGTACACCCTAACCACATCCGCAGACTTTGCGACTTCGATGTCGGTGATGCGCCAGAGACTTTTGATACTGCGCGGCAAGACAGATTGGCGATGAAGTTAGTTGGCGAGCCTACTCTTGTCAAGCGATGGTCTGTGCATGATCGCAAAGAGTTTGGTGAGGTGATGTATCACCTGTGCACCTTGATTGGCGATTCCCTGAACTGCAAGAATGGGAACAAGGGAAAGTTTATTTCCAAGCAATGGGAATATTGCTGCGCCATCTACTTGAAGGAAAGGCTGGATTGGCCTCAGATCATCTGGAATGAGATCACCAAGGCAATGACGAGCTATGATACGCGCCTCAACGCGTCAAAACCTAAGTATCGGACGCACTATCACCTGCTATCCAAGCTCCTGCTCCAATACACTGAATTAAATGACTTCGTAAGGAAGACGCCAATTCTAAAGCAGTCCTGTGCTTCAAAGTTTTATTCTCGAGCGCAGCTTCATCTGCTGCGCGATGAGATTGGCGATGCGGACTACTACAGAATCTGGCGATCTGATGATGATCCTAACAGAGAACCTTGGTTGGGAATGTTACCCAAGGAAGGCAAGGCCAAGGGCACTGAAGGCCCAAGTGTTGCGCAGGAAACGGTTGATGAAGCCTCCAAGCGCAAGGGCAAGGGCATTGCTGAGCCCAAGTCAAAGAAGCACAAGGATGTTCCCAACGTCCAATCCACTGCAGGCATTAAGATCAGAGAGCCTGCCCCTGCTGCTCTAAAGCCTCCCTCCAAGAAACGCAAGGCTGATGCGCCTGTGCCCTCCCCGAAGAAGACCAAGACTGCCAAGGGTGCCTTCCAACGTATTCCTCCTGCACATGACTCTGAGTCGCGCATGGATCACACTGGTGATTCTGAAGATGCTGGGATTCAGGGGGAGATTCATCCCAAGGCCCCAGCTATGCAAAACCCTGATGTTGCTCCCGCACCTCTTGCTGATGCCCCTCTTTCTCCTCGGCGCAAACAGAAGGTGCGTAGTAGCGCAAAGGGCTCCAAAAAGCGCCATACTCCCTCTCCTCCAAGCTCTCCTCAGGAACCTACATCCAGCGCATTTCAGCGCGTTAATATCCCTGTTGGCAATACTCACAGGGTTACCTCTGTTAGGTTTCGTAGTAACATGCGCAGCGGAATTAAGCATTTAAAATTTATGAAACCCAAAGCCCATAGATCCATTCATATGATTAAGTCAAATACAACATAATGAATACTAGAATACTAACCCTTGATGCCTTTGATTTTGCAACCTTGAATTCGATGGAGGCTTGAAATCTTGATCACGAACAAAGCAAGAATCACGAACTTATGAAGATGATAAGTTTCACCCTCTAGCGGTATCCACACCACAAACGAATATCAAGAACACTTGATCTTGGTTGCTAGACCAAATTATGAAACACGCTTTCACAATTGTAAGAACTATATGGAATTATGAATATTCTTGTTCTTCACCTTTTGGATCTTAGAACAAGAAAATAACCTCTCAAAACCTTATGAAGGCACTCATAATCATGTGCTTAATGACTGCTGAAAGGATCCTTAAATAGGTCCTAATCCTTAACCCTTAAGGACTTAGGAAACCTAAATCCCGTCACCAAATTAGGCAACAAAGAATTCTGGCCGACTTGACTGGCACGGTCGTGTCCTACAATCTGGCACGGTCGTGCCATCTAGTCCGCGCGAATTCCCCAGCCGCCCATTTTCGGCACGGTCGTGCTTGGTAATTTGGCACGGTCGTGCCAATCATGTCGACAGGTTTGCCTTGGTTTGGATTTATGGCACGACCGTGCCATTTTAAGGCGCACGACCGTGCCAGAGCCAAACACTGATATTTTTCCATAATTCCCATTTAGTCCTTTACGATTCGTTCTATTTGTGTGTGACCCTCTAGGATTAAACTAAGTTGGCAATGAGTTCAAACATGAAACCATAAGATATGATTAGGTTCTAGCAAACCATCATACCTACCCAAATAGTATAACTAGATACAAGTTCGTATTCCTTTTAGAACATGTCATAATCCCTTTGTCTCCGATGTCATTGAACACAAGTCATGGTCAACAAGTCAACTTGTATTGTTCAATACTTTCTCGATTCTGAATATGTTGATAATCCAAATGACATTGATCCAATCAATCCATTTGGGTTTGGCCAAGCATTTCACCAACATCATTCCTTCGAGGGGCCCAAGCTTGACATCTCTCCGAAGAGGGACAAATCCATTTGGCTTATTATTCTTCCCTACGTGAATCCAATCATGCCAATCATACCCTTTATAACTACCGTGTTAAGGCAGGGTTTGAATATGTCAAACATAATGTTCATCAAGTGGAAGACTATAATAACTTCATGTCTAAGGATTCAAATGACATAACTAATATGAGATTTATATATGACATCGACCATGACATAAATCTCATACCGCGGGTCATGTCCAGTACCTCTTGTTCCAAACAAGTACCCATAAATCTAACATGATCATCCCATGATCATTTAGCCTTTATACTAGTGCTTAACAAGCTCTAGGGACGGAGATTATTATAAATAAACACGAGCCATAATAATAATCTTATTATCTCTTTATTATTATGAATAAAATGATAACTTATACAACGTTTAACAAACGTGCCTAGGGCACCAACACCAACAATCTCCCACTTGCCCTAGGGCACCAACACCAATACCCATGGACCCAACATGACCATCATGTCTTAGCTTATGGAAGTCCCATTGTTTAGTGTGTCTGTAACGTTATCATTACTTGGTACTTTGCATATATTTACGTCTCCCTTATCAACGATTTCTCGAACGATAAGAAAACGCCTAAGTATGTGTTTGGATTTAGGATGTGCTCTTGGTTCCTTTGCTTGATCAATAGCACCACTATTATTACTAATAAGGTCTATTAGATTAGCAATGCTAGGAACCATCTCAAGTTCAACAATGAACTTCTTAATCCAAACAATTTCCTTTGCGGCATCCAATGCAGCAATATACTTAGATTTTAGTATGTAGAATTAGTGACTGTACTCTGCTTGGAACCATTCCAACTTACAGTTCCACTATTTGACATATGCACAAAACCTGATTGCGATCTATTATCATCTTTGTTGGTTTGGAAGCATGCATCCGAGATCATCTTCCATACCTTCATAGATCATAAACGAATCTTTAGTTCTTCTAAAGTACTTTAAGAATCGCTCTCATAGCCATCCAGTGAATCTCACCGGTGTCAGATTGATATCTACTCGTTATGCTCCAAGCATTAGATATATCCGGCTTAGTACTTATCATGGCATCATGGATCCAATTGCCGAAGCAAATGACATCTCATTCATTTTCTCATGCTCATCTTTTGTCTTTAGGACATTGAGTCTTGCTTAGAGAAAATCCATGTAACACTGACAAATGTCCTCTCTTAGAATTTTCCTTGCGGAATCTTCTTATGACTTTGTCAATGTATGTACTTTGGCTTAATCAATTAGCTTCTTCGATCTATCTTTATAGATCTTAATGCCAAGGACATATGCAGTTTCATCCATATTCTTTATTGCGAAACACTTTCTTAACAAAGTCTTTGCAGACTAACGTATAGGAATTTCGTTTCCAATGAGCAATATGTCATCCACATATTTAATTTAAGGAATAGCACCATGCTCCCACTAATCTTCTTGTATATACAAGATTCATCTTCGTTCTTGATCAAGCCAAGCTCTATGACTTATCAAAACGGAGATTCCAACTCCCAAAAGCTTGCTTCAATCCATCCAATGAATCTTCGCAACTTTCATACCTTTTAGAATTTTCTTGACTATCAAAACCTTTAGGTTGTATCCAATACATCCTTAAGTGAGTTCCCGTTGAGGAACGCTTGTTTTGACATCATTTTGTCAAATTTCATATTCCAAATATGAACATGTGACTATGAAAATTCTAATAAGTTTCTTGCTACCCATGTAACATTTTTCTCCAAGAAAATTCATTCATCTCCTTTGGTTTTTACACCTTAGGTTAGAATGATCAAGTTCCAAACTTGATTATTATACATGAATTGCCTTTTAGATTTTATGACTCAAAGCCATTAATCTAAATGTGGAGTTGATATTGCATCTTTGATAGGTGGTAAATACTTCATTCTAAATGAACTTTACCTCAATACTTTCTATTTCGAAATATCCAATATTTCTACTAATAGATTGTATCCTATCATGTATTGCAAGTATTTGTATATCTTGAACAGACTTTTCACGACTCCTTGTGAAAACTTGTTCAACTTCCATCATAGGTTAAATACTATTTTCTAGGTCTCGAACCATTCGAGATATATTTTACTCCTACTGATTCTTTTAGAGATAAACCTTTTATCCAGAAAAGTATCATCATAAGCAACAAACCATTTGTTTCTCATGAGTAAAATTTTATCCTCAAGTTTCCTTAGGATATCCCATGAAAATATATTTATTAGATTTAAATGTGAGTGTGTCCCAGACAACTCCTTTCCAAAAGGGTCTCACCATCTTAAATCTTTATGAAAGACAAACCGAGTTTTCTTTCACCATTTAACCTCTCTTGATGGAATTCAGATTAGTATAATCATAGCGGTTTTAAATACATAACCCCAAAATAAATAATGGAAGATCACTTTGACTTTGTCATCCAACGAACCGTATCCGATAAGGTTCTTATACTTCCATGCAGACATATCATTTAGAATGATATTCTTAGTGAAGTTAATTTGTGAAACCATTTCACAACTTTAATGATGACTGTCAAATTCTTGGTTTAATTATTCATCATCATGATCCAATCATAATTTTTGAATAGTTTTACCAAGTATAACCAAAATTCTCTTTTAGCATTTCTTCTTAATGCACCATATACATTGACATGTATTAGGTCAGGTAAGATATTAACCTTTTACTATTCATAGTAAAAGATGTTTTGGTCCAAGTAAATGATATTTGCATAAATCATGTGATTCGAAATCATATGAGTTAAAACTCCGTCCCATGAAATTTTAGATATGCATTTCTCATTTATTTGATCAAAACAATAAGGCATAAAGAATTTTAATTATTTATGTTATAGATTTTATTACTTTGTTCTTCAAGATTTAGGATATAAAATTTATTTATATGATAACACAATGAAGTAAATCATAATAAATAAAGCACCTTTCTTATTCCAAATAAGAAATGAATATCCTTCATTATCTTATAACAAAATAATATTTCCTACTTCATCAGTAAAGTCACTTTACAAGTGTTCTACGAACAATGTTGCAACCATTGCATCATTACTGTTTGTAGATATAACTTTACTATAAGTAGTCTTTCATCTTACTAATTATTCTGGTATCCAATACCCAATAATTAAATTTAGAAAGAATAATTTATAACATAAATATTCCGAATGGTAGTCCCACTACCATTCCTTTTATTGATCACCCAAAATTTTGACTACAATTCTAAATGGTCAATCCAATTGCCATTTTACCAAATTGCATCTATTAGAGTTATTATTATAACCAAAATTATTTCCTTTAGGTTTGACAACTCTTGTTTTACTTTTCTTTTGGCATTTGGCCCTTTTCCTTATGAACCATGAGCTCTGGAGAACCATTCTCCAATATCTTCATCTTCACAGTTTTTTAGGCATATCATGCAATTCGGAGAGATTCTTATTCATTCCAAGCATGTTATAGTTCATCACAAAGTGATTATAACTTTTGGACAATGAATCAAGAATGAGATCTGTGGCTTGCTCCAATCCAATTGGACAACCAAGTTTCTCAAGATGCTCTACGTAGCCTTTATCTTAAGCATGTGAGGTTCCACTTATTACCCTTTACTCCTTTTGCAAGAAATGAAAGCAATAATGGTTTTATACCTCTCTTGCTTAGATTGCTCTTTAAAACATGTAACTCAACTCCACGTCTATTTAATAGGCTTCCACAAGTTCCAAACTTTGTTGGAGTTTAAGAACATAATCGTGAGCTTGAGACAACTCACATTCCTAGAATCATACTCATGATTCTTGTGATTGTCTATTCCGGCTTTGGGTTCTTTAGGAATAGGCCCATCAAGAATGTACAACCCATCTTCTTGCCTTAGAACCATTCTTAGGCTTAGGATCCAATCCATTAAGTTTGTACCATTCTTTTGAAGCTTTATCCTTAACAAGGATTAATCGCAACGATTTTAGTTGTCATCTACAACCAATGCAAAATTTCCAAAATTTTACAAGTACCAATCTCATTAAAGAGATAAATAATGTATTTTCAAAAAATACTTCCACTAAATTATATAACCTTCTTATACATCCAATGTATAATATAATTTAAATGGGCTAAGATCCAACTTTAATTTAATTTTAAGTACGCTTTGGCGCACCGCTCAAAATTAAATTAATTAGGTAGACAACCCTGTCAATCATATCCCATATGACTCTTAGATTCCTTTTTGAGATTCTTTTAAATTGGGCTAAGATCCAACTTTAATTTAATCTTGAGTCCGCTTTGGCGGACCGCTCAAAATCAAATTAATTAGGCAGACAATTTCTTGTCAATCATATCCAATATAATTCTTAGTGATCCAATTTCAAAAGCATGTTTAATCCCATCTTTGCCTAGGCCCAAAACTATTTTGACGCCTAATTAAGTCCAACCATTTTAAACGCATAGGAAACTCTTATTCACTCATCTTGCTCATACAAAGATAAAATCAATGCACCTCGCTTTGGCGAGCCCACATGAAAGTACCCGTGTACTTACAAGTGTTTTAATCATAGCGTGGCAAAAAGGACTTAAAACTTTCTTGAAGGTTCATCACCATATAGCATACAACATACTTATGAGCACACAAGATAAACATGTTACGCATCAAGTTTAGCCACTAAATTAATCTCTATTAATTTAAGCACAATATTTATGTGTCATTAGTTTCTCTATAATTATGAGGATGAGACTATTTCAACTTTGGTCATCATCTCCAAATCAAGACAACAAGAAGTGCGGCCGAACTAAGCCATTGGCAACCACAATTCCGCACTAATTCAAGAAACCAAGAAAGTAGTCCATGTGGCCGAAACTAAACAATAGATGGTCTCGATGAACGTAGGCCAATTGCATTCACAATTCCACATGGATCTCCAATCATTGAATCAAGAACTTTGTTTCTCAATTTTAGCAATTATGAACTCTTCATAATTCTAATTTCGTTTTATCTTTGAAACCTTGATTGCGATCAAGTTTGGGAAACACAATCTCGATGAACGTAGATTAGCCATCCAAACCTTGAACTAATCTTAGAATCACAAGACTAAAACAAATAGGAGATTTAAACCCAAGATCCACACCCAAAACCCAAACCCTACCTCCGCGCCAAACCCTAGGTCCGGCCGGGTCAAGGCTTGGGTCCGGTCGGACCCCTTGCGAAAAATCCAAATTTTTAAAGTTCCAAAATTTATCTCAAAATTGTTTTTCCCGATTCAATTAGGATTTGGTGTTCTTGGTGATCCAATCACCATGAGCATCAAAACCTTGAATAAACGATTTATTCTTGAATCCCCAGAATATCAAAACTTTGATCCAATCAAAAATTGATAATCCAAACAATTTTAAATCCACCATAATTTTTATTGCGATTGAATAGTGCGATTAAAGTTTCTAAAACAATAAACCACATAAAATCACAAAACACATAAACATCATATAATTCAATATTCATATCATGCTTGGCACATAAACAATTTATATACACACAACATGATCCAAGTATTGAATTAATCAACATGAACGGGGCTCTGATACCACTGTTAGGTTTCATAGTAACATGCGCAGCGGAATTAAGCATTTAAAATTTATGAAACCCAAAGCCCATAGATCCATTCATATGATTAAGTCAAATACAACATAATGAATACTAGAATACTAACCCTTGATGCCTTTGATTTTGCAACCTTGAATTCGATGGAGGCTTGAAATCTTGATCACGAACAAAGCAAGAATCAGGAACTTATGAAGATGATAAGTTTCACCCTCTAGCGGTATCCACACCACGAACGAATATCAAGAACACTTGATCTTGGTTGCTAGACCAAATTATGAAACACGCTTTCACAATTGTAAGAACTATATGGAATTATGAATATTCTTGTTCTTCACCTTTTGGATCTTAGAACAAGAAAATAACCTCTCAAAACCTTATGAAGGCACTCATAATCATGTGCTTAATGACTGCTGAAAGGATCCTTAAATAGGTCCTAATCCTTAACCCTTAAGGACTTAGGAAACCTAAATCCCATCACCAAATTAGGCAACAAAGAATTCTGGCCGACTTGACTGGCACGGTCGTGTCCTACAATCTGGCACGGTCGTGCCATCTAGTCCGCGCGAATTCCCCAGCCGCCCATTTTCGGCACGGTCGTGCTTGGTAATTTGGCACGGTCGTGCCAATCATGTCGACAGGTTTGCCTTGGTTTGGATTTATGGCACGACCGTGCCATTTTAAGGCGCACGACCGTGCCAGAGCCAAACACTGATATTTTTCCATAATTCCCATTTAGTCCTTTACGATTCGTTCTATTTGTGTGTGACCCTCTAGGATTACACTAAGTTGGCAATGAGTTCAAACATGAAACCATAAGATATGATTAGGTTCTAGCAAACCGTCATACCTACCCAAATAGTATAACTAGATACAAGTTCGTATTCCTTTTAGAACATGTCATAATCTCTTTGTCTCCGATGTCATTGAACACAAGTCATGGTCAACAAGTCAACTTGTATTGTTCAATACTTTCTCGATTCCGAATATGTTGAAAATCCAAATGACATTGATCCAATCAATCCATTTGGGTTTGGCCAAACATTTCACCAACATCATTTCTTCGAGGGGCCCAAGCTTGACATCTCTCCGAAGAGGGAAAAATCCATTTGGCTTATTATTCTTCCCTACGTGAATCCAATCATGCCAATCATACCCTTTATAACTACCGTGTTAAGGCAGCGTTTGAATATGTCAAACATAATGTTCATCATGTGGAAGACTATAATAACTTCATGTCTAAGGATTCAAATGACATAACTAATATGAGATTTATATATGACATCGACCATGACATAAATCTCATACCGCGGGTCATGTCCAGTACCTTGTTCCAAACAAGTACCCATAAATCTAACATGATCATCCCATGATCATTTAGCCTTTATACTAGTGCTTAACAAGCTCTAGGGACGGAGATTATTATAAGCAAACACGAGCCATAATAATAATCTTATTATCTCTTTATTATTATGAATAAAATGATAACTTATACAACGTTTAACAAACGTGCCTAGGGAACCAACACCAACAACCTCTGTCCTGGATGAAGGCATGGACATTGAGCCTGAGGATAAGGATGATGCTGATGAAGTGGATCAGACTGTTGGTGGTGATGGCGCAGCTCCTGAGCCTACTGCTGCGCCCACTGATAAACCTGACTTTGTTGCGCCTGAGATTCCAGCGCCTCCTCCTGCTGCTGATCCTATCCCAGAAGATCCTCCTAAGGATGGTGTCACTGCCTCTGAAAGCAGTGAACATTCTTCTGCGCATAGATCTCCTGCGCACGCCTGTCCCCTCTTGATCCCATCTCTACAACCTATCCTCCCAAGACAACAGAGCAACCGCCTCCTGCCACTTCCACGGTTCCTGCAGTATCTACCTCGTCTCTCTTCTCCTCCAATGAGCTGCGCCAGATCTTACAAGCCTTGAATTCCATTCAAGTGAATCAAGTTGCTGCGCAGTCTCAGATGGCTCAACCCATCACTGCGCAAACCGCTATTCAAGATCAACTTGATGCGCAGCGATTGGAGATTGCTGCCATTAAGGGGGAGAATGCATCAAAGGCAAGTACCTCTGCCGCCGGCCCCTCTACGCAGCGAATCCCGGATGCTTTAGATCAAATGATCCTGGACTCGTTGAAGTCAATTGCTGGGATGCTCGAAAATGTTTGCACCTACACCGCTATAAATGATGGGTTTTTAGGAATGCTGAAACGTCTGCGCAAGAGCCTGGCCGATGGTTTACTTGAAGGTTTTGCTGGCCTTGAAGCACAGTTAGAGGAGAGATTTTGCCAGGGTGGTCCTGCGCAAGCTGGTGCGCTAAATATGGAAAGCGTCAGGGAGAATATTACTCAAGCGATGACTGATTTCGCTGACGGGTTCAACGCTAGGATGGACCAAGCAATGTTTGACATTCAATCCAGAGTGAACACCCAGCGCCTCCACACTGACACTCGCCTTGAAGCTACGCAGGCCACCATCATCGACACCATCAATGCTGCTGAGCAGTCATATTTCAACCAGATGACTGGGCATCAGATGGCCTACGCAGCAAACTTCTGAGAACTGCAAGCAGACAACCGGGATGTGCGTAGAGGAATCACAGTTTATGTTGAAGAAGCTGTTGCGTTCAAAGAAAAGTTTCAAGCGCTCAAAATTGAGCTTATGAACAAGTTCAACAACCTGCAGAATGAGCTGCGCGAAGCCCTTCACCGGATCAACATAGATTAGGTTCTATGTAATTTTTTTTGCGCAAGGTATATTCCTTTTTGTGCGCATTTTGTCGTTTTTCTTATTCAAACTTGTAATTCTCAACTCTTAACAGTCCAAGTTTTAATGAGAAAAATCACATCAATAGTTTCCAAAACCTTGTTCAATTCAAACTATTCGTTTGTGGAACAATGAATGTTTTATTTACCTCATGCGCATATTATTAACTGCTCACATTTTTTACGCATAATGTTTAAATATTCAGTTTAAACGCATACTTAAACTAAAACACATATCATTTGTATGCGCTGCATGTTATTTCTGTCTTTCCCATTCTGTAAGTTAATCTTTTGGATAGACTAGAAATCTATAGCATAGGCTAGTGTGTGCATTGACTTGAGGCATGATTTACCATTTTCATTTTTATGGACATGTTATTATCAAGTACAATGGATTACCTTTGTTATAGTAGGAAATGGCATCAATCATTTAGGGGGAGATTGTTGGGTATGCTTATCACTTAGCCCTCCTAATTATGTTAGAATTGATTGATACCATCACCTAAGTATATTCTATGGACTTAAGGACCCTATGTAAGAAGTTTTATAACTTCATTTTTTTAGCCTAGTCCATTTTATAGTATAGACTTAGAATATAGGACTTGGAGTGAAAAGGAATGAAGATCTAAGCAAGTCAGTGGTCACTGCGCAGGACTTCTCTGCGCAGGACACCACTGCGCAGGTCTCTCCTGCGCAGCATTCTATCTTGCTCAGTTTTCAATGCATTCAGATCACCTAATTTGGAAAGCGCTTAGAAGATGCACGCTTATTAAAAATGCTGAGGTGTGCAGAATCGACAAAGCAAGCACACTCAGTAGATCCAACGGTGGAGACGCGCTCAAGAGAAATATTTCAAATGAAGACAGCTGTCATCCTTCTAGAAGAAGCTTTTGAATTTGGTCTTCATGCTCAGTCTCCAACGGCTCTATATACCTGCGCACCAATCATATTGTGCCAGGTCATCAACTTTGATCAGAGCCCAAACGGCTATAAAGGACACCTGCGCACAAATCATAGTGTGTCATCTCATCGTCCTTGCTCAGAGCACCAACGGCTAGTTTTAAGCTCTCTGCTATAAATAGCCTGCTCATCTTCATTTCCTAGTCGCTAGAGTTTGTGCTTTCATAAGTATCACTGAAGTTCTGAAGATTGCTGCTTACTATTCCCAGATTCAAGATCAACCTTCAAACATTCATACCTTCAAACTCCTGTCCAGATCCTAAGCCTTAAATCACCAGAATTATTCGTGCTCATCATCTCATAGATTCATAGAGCCCAGAATTTCTGAACACACACACACCTCTTGAAGCTTCGATCATTTAGATCTTACTTCTTGAGATACACCAGTTTAGTCTAGGATTTGTTCTTCATAGATTATAGATCTTTGAGATAGTTTGTTTTTCATTGTTGTATCTTGTAACTCTCTCATATAATAAGATCTCCGTTAGAAAATCCAAGACTAACCATCTTGGTAGAGGACGTAGATCTTTCATTGATCGAACCTCTCCAAATAGCTTGTTCTTTATTTTCGCTGTTTATTTCCTGCTTAATCATTTCTGAATAACTGCTTTGTTTGATCTTATCAGATTGCTGCTGTGTTTGTTATTGCTTATTGCCTTAGAACATTTTATCCAACTCTTTAAGCCATAACTTAGCGCGTGCGTTTTTATCCTTGCGCAGCTTTTTCCTGTGCAGGTGCTGCTTTAAATTTCCGCTGTGCATTTCACCCTCTCACTGCGCGCTATACTTAGCTTTTTTGAGAACTGTGCGCATAAGCCATTGATTTGCAAAATGGTTTGAAAAGAATTTTAAAACGCTATTCACCCCCCCTCTAGCATTTTTCATACCCTTATTGCCCCTTTGGGACCAACAGTTAATCTTCCACAACTCTCTCAACTCCTTTGTCTATCTAACTCCCTCCCTCCCTCCAGCCGCCGGCATACCTTCCCGGCGTCCCAAAATTCGTCGCCTTGGTCTCATCTCCTACGATGGTTAATCTTCTCCGGTATATCTCATATCGGCCAGATATGGGCGGAAAGCTCCAGATCCAGATCCTATACCTTCCTCCCTTGGTCGCAGATCTTGAGGGGTCGGAGAAGAGAGAATGAACAAACGAAAGAGGAAAGGAGCCTAAGTTGATGGTGCTGTGGAGATCGACCGCTGGAGATGAGAGGATGGTTGAAGGAAGCGGTACCTGGAGTGGGCGGATTGGTCTCGGTGGCTGTGGAGGGGAAGATGGTGACGGAAAGAGGGGGAGATGTTTATTTTCTTCTTTATGTTTTTTCTTCCTTTTTCTCCCATTTCTTCTTTAGCTGTTAG
Organism: Campanula takesimana; assembly: GCA_026119855.1. Taxonomy (NCBI): domain Eukaryota; kingdom Viridiplantae; phylum Streptophyta; class Magnoliopsida; order Asterales; family Campanulaceae; genus Campanula; species Campanula takesimana. Next base: position 327,578 of record JAOWBW010000640.1, on the reverse strand, counting down.
TGTTACTTATTCATATACTCCTACTTTGTATTTTTTTACTCTATCTATTAACTTTTTGGTTTTTTTCTTTTTATGTTTTTTGATTAGTTTTATGTTTTTTATTTATGATTTTTAGTAACTCACAATATTTTTATTTATGTTGTCAATGTATTTTTTTATAAAATAACTTTATTATTTTGATAATAATATATAATTATATTTGATATAAATAAAAAGTCTAATATTTGAAGAGAATAGTAAAATAAATATTAATTGAAAGTTAAAAAGAAAATGTCCAAAATACCCCTCATGTGACATGCACATGACCATTTCTCGTTAATTTTCTAACGCCGTTGGGGGTCATAGGTCAAACTGGGACAAATGGCAAATTAGAGGGTCACTTTGGGACAAAATTGGGTTTGGGTAGCAAAGTGGGAATGGGTGGATACTTTGGGGGGCTAAACATATTTTGGCCAAAACACAATGATTGTTAAAAGCGAAGCTAAATCAAAGTATAGTGGTTAAAAAAGTCGATTGGCCTAAATATAAATACCACTTCATCGGTCGTTAACTTCCACAAAATCTATATATATTAAAAGCTGAGGCGGATGGTTGTGGATTCGCCACGTGAACAATTAGCTAAAACTTGCTTTTGGTGAAGCCATGTCATCACCATCCTACACTTTAAGTGACTTTTAATATTCTTTTTATTAACTAATAACATTAGATAAAGATAATAGTTATTATATAGGTTAACTATTACTATTAATAGTATTAGTTAACAGTAATAGTTACTTATATAAATTAACTATTACTATTAATAGTATTAGTTAACTATATAAGTTAAGTATTATTATAAATAGTATTATTTAACTATAATAGTTAAAATATAATTTAAATATTACTATTAATAGTATTAGTTAACGATAATAGTTACTCCCTCTGTCCTTAAATTAGTGTCCAAATTTAGAAAATTTTTGTCCCAAAATGAGTGTCCATTTTGATCATATCTTTGTCCCAAAATGTTTTTTTTTCGAATTTTTTTTCACCGGTCTCTTTATACATGCAAAAACTAAATGTTTGTAATGAGGATTACAAAATTTTATATGAATTTTGCCACCAAATTATACAAAAAGTTATGTCTCTTACAATGAAATTTGGACACTCATTTAGGGACAGAGGTAGTACTATATACTCCCTCCGTACCACACTAACGGGCACTGTTGGTCAAACCTATTTGAACTTTGACTAACATTTTATGCTAAATAATTGATCTCCATAAAAAATTAAAAACAGTTATTGATAATGTTTCTATTACTAATTTAATAACTTATTTAAAAAAATTTATGAAATAATTTAGCATATGATGTTAGTCAAAGTTCAAGTTGGTTTGACAAAAGTGCTCATTGGTCTGGGACATAGGGAGTATATAAGTTCACGAATACTATTAATAGTATTAGTTAACCATTATAGTTACTATATAGGTTAACTATTACTATTAAAACATTAATTAACCACAATAGTTTGTACTATAAGTTAACTTTTACTATTAAAATTATTAGTTACTTATAATAGTTATTATATGTATGAACTATCACTATTAATAGTATTAGTTAATCATAATAGTTATTATATAAGTTAATTATTATTACTTAATAATATTAGTTAATCATATTAACTACTATATTAATTAACCATAATTAAAAATCATTTTTTTAATACATTGTAAAAATATACTCCCTCCGTCCCACCCGACTTAGGATTCTTGGTCAAACAATTTATACTTTGACCAAATATTTGAAGAAATATAATGATGCTAATAAAAATTTAAAACTTGTTATTCTATCACGATTAATAATAAACTAAATAACTATTTTTACATTTTCATTAAGATAATTGTTTTGAGTGAGTCTTGTGAAAAACATGTTTTTTCTTAAGCAAAGGAAAAACGTGTTTTTCAAAGACGCTGGGCATTATTATTCGAAACAAGTGGTGGTATTTTCGTAAATACTGGCAACCATAGTAAATGCACAATGTTAATATTATAAAAAGCCAGTGATTTCATACTTGCGTTTATAAACATGAAACTGGTACTTTTCTTAAGTGCTAGTGGTAATGTTAAAAATTGCCAGTAAGTACACTGACATTTTTTACATTGATACTGGCACTTATTAAAAGTGCCAGTGGTAGTGTTAATAATTGACAGCCATTACACTGGCACTTTTTAACATTGATACTGGCACTTATTAAAAATTGCCGGTGGTAGTGTCAATAAGTGCCAGTGTACATGTGCTGTCACTTTTTTACACTACCACTGGCACTTACAATCAGTGCTAAACAACTTCCCGTTAATTACAAAAATGCCACCACGCCAACTTAAAACACGTTTTACGCGAAGCTTAGCGTAAAACTCGTTTTTTAGCAGATTTTCACAATTATTTTTGTTCAAATTGTTGGTCAAAGTATTATAAATTGCTTGATCAAGAATCCTAAGTCGAGCGGGACAGAGGGTGTATTATTCTATTAATAGATTATAATATCCCGTCGGCGCACGGGTTACTCACTAGTCAATAGTGAAATTCAAGAGACGCAAGCTCAAGCATATCATGCAGGGCAATATCAAGCATCCAAACAAAGAGCCTAGCTATCTGGAAAGGTATGGAATGGGCAGTACACAACTCTCATTCTGACATCCTAATTTTGACGGACTCAACGCAAGCTCTAGATTATATTCAAGACCCAGTTTGCAAAGATTTCTCATTAGAATCTATCATTCTGGACATCTAAAATCTCATAAATCAATGTAATAGGGCCTTTATTAGCAAAGTTGATAGTAATGTAATTCAACTAGCGCATAATAATGCGACCTTTGCTAGGAAAATGTATCATCATTTTTTTAGGCTCTGAGCCTACTTTTCTAATAAAATAGTACTTCCTCCGTCCCAGACTAAGAGTCCTACTTTTCATTTTGGTACGTCCCAGACTAAGAGTCTTATTCCTAAAATGGCAAAGAATTTTTACTATTCACCCTACTCATTATATCTCCTATTTTACTTTTATACTCACAACACCATCAATTCACTATTCTCTTTCACTAATTCTCTCTCATACTTTACTTTTACACTCACAACAATTACAACACTTCCAATATTTATTAATAAGCGTGCAAATGATGGTTAGGACTATTAGTCCGGAAGGAGGGAGTAGCATGGTTTGGTAAAAAAAAAAAAAAGACGCAAGCTCATAAACCTATACTAGCCCCTCATACACACGCGCAGAGACAAAATTCTGCAACTGTACACCAAATTTATACTCTCTCTCAAACTCTTTTTCAATTTCTATCAGACTACAGCTCTGTTTCGCTATCTTACAAATTACTGTAACTGGAAAATTCATACTCCCTCGGTCCCTATTTACCTTATAAAAATGAGGCTTTGCATAAAAATTAAAAAAATGATTGTAAAGTTGATGTGTTGTGAGTGTAGATAGTTAAGTGAGAGAGAGAAAGTGGGTAGAGAAAAGTAAGTGGATAGTTGTTGTGAGTATGACAAGTGGGTTCCATTATTTAAAAAATGTTTAAAAGTTCTTTTTTAGGATTTTGTAATGTAAATATGGACAGCCAATGGTAATTTTTGTAAGGTAAATAGGGACGGAGGGAGTATACTTATATACATACCGTGTTGGTTCATGCTTTCTGCATCGTCATAGCTCCTTTGTTTGTTAACATTTTCCGGGAAAGTGTTTGTTATCCCTTTCTTTTTCCTGTCAGAAATTCTGTTGATCTTCCTAGAGGATCATATTTGGATTACCAAAATCTACTCTTTCTTTCTGGGTTGTGCATTTCACGTGATATAAACGCCTATTTCTGTTGGATTGCGGGAATTAAGGGAGGGTTTGTTTGGTATTCTTAGATTTTGGGAATTTTTCCAATTCTACACGTCAAAGGATTTTGAATTGGTATGGGAGGAAACTAGTTCCTCCATAAGTTATAAAAAGTCCACTTTTTAACCCTTTAACCCTAAGCCTTAAACCCTAAATAGCCTAAACCCTAAACCTTAAACCGTAAACTTTAACCTTTATAAAAACCGGACTTTTTATAACTTATGGAGAAACTAGTTTCTCTCAAAATTTTCTCAAGGATTTTTTTATTATTATTATTTTTTTCTTGATGATATGTTGGGTTAATTTTGGGGGTGTTTAATAAATATGGGTTTGGATTAACTTTGAATTTCCGCATCATTTTCTCAATTGGAGAGGAAGTCAAAACTTTTATTGAGTTTTCTTCAATTTTAGTAAAACTAGGATTCTGTTTTACGGCCATTAATATTTTCTTTCCTTAGTCTTGAGAGAGAATCCCGGTCGTGCCCGGTCGCCGGAAAACAGGTTCATTTGACAAAAAATTTCTCGAGAAAATTCAAGAGGGAAAGAGAGAAAAGAAAAACAAAATTTAATTGCGGGTTTTTTAATTTCCCATTTAAAATTAGCTGTGTGGAAATGTCAAATGAGTTGAAATTCTTGTAGAAGGATTTGCGTCCCTTCTTCTCCTTTCTCTCTTTCCTAAAAAATATCCCGTCAATTTCTTTCTCTCTCTCTCTCTCTCCACCCTTTTCTTTCTCATCTCAATCACTTTCTTTTCTCTCTCTCTCTCTCTCTCTTCTCTATTTTGTCCCTCTTGGCTTCTGTTTTTGCAGGGTAGGAGAGAGAATTTTGTTGTTGAAATCCTCTCTCCATTTTCTCTCCGAAAATGTATTTCGAGAAAGGATCAATGCAATCAAATCTTGAAAACTTTCTTGATTGCACAACACCAGTGGCTCCCTCCCAATTCCTCCCCAAGGTATGTTTCATCAATTTCATTTTACAACTCAAATCACATTCTTTTTTAATTACCACCCATTTTGTTAATAAAGCCACAATAATGATGTAATCCACAATTTATCAAAATACCCAGATGTTGATTTTTAATTTTTATGAATTTTGGTTACATGGGTAGTTGATAAATTTTGACAAGAAGATTTTATTTATTTTTATTTTTCTTTTTGTGTTTGTGTTTGTAGAGTGAAATGAGGGGGCTTAATAAGCTATGGCATCCATGGGAAAGGGAAAAAATTGAGTATTTTACACTGAGTGATGTTTGGAAAAGTTTTGGTGAATGGAGTGCTTATGGAGCTGGAGTCCCAATTGGGTTGGATGATGATGAATCTGTTATTCAGTATTATGTTCCTTATCTCTCTGCCATTCAAATCTTCTCCAGCAACTCTTCCCTAAATTGTTTAAGGTATCATTCTTCTACCTCGCCATTTCCATTTCCAATTTTAATTTTATTTTTTTAATTTTTAAATGCTTATTATGGTAGTCTTTTTATGTTAATTGGTTTTCTGTTTTGCAAATTTAGATATGCAAGCTCTTTTTTCTGTTTAGAATTGTGCATTTTTGTTGGTACCAATTTACATAATGCCCCTTAATCAGCTTAAAATTGCAAATGCATCAACAGTTCAACACACTTTTTTTTCTTCCCCTAGTGCTTTGAAATGATCAAAACCAATAGGTATATTCTCTTCTTGTATAGTTGCAGACAATTGGAAGTCTTGTTTTCTTTTAGTTGGTTAATAAGCAAAATCATGGTGGTCATAGCTCTATTTTTGTGTTATTATAGGGATGAGACAGACTCAATGAGTCATGGGACTAGGGACTCGTTTAGTGATTCGTTCAGTGATGAAAGTGAGAGCGAGAAGCACTCGAGATGGGATGGATGGTCATCGGAGGACGGAGTGTTTGAACCAGAGGGCCTTTGGCCTCCACCCAATAGATTGGGCTATCTATATTTCCAATACTTTGAGAAATCAACTCCTTATGGCCGAGTTCCTCTCACGGAAAAGGTACATTTTTAATCACTTCATCTTGTTCTTCCGCAGTGTGCAAAAACTATGCCTTTGTCCATTCATATATTATTTACTTTGACAAACATTATTTTAATGAACTAATTGAATAAAGTATCAAAGATTCACCTTAGTGTTATAAAATTGTCCTAGATATGTTAAAACTTTGAATCTTGTTAACCCTTTCAATGATAGGCATCATAGATAGATCCAGCTCAATCATTTGTGTTTTGAAAATGAATCAAGATATAATATCACTATTTTGTGTGCATATGTTGTTGCCTTTAGTGTGTTTATTTCTCTTTAATTTTATTTCGAGAATTTAGAACCTGATTCTTCTTGATTTAAGCAAGTACCGACCAATTGATGCAAGATTGGTCATTGACATATTATTTTGATCTTTAATTTCCTTACAGATCAGTGGATTATCTCAAAAATTTCCTGGATTAATGTCATTAAGAAGCGTAGATCTTTCTCCAGCAAGTTGGATGGCAGTCGCTTGGTATCTCTCTCTCTCTCTCTCTCTCCATCTCTCCCCACCCTCTCTCTCTCATTTGCATTATGAATTTTCTTGATTTTTTGAGGATGAGAATCTTGATGTTGGGATATAAGTATATAGTTTGTCATCACCAATCTGTTTTTACCGCAAATTGTGAACATAAGAAAGCAAGATGCTTTATATTAGATTTCATTGTTCTTTTAAGATTCCTCCTGTGTATACTTATATCAATTAAAAGCAAGAAAAATGGTATCTGAATCCTGTTTTTTATGAATGATATTTTCAGGTACCCAATCTATCACATACCCATGGGAAGAACCATAAAGGACTTGTCTACATGCTTCCTCACATACCACACCCTCTCATCATCTTTTCAAGGTATTATTCTCTTTGGTCCATTTTTCAACTCCTCACCTATGTTATTATTCTATGTCATTCTCCATATATTTTAGTCTTTTTTTATTTTTATTTTTTTAACGCGTTTGGTTGACAGATATGGATCTTGATGATGATGATGGTGATGATGAAATGGGTAACCCGAAAAGGAAAAGAAAAGAAGGGGAAGGCATATCCCTCCCACCATTTGGGTTGGCCACTTACAAGATGCAAGGTGATGTGTGGGTCTCGAGCAAGAGTGGTAGGGACCAAGAAAGGGTTGTATCTCTTTTAAGCGTGGCTGATTCTTGGTTAAAGCAGTTGAGGGTACAACACCATGATTTTAACTACTTCACGGGGATTCGTCGTGGCTGAAAATCAATATAACCCACAAAATAATCTCGTGAAAAAACTCCGTGACATCAATGGATTTGACTGATAAAAATCCTTTCTTTTTCCGATGAGGATGGTTAGATTGTAGTTGACAAAAACTTTGTTGAGCTACAATATTAGATGTTTTTCAGGCGGAGCATATGACATACTTTAGTGTAAAAGGATGTTTTGACAATGTTGGGAGAGATGGTTTTGTTTTTATAAATAAAGAGGGTGGGAGGGACAGAGAGGGAGAGGAAGAGGAAGAGGAAATGACTTAATGTTGCTTTGGTTATGTGTCAAATTTGTTCAGATGAAGAGAATTATGTCTGAAAGTAATGTGTAAATTTGTTTCCACCTTGCAAATATTGTTAGGAAACAAATGTTGTTTGCTGACATTCTCTATACAAGAAAGAACTTTTTGTCAGTTTTGTGTTTCTGTGTACTTAAGTGTGTCAGTTTTGGTACTGTTTGGGAACTGATTTGGATCCAAGTGTTAGCTAAGTTTACTGATGTTTTCAAGTTGGTTTGAAAACGGGTTCGAAGCATACACGAGCTAAACTTGAGCGCACGACTTTAGGTTAGCTACACCAAGTTAGTAAACGCGTTCTAAAGTTGGTTTGAGACTGGTTTGAAGCATAAACGAGCTAAATGTAAGCTCAATAAGTTGGTTTGAGAACATGTTTGGAGCATAAACGAGCTAATTGTAATAAGTTGGTTTGAGAACCTGTTTGGAGCATAAACGAGCCAAATATGTGGTCAAAACTACACGAGCCACAATTATAGGTTGGTCAGTCATCATGTGTTACTTTATGTATTGGACAGTCTTTTTATTTCACGTTTATTGAATCAACATGTAGTTCAAATAACTGATCAAAATAAACATCTATTCCAATTATCCGATCATAATAAATAGTTGTGTGTCGGTACGTTTTTTTTTTTGTTTTTTTTTTATATATTTATTTTTTGTTAGTCTATTTACTAAACTTTGACTTGTGCCAGCCATGTGAGAGATGAGTTAAATGAATAAACAAAAGACCAAGTGCCATTTTCTACTATATGACTTCGCTCAGCGTTAGGATTTAGGAGGGTTAGACGAAGTAAATCTTACATGGGGTGGATTAGGGTGCGACGGTCGCATGGCGTGCGACCGTTCCCGCCAAACTCTACTTTTTTTTTCCTTTTTTTTTCCAGCCATTTCTTTCTGCCAACAAAAGTAACACTTTTTATAAAAGGAAATGTAACATTTTTTTCTCATATGTAACACTTTTTTCTCTTCATAAATTTACCACAATTTTGCTGAAATAAATGAAAGATAACATAAGATTAACAACTAAACTAATGTAACATTTTATAATAAATCAATGTAACTTTTTTTTTCTCAATTGTAATACTTTTCTAGGGGTTTACATTCAATTGAAATGTAAAAACTGATTATATACATGATTTTTTACTATTTTTTTTGAAAAAAAATGTAACATTTAACCTATAACCTGTTACATTCATATATATATAATATGTTACAATCATATATGCACAGTGTTACATTCAATTATTACTTTTTCTAACCACAAAAACTATTTATATTATTTTGCAAAACTGCTGTTACAGCTTGTAATAATGTGTTACTTTTTTAAACCCAAACTGTTACTTTTTCATAAGAACGTGTTACTTCTCATGAGACGAGCATCCCAATTTTTTTTGTGTGTTAAAAATTATGTTTTTTTAAAAAAAATCAAAATATATCATGACCTATTTAGTTTTATTCGTCTCGTCGAGACGAACATACCTGTATTTTTAGATTTTTTTTTTCGACTTCAAAATCACAAGATATTGCATTTTAAAATTATGGGAGGTTTTTTTTTAATGAGTGCCACGTGTCGCGCGCTGGGAGGAGGAGGGGGCTGCTGGGCGGGTGGGGCGCTGGATCTGGGCGGGTGAGGTGGGTTTTGACCCATGGAGGATCTGTCTCACATGGTGAGAGGGTCTCACATGAGTATTTGTCCTCTTACATATGGTAGAGAATAAGTAATATGAAAGACTCAATTTTATTATGATACTAGACGTACATATTTATAGGGTTACATAGAAAATTCTAGAGTCCTTGTCTAGCTTGTTGTACAAGATACAACCTCCTAATTGATATATACAATATCTAAGTTTAATATATAAAAGATATTTATAAAATATAATTAAGAATATAGAATATTCCTTATAAGTGAGACCGTACTGATACTACTTAAGTCTAAAGTCTATCTCATGAGCACATGATTGTGCTACAACCATAGTACAGTACAAAAATCACCAACTCTTTCTACTAAATAAGTCTAAGTCTACTAGTCGTCTTACCATAATAAGGTAGGACCATTTTCTTGGATATTTCTACTTCTAAAAGTCTTACTCCCTCCGTCCTATTTTAAGATTTTAAGAGTGAAAAAATGGGTGAGTTCAAAAATTAAAGAAAATGTGATGTGTTGTGAGTGTTGATAGTTTGATAAGAGAGATAAAGTGGGGTAGAGAAAAGTTAGTGGATAATTATTGTGAGTATGGCATATAGGGCCCACATTTCAATTTAGGATTTTAACTCTTAAAATGAGATTTTTTTTTGAAAATTTTTGACTCTTAAAATAGGACGGAGCCATAGGGAGTATCAAAAAAAAAAAAAAAAAAAAGTCTTATCAAATGAGTGTGAAAGGGGTTTTGGATGCATTGATTCCACCCTCAGTTTCTCCACCTAGTCAAGCGGATGAATGCCACGTCCCTCATTGATACATACTCCTCATTTGTCATTTTTTTTTTCTTCCCATTTTTCAATTTCTCAAAAATTCCTCCCTTGAAATATGTGAGTTTTAAACGCAATCATGAGTGAAACAATTGTTTATATTTTTAAAAAATTTGAATCGTCAAATGCGAATACCATTTGATGATGAAGGAAGTACTGAAGTTTTATTGAAACCATTTAAAACTTACACTAAACCAATTTAATTTAAGATAAAAACTTGTATGAAACGGCAGCACACATGAGACGGGTCTCATTGAGAGTTCAAATGGTTTGCCCCATATAAGTGGGGTGTGACAAGCTTATTTTCTCTCTCATCACGACCCGTCTCATGTATGAAATCGTCTCACACAAAACTTCCTCTTAATTTAATCACGACCATTAATCAATAAATAGGGGATGTTATCCCATTCTTAGTTGGAGCAGTATGGAGTAGTAAGAGAGAGCAATAATTTAGGGTCCGCAAAATCAATCAGATTAACCTAATATGTAACTCATCCATTATACTAACGGCCAACAACTAATCGGTACAATGTAATGTAATGTTAACTTTTTTTACAATTAATTTAATGTAATACTTAGTGACATTTAAATAATACGTACTTTTGACGGTTTTTTTTACAAACAATGACATACACTAACGGTGTTAAAAACTTAATGGAAATACAAAGGTGACATCCTAATCAACAAGCCACGTTGGAAGAAAATAAAATTTCGTTAGATACACTAACACCGGTTAAAAAAAAAAAAAAAAAAAAAAAAACAAACTAGTCCCGTTAGATAGAAACACATTCATTAAATATACTAACATTCGTTAAATACACTAGACTTGAAAGTGCAGTTCTTCAATTTTCAGATCTAGGTGGTTCAAAACTGAATGAAACACAGTCATATTCAAATCAAAATACAGATTTGAGTGTGTCAATATCGACAGTAAATCTTCAACATTCGGAATGTGATTTCGACTATGAAGGGGGTAATAATGATGATTTGAGGCTAGGGTTTTAAAGAATATGAAGAAAAGCAGGCGCCATTAACAGACTAGAAAGAAGAAGAGAGATGAGGCCACTGTAATGTCGATGAAGATGAAGCGGGTTGCCGGCTTTGTTCAGAAGAGGGATAGTCGCTGGTGGGAAAGATTCTGAGTAACCGAATATCGTCAACTTTGAGGGTGATGAAGAAGATGAAGTATAATGGGTTAATTTTCTTTTAAGATGATACAAGGGTACTTTCTTATATCTATAAATTGTTATTGGGGGTTAGTTTATCAATGGGTTGGTTTGATTGCTACTCCAAATATCGTCAACTTCATCATTTCGGTTTATGATATTTGACATAAGTAACGTCGTTGCATTATATTTAGCATGAAAAAGGTGGTACCATTTTCTTGGATATTTCTACTTCTAAAAGTCTTATCAAATGCGTTCAAAAAAAAAAGAAAAAAAAAAAAAGTCTTATCAAACGAGTGTGAAAGGGGTTTTCGATGCATTGATTCCACCCTCAGTTTCTCCACCTAGTCTAGCGGATGAATGCCACGTCCCTCATTTGATACATACTCCCTCCGACCCACCTCACTTAACACCTAAGAAGTGGGCACAATAACTAAAGAAAAATATAAAACAAAGAAAATGTGTGGTAGAAAATGAAGAGAAAAAATGAGTGGGGTAAATAGTAGTGTTGGAAAATGAAGATAAAGAATGAGTAGTGGGTAGAGTGAATATAAAATAATAAAAAGTAGGTTATTTTGGGAAGTGTCAAATGAGCTGAGACAGCCCAAAATGAAAATAAGTGTCAAGTGAGCTGGGACAGAGGGAGTACTCCTCATTTGTCATTTTTCCCATTTTTCAATTTCTCAAAAATTCCTCCCTCGAATTATGTGAGTTTTAAACAAAATGATGAGTGCAGCAATTGTTCATATTCTTAAAAAATTTAAATCGTCAAATGGGAAGATCATTTTAAGATGGAGGGAGTACTGAAGTTTTATTGAAACCATTTAAAACTTACACTAAACCAATTTAATTTAAGATAAAAACTTGTATGAAACGGCATCACACATGAGACGGGTCTCATTGAGAGTTCAAATGATTTGCCCCATATAAGTGGGGTGGGGCAAGCTTATTTTCTCTCTCATCACGACCCGTCTCATGTATGAGACCGTTTCACACAAAACTTCATCTTAATTTAACCACGACCGTTAATCAATAAATAGGGGATGTTATCCCATTCTTAGTTGGAGAGTATGGAGTAGTAAGAGAGAGCAATAATTTAGGGTTCGCACAATCAAGCAGATTAACCTAATATGTAACTCATCCATTATACTAACGGCCAAACAACTAATCGGTACAATGTAATGTTAATTGTTTTTTACAATTAATGTAATGTACTACTTAGTGACATTTTAATAATACATACTTTTGACGGTTTTTTACAAATAATGACATACACTAACGGTGTTAAAAACTTAATGGAAATACAAATGTGACATCCTAATCAACAAGCCACGTTGGAAGAAAATTAAATTTTGTTAGATACACAAACACCAATTAAAAAAAAAAAAAAAAAACTAGTCCCGTTAGATAGAAACACATTCGTTAAATACACTAACATTCGTCATATACACTAGATTTGAAAGTGCAGTTCTTCAAATTTCAGATCTAGGTGGTTCAAAACTGAATGAAACACAGTCATATTCAAATCAAAATACAGATTTGAGTGTGTCAATATCGACAGTAACTCTTCAACATTCGGACTGCGATTTCGACTATCAAGGGGGTAAAAATGATGATTTGAGGCTAGGGTTTTAAAGAAGATGAAGAAAATCAGGTGCCATTAACAGACTAGAAAGAGGAAGAGAAATGAGGCCACTGTAATGTCGATGAAGATGAAGCCGGTTGCCGGCTTTGTTCGGAAGAGGGATAGTCGCTGGTGGGGAAAGATTCTGAGTAACCGGATATCGTCAACTTTGGGGGTGATGAAGAAGATGAAGTATAATGGGTTTATGATATTTGTTAGAAATAACGTCGTTGCATTATTTGAAATAATTGGTGAATATACTGTAGGGACCGTGAGCACCACCACTCTCTACATTAGTATGATATTGTCCACTTTGGGCCCAGCCCGCACATATTTGTTTTTGGGCATCCCCCAAAGGCCTCATTCTAATAAAGTGGGTGGGTGCTCTTATATACCTGACAATTATTTCCTCAACTGCTGATGTGGGACTTTGGGTTGCATCCCAACAATCCACCCCTCAAACCAAGGACCATACAGCTATGGCCCGCAATGTTTCCTCTAGCCCATATCTAGCGAAAGCTTGTACCAACCGCCGCTATAGTCCGCGGGTTACTTCACTTGATAACTACCATCAGGATGCCTTTTGATATCAAGATTCCATTCCCAATGTCACTCAAGGGGAATCCCACCTTATAATCTCCCACACACGGTCCACCCAGTCGGGCCCATCCGAACCATGGCTCTGATACCATTTGTAGGGGCCGCGACCACCAGCACATCTCTCCATATTAGTATGATATTGTCCGCTTTGTGCCCAGCCCACACGGATCTGTTTTTGGGCATCCACCAAAAGACCTCATGCTAATGACGTGGGTGAGTGCTCTTATATACCTAACAATTATTTCCTCAATTGTCGATGTGGAACTTGGGGTTGCACCCCAACAAGTACGTATCATTAAGTCGTCACTAGAAAGTACATTGTATTGGTGTAATAGATGATATAGTACGTTATAGCACTTGATAATTATTCCTTATACTAACATATAGTTAACCTATACTTATAATAACTCATGTCAAAATTATTTCAGATATTTTTTGTTGGGATAGAGTGCAACCCGGAACTAGCAATAAAAAAAGAGGAAAAAAGCACAATGGGCTCGAACAGGTCTTGAACAGTCGTGTTGTGTGTTAGACACAACGGTGCTTGCGGGGTTCAAAGATGGGTTCTTCGGTGCAGCGATCATTGTGGGAAACACGACCGGGTTGCTTGGCTCAACCTTTCCACCGCGGCGCGCATTTCGTGTAATTACCCGTCTGTCCGGCTGGGCTGGGCCGAAATTTGATGATTTCGTGATTTCTTTTTTGTTTAGGGTCTTGAACTTATTCCAAGGTTAGTTATAAGAAAAGTTCGACCCCCAAACTTGTTGTAACACCATAGTAATATATTATATTACAAAATTTTGGCTTAGCAGTGACCCCAGAGGTAGTCAATCATATTGACGAACTAGGTTATCAATTTCGCGTGTGTGATTTGCATATCGTTCTTATTTGCTTGTTGAGTTGTCATTATTTTTTGTGTGTTCACTTGATTTAGAGAGTTGATACCACAACATTGTTACGTCCTCAGATGTCATCCATTAATATTACTATCGTATGATCAAACTTGCTTAACTGCTATGTACAGCTGACTAATCATATCCCAAATCTATGAAAGCAAATTTTCGTGTGAAAGGTGTTGTGATACGTGGAAATTGGTGGGTGAGTGGGTCCTTACTGTTTGGAGAGATTACCACTAATACTATGTGCTGCCAACATAACTTGTTGGCTTATAATGATTATTTTTTTGGACTACTAATGTTTAACTCATCCGTCCCATATTTATCGCTACATATTTTTATTTTAGGCGTTTATACCTATTGTTATTTACTTTAATATGTTCACTTTTCACTCTTCACTCTTCACTCTTCACTCTTCTATTCACTCACAACAACTATTTACTAACTTATTTTCTCTCTCTTACACACTCACAATATTTACTTTTTTAACATATTTTCTTAATCTCGTGCAATCTCATTCAGTAGAAATAAGTATGGAACGGAGGGAGTATTTTATATCAAGTTCACATGTTGAAATTGAATAATTCATTTTTTTTCTTACTTGTCAATTTCTTCAGTAAAGAGGCTCGGTTATGAACCCGAACCGATTACAAGTCCGCGTCAATTAAATTCAGATAAGTAGAGATTAATCGCAATAGATAGAGACAATTCAAGCCTTCTTGTTACATTCCTCTACCGTAATTATGATGTGAAACGAGCACGAGTTGTGCACCATTTCATATTTTTAATTAGGGGTGAGCATGGTACGGTACGGTTCGGTATTGGAGTAATACCGTACCGAACCGCATATACTCGGTTTTTGAATGATTCGTACCATAATAGCTCGGTTCTCAAATGGTTCGGTACAATCGGTTTTCGGTTTCGGTAAGGATCGGTTCGGTAGCTGATCAGTTCTTGTGAGTAATTGTCTGATGGAATTATCTTTCTTGGCGTGGGATATGTTGGCGACAAATACAATTGAAGTTCAACAACAAAACATTACCAGCGCTTCATAATTAGTTAAAACATATGATTTCAACATTGCTAAAACTTAATTGGGCTACAAAAAGACCCTATTCATAATTAGATAAACAATTTGATACTGATGTGAGTTTTATAAGGTTTACCTCACATATGTCATCACTGATGCAATTCAAGCAAACATCAAAAGGCTTTAAAACATTCAAATTAAAAAATCTCAACTTCTACATCTAGTTATATTTATTAGTAAAACGTGTTGGAGTAGAGATCCCTCAAAGAAACAAAGAGAAGAAAATCTGGAGCAGGATTCCAGGCGGGCGCCTGGTATTGACCAGGCGGGCGCCAGGTTTGGACAGAAGGTCTGGTTCCTGGAATTGGCATGTAAGCGGGCGCCTGGTCCCCTACAAGCAGGCGCTTGGAATGCCGAGAAAGTGCAGATTTTCAGGATTTCTCTTATGTTTAGGTTTAGGTCTTATTCTTGGTTTGCTATATAAACAATGTTCCGCCCCCATACTCATTGTAACTCAGATTTAACATATTATAGTGCAAGATCCTGACTTGGTAGTGCCCCCAGACGTAGTCAAACATATTGACGAACTGGGTTAACAATTTCTGTGTTCTTTCTGTGCTTTTATTTCTTGTGCTCTGTTTTGTGTGCTCTTATTGTTCTTGTGGGTTTGCTTGGGTAGTGGAGGGCCATATCCACAACAACTGGTATCAAGAGCTCTGGTTTGGAGATCAGGGTTTAATCGTAAGATTGGTTTATCAAGCGATTGGGTGTTGTCAAGCAATCAAGAATGGGCAAGGACAAACAGGCTGTTGAGAAATTCGATGGGTCTGACTACGGATTTTGGAGGATGCAGATAGAGGATCTCTTGTATAACAAAGATCTCTATAAGCCTCTAAAAGGTGTCAAACCGGAAGGAGAAAAGCAGGAAGATTGGGATCTCATGGATCGGAAGGCCCTAGGGGTGGTCAGATCTACTTTGTCTAAGTGGATCGCGAAGACTACCAAGAAGGCGAAGACCACCAAAGAGCTATTGGATTATCTTACTGAGAGATTTGAAACTCCATCTGCTGCAAACAAGGTTGATTTGATACGCAAGATGGGTAGTCTCAAGATGCAAGAGGGAGGATCCTTAGCTAAACAAATCGATGAGTTTATGGATGTTATAGACTCATTGACTGCGTTGGATATTACGTTTGATGATGAGGTTCATGCGTGTTTGTTGCTAGCGTCTTTACCAGGAAGTTGGAGCGGGACGGTGACAACGATCAATGCTTCAGCGGGTAAGAACAAATTGAAGTATGATGATGTTAAAGACTTCTTGTTGGGCGAGGAAAATCGTTTGAAGAAATTGGGGACATCGTCTACTTCGGGATCGGCCTTAGCTACTACTAGCAGGGGAAGCCGGGTACTAGCAATAAAGGGAGAACTGAATCAAGGGAAAACGTAGTGGGTGGTAAGGGTAAGGCCGTGGAGATCAGAGATAAACCAAGGGTCGCGAAAGGATCGGTGCAGTGTTATCATTGCAAGGAGTTAGGACACTACAAGAAGGATTGTCCCAATCGTGGGGGCAATTTGGTGAATGTGACAGTCGAAGGTGATGATGTACTGGTTCTGAGTGTTAGTAGTGCACTAGAATCATGGGTGCTAGATTCGGGGGCATCATTCCACTCTTGCGGGCATGCAGAAGATATGGAGAATTATACTTCCGGTGATTTCGGTAAGGTCTATCTGGCGGATGGCGAGCCTTTGGAAATCAAGGGGAAGGGGGATGTCAGAATAGGAGCATCGGACGGGAAGGTCTTACATCTGAACGGGATCAGGCACATTCCGGGTTTGAAAAAGAACCTATTATCAGTTGGGCAGTTGGACGAAGAAGGTTACAAGGTAACATTCGGCTGCGGGAACTGGGTTATTACCATGGAGGATCGTGAGATCGCTCGGGGTAATAAGGAGGGGACATGTATTTGGCGAATAACACCAAGGATAGTATCGCGGTGGCGTCAGCCAAGTGTGATACTGATTTGTGGCACTGTCGATTGGGTCACATGAGTGAGAAGGGGATGAAAGTACTTTGCTCAAAGGGACTACTACCGGGTTTGAAGACAGTCGACGTGGGGATCTGCGAAGATTGTGTGTTTGGCAAACAGGCGAGAAGTAATTTCTCGAGGACAGGTAGGGCTTTGAGGGAAGCAAAGTTAGAACTGGTTCACACGGATTTGTGGGGACCATCTCCGGTAACTTCTCTGGGTGGTGCGTCATATTACATGACCTTCATTGATGATTCAACAAGGAAGGTCTGGGTCTACTTCTTGAAGGGTAAAGATGAAGCTTTCGAGGTATTCATGAAGTGGAGGGCCTTGGTGGAGAATCAGACGGGACTTAAGCTTAAGTGCTTGAGATCAGATAACGGAGGGGAGTATGAGCTCGGGGAGTTTAGGGAATATTGTACAGCGAATGGGATTCGTATGGAGAAGACTCCAAAGGGCACACCACAACACAACGGGATTGCAGAGAGGATGAACAGGACATTGAACGAGCGGGCTAGAAGTATGAGGTTGAAGTGTGGACTTCCGAAGACGTTTTGGGCATATGCAGTTGACACGGCGGCTTTCTTGATCAATAGGGGACCATCGGTACCATTGGGGAATGGAATTCCAGAGGAAGCATGGAGTGGCAAGCAGGTAAATCTGTCCTTTCTTCGCATATTTGGCTGCGTTTCATATGTTTATATTGATTTTGCTGATAGAACTAAATTAGATGCAAAATCTGTAAAATGTACATTTATTGGGTATGGCGGGGATGACTTCGGATATAAGCTTTGGGATGATCAAAACCATAAAATTATTCGTAGTCGAGATGTGGTATTCAATGAACAGGTTTTGTACAAGGATAGAAAGGGGGCATCTGATGATATTAGTTCGGAACCGGAGGTGTAGAGGTGGATACTCCAGACTCGGGTGGGAGCAGGATGGTTCATGATGACCATGGTCAGGGGGTCACTGAAGATGAACCACATACTCCAGAACCGGATATTCCGCTGCGTAGATCCAGCAGGTTGCGTGGATCACCTGACAGGTATACTCCTTCAAATTACTATTTGTTGTTGACAGATAGTGGTGAGCCAGAATGTTATGTGGAGGCTGTTCGTAGTGCACTTTGTGATAAGTGGAAAGCTGCGATGGATGATGAGATGGACTCATTAAAAGTCAATAAAACTTGGGAGTTGATTAAACTGCCTAAGGGGAAGAAGTCATTGCATAACAAGTGGGTTTACAGGATCAAGGAGGAAGCAAACGGCAGTAAGCGTTACAAGGCAAGGTTGGTTGTAAAAGGGTTTCAGCAAAAGTACGGTATTGACTACACCGAGTTATTCACTCCTGTTGTGAAAATGACCACTATCAGAATGGTTTTGGGGATAGTAGTGGCGGATAACTTGTTGCTGGAACAGATGGATGTAAAGACGGCCTTTCTTCATGGGGATTTGGAGGAAGAAATTTACATGGTACAACCAGAAGGATATTTGTCTAAGGGTAACGAGGAACTGGTTTGCAGGTTGACTAAGAGCTTGTATGGCCTTAAACAAGCTCCTAGGCAGTGGTACAGGAAGTTCGATGGATTCATGCATGACATTAACTTTGTCAGATGTGAGGCGGATCATTGTTGCTACTTCAAGAACACGGACAACGGGTATATAATCTTGCTGTTATATGTGGATGACATGCTAATAGCGGGCTCTAGCGTTAGAGAGGTAAACAGATTGAAGGCTCAGTTGTCAGAACGGTTCGCGATGAAGGATTTGGGGGAGGCCAGAAAAATCTTAGGCATGCGGATTACCGGAATAGGGAGTCGGGTAAGTTGGTTCTTTCACAATCAGAATACGTTGAGAAATTCTTGGCAAGGTTTTGCATGGAAGAGGCGAAGCCAACAGGGACACCATTGGGTATGCACTTCAAGCTATCCGAGAAGGACTCACCTAAGGGCAAGGAGGAGCGTGACAAGATGGAGAGGACTCCATATGCTTCGGCAGTGGGGAGTCTAATGTATGCAATGGTGTGTACAAGGCGGACATTGCACATGCGGTGGGAGTAGTCAGCCGGTACATGGGCAATCCAGGGAAGCAACATTGGGAAGCGGTTAAATGGATCCTGCGTTACTTAAAGGGTACTGCTGGTAAGGCTCTATGTTTCTCAAGCAAGGAGGTCGTGTTAGCGGGTTATGTTGATGCGGATTTGGCATCAAGCGATCTAGACAAGAGGAGAAGTACTACGGGTTATGTTTTCACATTGGGTGTACGACAATCTCCTGGGCTTCTAAATTGCAGAAGATCGTGGCTCAGTCGACTGCGGAAGCAGAATATGTGGCAGTGACAGAGGCAAGTAAAGAGATGGTATGGTTGCAGAACTTCTTGGGTGAACTTGGGAAGACGCGAAGTGGTAATGCTCTCTACAGTGACAGTCAGAGTGCAATTCATTTGGCAAGGAATCCGGCGTTTCATTCTAGGACGAAGCACAGTGAACTGAGGTTTCATTACATCAGGCATCTCTTGGAGAGGAAGATCTTAAGGCTGGAGAAGATATTGGGATCGAGAACCCGGCTGACATGTTG